>JAFFSR010000314.1:4822500-5422500 GCA_017163975.1 Anastatus disparis | reverse complement strand
TATCTCTATATTTTGGGCTCTAAATTCTGCCACAATAAACTAAATTCAACTAAATTTTCAATAATATTCATACGCCTTCTATGCCGTACAATTAGTAATGTTTGCCTGAAATCTCCTGATGCAATTACAGTTTTACCACCGGAAGGTTGGTTCACATCGCATGAATCTTGAAAAAGACGATCAACTGCTTCAAAAGCAAATTTTGAAGTCATGAATATTTTCTCCCAAATAATTATTTGTTTTTCCTTTGTTTGCTTTCTGCAGAATTAGGCTTAACATTACAAGTTGTACAATCTGTTATATTTAAAAGGACGTTGTATCTCTCTATCCTTTTCTAATAAAAAAATGTAGGTTTTTGGAAAAACTAGTAGTTATTACTAGAAATCAATAGTTGTCCGCAACTTGTACAGTAAAAAAACAATATTTTTTCTGATAAGGACAAATTAATTCTCTAGCTTCACTTATGATTTTGTAAGTATGTCATACTTTTTTTAAAAACAAAGCATCAAAGTTAATTTGAATGTTGTATGCACGGTTTTTCCATCGACTAATAAATTCGCTGCTATAGCTGTCGAAGCTGCACATAAATAATGAATAGTATGATATTTAAAATAAACTATTAAAACGTTAATTGAATAACTTTTTTTACTTCCATCTGGTTCATCTATAAAAATATATTTTTCTTTACTTTGGTTGTTTAAACTCTTTATAGTAGAGTTAAATATTTGTCTTTGTTTATCATTTAAAGAATTTATTTTCATTTCTCATTCATTAAGAATATTATTATTATGATTTAAAATTGTTTGATCATTATCTCCTTCTATAAATGTGCTTATGTTAGGTAAATTAAAATCGTTCGAAGAAAATCCATTGACTTGTAAATTATTTTTAATAACATTCAATGCAAGATTTTTACCTATATTTTTTCGTATTTAGGATGTTGTAACTTATCTTTATATTTTTTATATAAATCTCGTGCATTTATAGGATTATAAAGAACGCAAATGAAAGCAAATAATTCATAAAGAATATAAAGGAAATCTGTTGAAGATGCTTCTTCCAGACATATATCCCATTCTTCATCTTCATTAATTAATTGTTTTGCCTTAGCTGCCTCATAGAACGAATTGTACATCACATCATAAACAGTACGCAAAGCTTCAAAAGATGCGGCTCCTTTAACATGTAATAGTAATAACCTAATAAAATAACGTTGTCTATCTTTTGGACTTACAAAGTACATTCTACTAAGTATTGGTTTTCTTTATTTTTTCTTTTATTCCACTTTTTCAGTTTTTATCAAATGTATGAAAATTTGGTATTTCTAAATACCAGTAATTTCGTGCTTCAAAATCTTCTCTATTCAATTCAAAATATGCTGTTAATTTTGTTCCCACATTTTTTGCATGATCATTTGTTCTTTTCCTTCTTTATAAAATACGTTTTGTTGATTTTTCTCATGAACGCTTAGACGTTTCATAGTATGTGAAATAACATGTAAAGGATATTCTTATAATCTATGCATTGCTTGAGGTGGACATAAATATCGTGTATTAATGTATTATTGGGTTTCGTCATATTCATATTCAACATTTTCACGATTATCATTTTAAAAAGTGTCTTTATTTTCTGATTTAAAATCCACACTTACTTGATGTATTTCAATGTATGCACAATCATGACCTTCATAACAGTATTTGAATAAATATTTAATGCAGTGTACAGTGGAACAAACTTCTACGTTTATGTGTGCATTAAATTTCAATAATAAGTAAGGATTATAAGGAACAACAAATCCATTATCATCAATTCTTTCTGTAAATTTATTTTTGAGAATTATTTCGACGCCATCATTTTTACGTTTGTGTAGTGGATATCCATTGGATTTAAATGTTGTTGTATTATTAAATTTTCTTAGAAAATTTCCAGTACATTGTTTCGTATTTTTATCCATACACGAACAATATCTATTTTGCATACCATAGGGACCGCGTAGCATAAATTGTTTAACAATACTATATAATTTTGGATAAATATCTCTATTTGGGATTTCTGCAATTATTATTTTTTCAACTTTTTCGGAAATACCAAATTTATTACTCTTATCAAAGAGTAAGTTGTTACTAATAATGCATATGCGGTAATCCTCGTTTTTCAAATTCAATTACATAACTATATGCAATACGTTTTCCTAATATTCCCTTTTTTAATACTAAATTTTTGAATACTTCTACTTTTTGATAAAATACTTTTTTTATAATATCCAGTCTATCTATTGCATTTTCATAAAGTTCCAAGTTTTCAGTTATTTCTTTTCAATGTGGGTTACAGGTCCTAGTTACAAAAAGATCAGGTTTACCATGATAATTTACAAGTGTCATTGAGTCAATGTAATTTTATTCTAAAAATCGTGGACTTCCTGTAAAGTTTGAAGGTAATATTACCATTTTTTCAATTTTTGAAGAATTTTATTCTTTTTAGTTATGTAAATAGTCCAAAACACCTTTGTAACAATCACTTCTTTATACGTTTTGGTTTTTTCGTATGAAATATAATATGGAGGTTTCAACTTTTTTAAACGCATCAACAATAAACTGTTGAGATAATTTTCCCAAATTAAGTAATGGATTAAATTCATTTCTAACACTAAATCTATAATTATGAAATTTCAAATTTGAAATATTAGATTTTCCAAATTTACTCTTCATACTTGGCATCCATCCATTCCATTCTTGCTCGCTAAAATTGCAAGGCACCGTTTCAGCTATAAAACATCATTTTTGATAGCGGTCCTTGCTTTTTATTCTGAGATTTCTACCCAGGTGCTGAATTTTGAGGTTAGGACGTCTGCTATTTTGAGGTTAGTTCGAGAGGCAATTTTTATCGGCAAGCAGAGATCCTGGTGGCGCTGAACGTAATCCTTAAGTTACTCTTCGACCAATAAAGTGGAAATCTGTATTACCGTATAAGCTTTTGGAGCGTATACACAAGTGAGGTCAAAGTAATGGACAGCTGTGCGATCTGTAAACTTGCTACCAATGATAAATGGGGCATGGCAAAGCTCCATTTGTGTGTCACGTGTTGGCAGCCTTGTCATGCAAAATGCATAACACGTTCTAAAATGGATAATGGCACAGAACATGAGTGCAAGAAGTGCCTCGAAACACACAAAAACAGTGACATGTCATCTGCGTCACTGGCTGGCGGAAGCACAAAGGTTAATGGAGTTACGCCGAACATGATCGCGCGCAAAGCTGTTCCAAAATAGCCCATCAGTGCCTCTACACCAACACGTACCGACTCGAAAGTAACACCGGTCATCACTTCTCAGGGGCAGCCAGCACGAGTGAAGACTACTACTATCGCAGCGCAAATCGGGACCAACAAAAATGGCGTCGCGGCGGATGGAGGGAGAAATAGATTAAGTATCAATTTATCTAATGAGTATTTGGGAGGTGGCGCTGCGCACGTTGCCCCGAATAATAATAATAACAATAATAATAATAATAAGATAAGCAATTTTGACGGGGTCCAAGGATGTTCAGATTCTTTCTCATTGAGGGCAGCTGTGTCTGCTCTAGAGGGCACACTGTCCGGCAGGCTTGACTCAATTCAAAATAGTATTGAGGCTTTTCAGAGCCACATTACGAATACTGACAATGGCCTGCAGGACATTGTGTCCAAAATGGAAGTACAAAGTGAAATTATTGAAAAATTAGTAAATGAGCAGATGCAGTTGTTAGAGGAGAATTGAAAACTTAAAGGAATTATACTCAACTTAGAAAAAGATTTCCTGTCCACTCTAAACAACAAAATTGAAACTATAATTACAACTATTAATAATAAACTTAATAATGTGCAAACATTTCTTAATAATGAATTTAGTGGAGTGGACAGGGGCATCTTGGACCTTACGTCTGGGGTGGCTGGCGTAGCGCAGGCCGTTACCGATCTTGCGACTAAGCAAACAACTCACACATCTAGATTTATTGACATAACAGAAACACAAACACCACATGCGCATACAGTAATTAACGATAAGGCACCCCGTCAGATTGAGACGAAGTGTGGTTCCGGGGATGGTATGTTGGTGATCTCTGGCAGGCTGGATTGCTCAGCAGTCAATGTTGGGCTGGAGGATTATGCGTGTGCCGTTCTTGGTGCTATACTCTCAACAATCAAACGTGCGAATATAATTTCAGTTGGGGAAATCACTAAAAATGATAATAGGAACGGGGTGTCTGCAGAACGTGGGATCGGTGGCGGTCCGAGGGGTGCGTTCTCATTGCTGGTGAGACTCTCCGAGGGGGACCTGGCGCAGAAGGTGTTTGAGGCTAAACGACAATTTACGGGTCTTTCATCTGCAGATCTTGATCCCTCCTTCCTCAGTGGATTGTCCACATTTAAACATCATAATTTGATATTCATAAATGAATTAATGCCTGAAGATAAATATGTAAATTTAAAAAAATTAAAAAAGTATGCCAAGAAAAAAGGCTTTAAATTTGTTTGGCATAGACGTGGCAAATTTCTGGTGAGGAGGGAGAGAGGGGAGATGGCAGACAGTTTTAGCAACGAAAATGACTTGGATAAATTGATTAACAATAAAGAATCTAATGATGTAAATTTAAATGTAAATGAGAAAAACTAAGAAACTCCATCGATTAACATATGTAGCAAAGTTTTCGAGCAACAAAATGTAAAGACAAACCTAGCTTTAGTTAAAGACGGAGTAACATCAAATGTGGCCTCTCCCCAATGACTGTGCCAGGCCTCCCTTGAGGGTCGTACAAGGAGGAGGGGTAAGCTGCGAGCATGCTTTCTGAATGTGACTTCGTTAAGAGCTCACATTGGGCAGGTGCGTGAGTTCCTAAGTGGTAGTCCTTCTCACGACATATTTGGGGTCGCTGAGACCTGGCTGGGTCCGTCTGTTTCAGATGAGGTCATTCGGGTCAAGGGGTATAAAGTATTCAGACAGGACAGAAATCTGCGCGGTGGAGGAGTAGCCTTGTATATTAAAGAAAAATTTTAAATGCATTATTTTGGCTACTTCGGATACTCAAACTATTCATAGTGAGGGCAAACCGGAGGTGCCTGAATATATTTTCTGTTCTGTGCAAATGGGCAACTCTGAACCCGTGTTGGTTTCTGTTAATTATCGGCCTCCCGCTATTTCGTTTATTAAAAACACAAACTTTTTAGATGTTTTGAGAATTATGCCTCTAAATACTCTCATAAAATTATGATGGGAGACCTGAATGCCGATCTCCTGCGTGAGAGCAGTGATGCCAAACTTCTTAACAAGTTATCGGCTGAGCTTTCGTTGCAGTTGGTCCAGCACGGTGCCACGCATCACACTCCGACGTCTCATACTTGGATTGACCTGATTCTTGTTGACGATAATGACACAGTACTTGACGCACGAAACTTACCGGCGAATTTTCACAGTCAGCATAACTTAATTGATGTATGTGTTTCCTGTAGTCATGTCATAACAGATAAAAAAGCAATTGAGTATAGAAACTATAAAGATATTTTTCCTACATTATTAGTACAGAGTCTAGCCGGCTGTGATTGGACGCCATTTACAGTTGGTACAGTTGACCCGGAATCTGTACTTGACTGCCTCTGTGACAATCTTACGGCAGCAATACATAATCTGGCACCGCTAAAAACACTTAAAATTGGTAAAGATAAATTTCCGTGGATAGACAAAGGATTGTCGCAGATGCGGTGCAAGAGAGATGCCATGTATCGAAGATACAAACGGACGAAGGATGAGAGATATCTCTCTGAATTTCTGCAACTACGTAAAACGATCGACGAGCAGACTGAACAAGCTAGGACTACTTACTATCATAACAGACTGTTCGAAGCTCTTGCCAAAGGTAATGTCTGGAAGGAGTTGAAAGACCTGGGACTCTTGTCCGGACCTTAAGGGGACTTGAATGGATTTACCCCGGATGAGCTTAATACGCACTTTGCGGGGGTGTCAGTCTCGCCTTACGATGATAATGAGGAATGTAAGAGAATTCTTTCCCAGTGTAGTGAAAGTGGCTTTGCCTTCAAACCAATTAATGTTACTGATGTGGTCCTTGCAATTTCGCATTTTTCATCACAGGCTTGTGGCGAGGATGGCATTCCGCAAAGCGTGATACTCAAAGCTTTACCGTTTATCGAAGAACATCTTGTGACTCTGTTCAATTTCTCTTTTGCACGGGGGGTCTTCCCTTGCCTTTGGAAGCGTGCACGCATTGTGCCATTAAAAAAGTGTCCTGCACCAACAATGCCTAAAGATTTTAGGCCCATAGCAATCTTATGTTTTCTTTCAAAGGTCCTAAAGAAGATTGCCCATGACTAATTGTAAGAGTGTATTACGACACATCGGATACTTGACTCTATGCAGACTGGTTTTAGAAAGCATCACTCAACGCAGACTGCCATACTTAAACTTACTGACGACATAAGATCAGGTCTAGATAAGAAAATTGTCACGCTACTACTTTTGTTTGACTTTGGTAAGGCATTCGACACGATCTCGCACTCCAAATTACTTGCAAGGCTGAGATCGATGGGGTTTTCCAGGGCTGCACTCGAGTGGATTAGCTCCTATTTATCAGGTAGGAAACAAATGGTTTCCACGCATTTAAAAGAGGAATCGAATTTGCTAACAACCAATTTAGGAGTTCCTCAGGGTTCAGTGCTGGGGCCACTGTTGTTTTGCCTTAACATTAATAACATACGTGACACCCTTGACCCCGGTTGTGTCGAGCACCTATTATATGCAGATGACCTGCAAATTTATACGCAGGTCTCTTATGAGGATGTGAATTAAGGTATTCGTATTCTACAGAGGGCGGCTAAGGCGGTGTCGGAGTGGGCTGTTGATGCTTCTCTTACACTAAATGCAAACAAAACTAAGGCGATCGTTTTAGGCAATGGTTGATTTATTAATGACTTTTATGCTGATGAGCCAAGGACGATTGAGCTTGAGGGTGGTGTCGGCATATCTTTCTCTGATACCGTTACGAGCCTTGGTGTTGTGCTTGACTCTAAGCTATCATGGGAGCCACATTTTAATATGCTGACTAAGAAGTTTAATAGAACTATGTATGGCTTACGGTCCTTTGCAAACAACTCGCAACCGCCCTGCTGTTTCCACATCTCGATTACTGCTCAGTAGTTCTGCTCGATGCCTCACAGGAGTTGAAAAGACGATTACAAAGACTACGAAATTCATGTGTGAGATATGTATTAGGCGTGAGAATGGGCGATCATATCTCTCCTCATAGAGCTGCGCTGGGTTGGCTGCGTACTGATGTGAGGAGACAGTATTTTATGGCTGTACTTATGTACAAAATCGTGCGCATGAATACTCCCGAGTATCTAGTGGGTCTCTTCACTAGATATGTACCTAGGGTAGCCACTAGGGGAGAGATTAAGGATTTCGCAGTGCCCTTCATGCGTACTGAGACTGGAAGAAATTCCTTTCAAGTTTAGGGTGCGCATTTTTGGAACTCCCTGCCTGCTGATATAAAGAATCTTCCATCGCTCAGCAGGTTTAAGTCGGCCCTAAGAGGGTACTTGCTCGACCTCCAATAAACTAAATTTTACTTTCTATTTATATGTCAATTTATTATAATGTGACGTCCCGTATATATACTCTTTTGCTTAAGGTGTGATTGTATTTATTGGCTGAATGGTTAGTGAGTGAATACTTTACTTGTTTTTATTATTTTGACTGCGTTCTTTGTGCTACTGCATACGCTTTATGATTTTATCGCATTATTTATCATTTTTTATTTTGTATTTTAAATAAAAATTTTTATATACTATGACTGATAGATATTGTATGACTGACTTTTAATTTATAGGATTGCGTGTATTTTACTATTTTTTGTATCTGTGATATCACTTCTTTTGTTGTGACTCACTTATTCAGTATTATTAGGTTTAGTAACTGACTGTGATATCAATTGCAATATTTTGTATTTATACGTTGTTTTAGGTGCAATATTTTATATTTATACATTGTTTATATGCAATATTTTTATATTTATACATTGTTTATGTGCAATATTTATTATTATATTTATGAATTGTATTACACGCTCTTTGTATAATGATATGATATACAATAAATAGTATCTATCTATTGATCCATCCAAAACCGCCATTAGGATAAATAAGCGGATATGTCATAGGATCTGTACGTTTTCTAATTGTCGGTATACTAATTGGTTTATCATACTGAGAGTAAATGAAAATATCACGTTCAATAGGAGGAAGATCGTCTTCTCCAGCATATACTATTGCGACTTCATTACAGGTAAGTAGATTATATCTTTTATCTAAATTATTATTACGGACAATAGACATAGTAACAGTTCTTGAAGGACAATAGATTTTTGCACATTATTGTAGTTCTTCTTCTTCTACTTTATGCATCATGTTATAGGCTTAAGCATAAGGGTTAATGTCTCTTATCAAGATATCTAAATGTTTTAATAATGTTAAATTTTTATGAAACTTATTCCGTTCAATCGTTGCCATTTCATTATCTAAAATATATAATTGTCCATATTTACGTGCTTCATCTTTATTAGGATGTAACGCATATACGTTATGGTAAATTTGTCCACATATTCTAATAACTTGTAGTCCTTTACTCGGCAATGTATCAAAATTGGCATAAAAATTTGCGAATGCTTAAGCATCATTGTACAACCTAACATTTCGTCGAAAATCAATAATTTCTTCCGTTAATTCAGTTGCTATAAACTTTAATTGTTCTGGGTAAGGAATATTTTCTAGCAATGCTACTTCACCTTTATGACAACAATTGGAGAAACCGTTACTTTTAGTATATTCTCAAGCAAAATGATTCGCATCACAATAAACACATGTATTTGTCATGAAACTAATGTTATTATTAGATATGAGATTTTCATCGGAATATATATTTGCTATACAACCAATCAGTTTCGAATTAATTTTTTCAGTTATTATTTTTCCATTTGATTTCATTAATTTTTTTTCTACTTTGCCCTTTATTGTTTTATCAATAACTTCGTTTAATACAATATTATGATTGTTATTATAATTATTGTCTTCAATTTTTAATCGTTTACACTTAATAAATAATATCTTTAATTGATGAGAATCATATTTATGTTTTCTCTTTTTTTCATCTATTGGTTTAGTTATTGTAGTATCATTATTGACATGTTTATTGTCATCAATTTCTATTTGTTTACACCTTGTGCGTGATTCTTTTAATTGGTAACAATAATTTTTTACTTGTGCTTTCTTAATAATATCGTCATTTTCCAATTTTTGATTCTTAATTTGTACCATTCTCTCATATTCATTATATTGTTCACTAATAACTTTTCTATAAGTCTCTTTTTTGCGTAATTTTTCTTTTTCATGCAATTTTTTCAATTTATTAGTATCTCTATTTCCAAATGATTTTATTTTTTATATCTTAATATTTCCAATTTATTTTATATTTATTTGGTTGTTTTTCTTTAATTTTTATGTAAGCTTTTTTCTTATGTGTAGCTTTATTTGTACTAATTTTTATGTAAGCTTTTTTCTTATGTGTAGCTTTATTTGTACGTATTTGTTTTATTTTATCAGTACCCTTTTTTATCTTTGATTTCATTTTTGTTATTCTAGTATTTTTTAATTTTTTTTTATATTTATTGGGTTGTTTTTCTTCAATTTTTATAAAAGCTTCTTTTTCAGTTAAAGCCTCATTCGCACGTTTTCGTTCCAATTTATCAGTACTCATTGTTTCCTTGAATTTGTATTTTGTTATCTTAGTATTTTCTAATTTTTCTTCATATTTTTTTGGTTGTTTTTCTTTAATTCTTATATAAGCTTCTTTCTTGAGTAAAGCCTACTTCGCACGTATTTGTTCCAATTCATCAGTACTTATTCTTTCTTTGAATTGCCATTTTGTTATCTTAGTATTTTCTAATTTCTGTTTATATTTATTTGGTTGTTCTTTTTTCATTTTCATATAAGCTTTTTTTCCGTAAAGTTTCTTGAACACGTCTTAGTTCTAATTTATCATTACTTTTTTTTTGCATTTTCATAATAATGTCTTTTTCTGAAATTTTTTTATATTCATGTGATTATTTTGTTACCATTTTCCTATTAACGGGATGTCGGAGCTGCAGCACCTGAGATTTGCTTTTTTTATTTTATCAATATCTTTTTAAATTCATAAATTAAACAAATCTAATGACTTGTCCGCACTAAAGCTATATTAATACAATCATTTTTGTTAAAATAAGAAATCATTTGGACTTGTTGTTTTTTCATGAGCTTGCATTGGAACTCAGATATCAAACTCGATAAACCTAACCATAAAATACGATACATTAAAAGTTTTTATTATAACTTTATACGTATAATATTTTGGTGGATTTCTTGAGTTGTCCGCACTAGAGTTTAATCTTACAAATTTTTACTTTGTTGCAAAAAAACTCAATTAAACGCATCATTTATTCATAAGTTAGGATTGGAAATATTATTAGAGGGCGGGCAGCTTCATCATGCTCCTAAGTCCTGTTACAAATAAAGCTTCTTTTTCATCTATCTTGTGATTCTTTTTTTTCTTCATTTAATTTAATTTCAACTGTGCTAATTTTATTATCGTTATAATTTAAGTGGATATTATCGATTCCTATTATATCATTATCTGGTTTTTAAAAATTTGTATCTGAAATGTCATTGTCAATTTCTATCAAAATTGTTTTATGATTCGAATTCTTTCGTTTACGATACATTTCCATGATCTTTTTTTGTTCTGCCAATAAATGCATTTGTGAGTTTTTTTCTAATAGTTCAAGCTCGGCAAAATCTAAATTTCATGGTAATTGATTTAAACGTTGCTCACGACAAATACTCCTCCTTATCATGTCCGGTGGATTATCGTAATTAATATTTGCATTATTATTATTTTGCGAAACTGAAAACATTCTTATTTGTTGCGTTTTAAAAATTCTTGATAAACGTAATTGCATCAGAAAAACATCATATCTTAAACAACATGTTCCTAAATTATAAATAATTGCAATAGCAAAAACAATTGCAAAAACGCCACAATCATAATTATCTGTTTGTGATTTACTGTTTTGAATACTATGCTCAATTCTGATTTGTTTGGAAATAATCTGTTCATATAAATCTTATGCTCATCTCGTAGATATTTAAGATTTGAACTGCCATATATATGAATTACCTTATTATTATAATACACACAAATCCGGTGACCCTATTCCGAATTTCCTAAAAATAATAACTGTATAAATTCTTCATCCATCGGTACTGATTTAATATATTGTGGTCTTTGAATTAGTGAATTTAATTGCATGTTGAATGAGGTATACCGGTTTGAAATATTATTAAATCCTAATATATGAATATCGGTTAACATAACTAATAGAAAACTTCAAAATTAACATCTGTAAAGAGTCATGTTAACTCTGCCCTTCATTTACAACAAAAAGTATTCACATGAATATCTCTCTAAAACATCAGGATTTTCAGGAAAAAAAAATGATTAAGCTGAGACTTTTCCAAAAATTTTGAAAAATTTCCAAATTTTAAGGATCTATGGCTGATTCTATTTCAAATCGAACAGTCAGTATACACTTAAGTCACCAATTACTGCGCTAATGGAGTATGTTATTCTACCCGAAAAATAAGGGTATACGTATTTTTTTATATTGCTGAAATATCAAAATTGCATCAGATATGCACTCTTGAAAATTGCATACAAAAACTAAATGTTAAAACTGAAAATGTTGAGAATAACTTTAGAGGGCTATCGTTTTACCAATTTTCAGTGAATTTTGGTAAACCTTATTTTGTTTTATTATGTTTAAAGCCCTCTTTAATTCAGTGCAAGAAATTTAAAAAAAGACTAAAAAATGACTAAGATATGTGCATTTTACCAAAAAATGCACTTTTTATGCACATGCATTGTTCTCGAAAAACACATTTTTTTTTTGCTGAAATTTTTTGTGCTCATAGAGGACCAAATCACCTATCTAATGGTACTTGGTTGATCCCGTACTTATTTGTTTGAAGCGAGAAAAAAAATTCACAAATTTTATGGGTGAAAAATTTTTGTATATACGTTCGGAAATTTTAAGCAATGTAGATTTAAACACTATCCCTCTTTTAGCATTACCCAGGAACAACGAAGTGGACGTAGAAGGTTTCTGTTCCCTTCAAGGTGCTTTTTTAAAGTGAGTTCCCCTTGCCTCTCACTGTTGGGATGCGTCAAAAATATAATTATAAATAATTACTTTTTTTATTTTTGCACTTATTATTTTTAGTTCTAAGTGTAGCCTTACGACGTTTGACTTTTTTTTTCTTGTCTTTCACTTTAGTCAGTGCATGTATAGCTGTTCTGCCAACAAATATATGCGATTTCAGTTCCCCAAGTTGTTTTAACCACATATGTCTTTTTTGAATCCTATTATATTAAGGAACTGTACTCCATTCAATATTTTTTTCTTTTCTAAATTTTTCAATCTCATTTATTGGTAATAATATGATTTTGATTGCACTGGTGTACTTTTGAACCAAATTTATAAAATCGTCAGCATTTTGTATCGATTCTTCATGAACTCTTTTTAAGTTATGTAAAGTAGCATAATGCCTTAGAAGCCCACCTATTCCATCAACGGCTCCTTTCCCATGACCAGTCGCAGAAAATAACCATTTCATTTGATAAGAAAAATGTTTGAATTCATGTAGCTGAAAACGATTTTTAAATTGGCTTGCAGCTCCATCTGATATAATAGTGACTTAAGTAACAAAATCATTTTTCATGAGATCGATAATTGTATTTATTGCTAATAGCGCATATGCAGTATCATGTTAATTGTCGTCACTAACGATCGCAAAGCTTTGCGTTATCTCTCCTTGGTAACAGACTGCAGTAAAAATAGAAATTTGGTTATTTACCCAATGATTTCCCTGAACCGCTTTATTATTCATTACAGACCAATTTTCTGCAAAATCAACGTGGATAATTAACTTACTAGGAGAGTGTCACACCTCCGGATCACGGATTTTGCTCAAACTTCGGGATAAGTTTTCAGATGATAAAATATGGAAAAAGCTGAAGTTATAGTCATAAATACTCAATATTTCCCTAGTTACAGGCAATTAAAGAAAATCACTAAAAAAGTTACTAGATTTTTAAACGCATATAGTTCTTTAGCGTCGATAACTACAAGCTTGAAACTGTTTTTAAATAAAAGCTGAGCTCAAATCCTTTCGAATTAGTAGTTATAGCATGTCAAAATATTATTTTTTCCCAAAGTTAGAGCATGATAAACATTAGACCTGATTTTTCTTTTGAAAACATTAATTAACAATAAAAGCTGAAATTAGGTTCAATCCTTATTACGCTCCAACTTTGGGAAAAAATAATATTTTGACATGCTATAACTACTAATTCGAAAGGATTTGAGCTCAGCTTTAATTTAAAAAAGTTTCAAGCTTGTAGCTATTAATGCTAAAGAACTATATGCGTTTAAAAATCTAGTAACTTTTTTAGTGATTTTCTTTGATTGCCTGTAAATAGGGAAATATTGAGTATTTATGACTATAACTTTAGCTTTTTCCATATTTTATCATCTAAAAACTTATCCCGAAGTTTAAGCAAAATCCGTGATCCGGAGGTGTGACACTCTCCTAGTTAGTATGATCAGCTTTACCTTCTTCTTTTTCTTTTTTTATAGCTTCACGTTGAATATTTTTTATGTATACGTGAGTACTTGCTTTCAGTGCGCAGATTGAAAATTTTTCTTTAAAAACTGATAAGCTTACTGTTTGTTTGATAAGATTACCATTATCCCACAAAGCAAACATAATTTTATCTTCACAATTTTCTTTCAGTTTTAACAATTTTAATGTGATACCCTCACTACCGGGGCAATAATTGCATTCTTGCAAGAAACACGAATCAGATGGTTTAGAACACAACATTGCGTTAGTTATTTCTGAACGATCTAAATCTAATTCAGAATTATTATCGTCTCTAAAACGAATTAAACTTGTAAGAAACAGTTCAAAATTTTCGCAATGTACACAAAGACAAGTTTCCTTCACAGGGCTTGTTAAGACGAAACTTGGTCTTAGACTATAGAATTTCGATTTTCCTATTTTTAAGTTTGGATTTTCTTGTCTTAATTGACTATATGTTTCTTTTGAGCTTCGAGTAAGAAACCGTTTAACTTTTTTAGTTTTTGTATTATTAACTTGAACAGTAACAACATCAGATTTATTTGGACTTTGTCTACTACAATTAAAATCATCATTTAAAAAATATTCCATAGCGATATTTTTTGTATTTTCATCAATAGGATGACCAGTATATGAATCTGGCTTCAAATAAACTCCTTTATTTTTTACGAGATTTCTTGAATAATTTATCATATACTCGCTTAGATTCGGGAATAGTGAACAAATTTTTATTTTGCTTAATTTTGAAGGTAGTAGAGTTAGAAGTTTTATTTTCTCCGAAACAGAAGAACATTTTTCTAAAGCCGATTTAAAATTTTCTACAAATTCGTTCCAATAGTTTTCAGTCGAACTTTTGTCCGATTCTATTGATTCAACTGAAATGCCAGACGCATCTTCTAATTTACTTCCGACAGTAGCAGAAAAAGCTGAAATTAAAGATTTTTTCTTTTTAGATACATAATTTTCTGTTAAATTTTTAGGTATTGCAGTTTTTCTTTTTAGCGGCGAGACGCATTGAGGTAAAATTGTATTAATACTCTCGTTTGATTCCTGTATTCGTTCGGGTATCTTGGGGATAAAATCATCATGTTTCCCACTAAAAAGTTCAGTGATTCCATTTTCAGATGTAGATTCAAGATCACTTAAAATCATTTTTGATATGCGTTCATGGCAATTTTTGCATACATTAGTAGAGGGCAGTATCTTTAAATCTGGATAAAGCTGTGCTAAATTAATGGCCAAATCTTCCAACGGTCTAAAACGTAAATTTCTGCTCTTATAAACTACCTTCTTATGCATTTGAAAAAAATCGGGACATCGAATTCTTGTAGAAGAGTGAATTTCGGACATCGTAATTGCAGAGTTTTGTTTACTTTTTCACAAGTCCGAAAAGTACCTTTTAAAGCAGACGTAAGAATAACTAGCTTGTATATAACAATTCTAATATGCTGTTTTGGTTACGCGAGGTATTTGTCCGCGAATGAGCCTCCTATTGTCTGTACATCGAAACATACATAATATAGATATACACGAATAGAATTATTATTTTCCATTTTTTAATATTTATTTTTATATTACGAATTTATATATATATATATATATATATATATATATATATATATATATATATCGCTATTGATGATATATACATACATACAAAGGTAAACAAATAATGAGCGATGCATGCGACAGCGTTGAAATGAACATTGCTTAAGACTTTCGAACGTATATACAAAAATTTTTCACCAATAAAATTTGTGAATTTTTTTTCTCGCTTCAAACAAATAAGTACGGGATCAACCAAGTACCATTAGATAGGTAATTTGGTCCTCTATGAGCACAAAAAATTTCAGCAAAAAAAAAATGGGTTTTTCGAGAAAAATGCATGTGCATAAAAAGTGCATTTTTTGGTAAAATGCACATATCTTAGTCATTTTTTAGTCTTTTTTTAAATTTCTTGCACTGAATTAAAGAGGGCTTAAAACATAATAAAACAAAATAAGGTTTAACAAAATTCACTGAAAATTAGTAAAACGATAGCCCTCTAAAGTTATTCTCAACATTTTCAGTTTTAACATTTAGTTTTTGTATGCAATTTTCAAAAGTGCATATCTGATGCAATTTTGATATTTCAGCAAAATAAAAAAATACGTATACCCTTATTTTTAGGGTAGAATAACATACGCCATTAGCGCAGTAATTGGTGACTTGAGTGTATACTGACTGTTCGATTTGAAATGGAATCGGCCCTATAGCTCTTGATCCTTCTAATCTGAATCCTTGAAAATTTTTTTACATCTTTTGTGTAACAAAAAAAATATATTCTTAGATTTTCAGAGATTTTTATTTTTCTGCTCTTCCAGTTGGTGTAAAATGTCCCATATATATATATATATATATATATATATATATATATATATATATATATCCATTCATTATATATATATATATATATATATATATATATATATATATATATATATATATATATATATATACCGATCCAAACTTTTGGGTTTTTTTCCTATTCCCAATATATACGTTTGCACATAATATATAGCAGTTGTGAATCGATATATGTTAATAAAAGTAGATTATTTTTTTGAGAAAATAATTTTCTCAACAATATATTTATATTCTATTACTTATATTGAGATAAAAGTAAGTATCCAGAAATTTGAAACTTTTTTATATATGGAGATTTAAGGGGTGTCCTCATACCGGCACAGAGATCTACCTTATCTATATTTGAATAATGCATTTTTATAAAAATTTAACTATTTTTGACTAAAATTCATAGAAGAGGCACATTCTTAACATTCTAAAGGATTTATTGCAACGTTAAAAGACAGAATAAAAGTTAAAATGAAGACAAAAACTGCATAATACGATTATTCATAACTACATTTAAAAGTCAATCATATTAAGCAGTTTTCACCTTTATTTTTACCCTTATATTGTCTTTTGACGTTGCAATCAATTCTTTGGCATGTTAAGAATGTGCCTCTCCTACGAATTTCAGTCATGAATAGTTAAATTTTTATTGAAATTCATAATTCAAATGTAGATAAAGTAGAACTCTATGTCGGTATGAAGATTCCCCTTAAGGCTTTCATGATATGATTAGTGAAAAAAAGTTTTATTTAACTCTCAATAATACTTTTATTATAACAATAGTATAGTCAGCTGCAAAGGCAGAGAATAGGTATTTCAATCATGTGTGGAAATTTTATCTACCAGCAAATATACAGAAGGTAAAAAAATTATCATGCTCGCTCAATAAGTAGAACATCAATGAAACATGTTGCCCAGGATGCGCCATTTGGCGTAAGGCCACTGAGCTCCAGCTATTTGACATTAATCTAGCCCTTTATCATATGCTTCAGATCATTTTTTTATAAAAAAAACTATTTTTTTTAATTCCTCAAGTGCTGGCCCTCTAAAGGTTAAAATATACGGAAGCGCCTAAGTGCCATGTAGTATATGTTTGTGCGCGCCACCTATTTCAGTAGTTGCAGTTATTCGCTTTCCAATGTTCATGCTTCTAAGGGCCAAAACGGTAGGAAGACAAACTGCCTTCCTGCTATTTTTTAGCATCTGTTTGTGCGATCCACCTATTTTTGCTAGTTGCAGTCACTCGCTTTCCAATGTTCATGCTTCTAAGTGCCAAATTGGAAGGCAGGCAGACTGCCTTCCTGCCGTTTTTGCTCTTAGAAGCATGAACATTGGAAAGCGAGTAATTGCAACTACTGAAATAGGTGGCACGCACAAACATATACTACATGGCACTTAGGCGCTTCCGTAAAAATAGGTACTCCTGTTGAATCACTATATTAGAAATTCATTAAACAAAATAAATATTTGAAAACGAAATTTCAACCCAGCATGAAAACATGATTTAATTTCGTTCTTATATTGTTGCCTCCAAATAAAAAGGTTGTATCTCAGAAGCAGCTTAAAAAAGCTATATCTCGGTAGACAGCGAAAGAAAGGCGTATTTCGCAAGCTATTTTTTGCTCTGATTTGGGTCGTCAGCACTGACAAAATACTTTTAGCAACAATCTTCAAAATTTCCCTCATCATTTGTGAATTCCGTTAAGGTTCTTGAGGACGATATCTTTTATTACTTAGGTCATCCTGGCGATGGACATCATATACAGTAACAACCTGTGAAATTTTGCGCATTGTATTTACGTTCTCTAGGATAATATTTTTTAGTACTTGGGTGATTCTGGTAATCTGAAAACTTTCAAAATTTTCCACATTGTTGAAAAAATGCATTTAGGTTTTTCACTGTTACTCAGCAAACTTAACGTAAATGTAATTCATGAGATATGTATGACCGGTACATTGGTGAGGTTTATGGAATTCTACTTTATCCAAAGAATATAGTTAAGGAGCGCTGGGCGCGATTACACGTGGATAAGCGATCGCTATTGCCTATGAAACTTCGTCGATCAATTAACCTTCAGAGGGCGGGGATGGTCCCTAAAGGGACCACCCAGAAAACACAATATATTTAATGTTTTTAATACATCAAATTTCATCTAAAAACATTAAATAGTTTGTGTTCTCAGGGTGATCCCTAAAAGTTAAGTGATTTTTCGATGTCAACAATGTATGCAGGAATAAAAGAACGCGTTTTCGGTATTTAAGCCAACAAAATCTTATGTAAATACAGAAAAAATTGCTTTGGATTTTCAGACTCAAATGGAGATAAGCTTAAAAAGATCCGCTTAAAGGGTTCACATCACGAGAGCGCGGTGGCGTAATGGATAGAGCTCTTGCCTTCAAGGCGAAGGGCATGGGTTCGAATCCTGGCCAGGCACCTCTAACTTTTTTTTTCGAAAGAAAATTAGTGTGCGTGCCATTTATATCGCGACGCTTAAAAATCCGACCTCATTGGGTATCGGTTGATTGTTGGTCACAAAAGTGGCTGACCATCCCATCGGTAGTCAAAGTTTTCGGTATGGTGGGTCTGACAGTCTAGCCTGATGTAATGTGTTAAACAGGTACCGGGCGGGGACTTCCTCGACTTCACCATGGAAAAAAGTTAATCATATTGGGTTTGAAAATTTGCTTGCCAGCGCCACCACGTGGCCCTTTGGTAAGCTGTGAGAGAAGGATTATATCGTATAGCCTATTTAATCTTATGTATTAGTAAAATTTGTTTATGAAGTAAATAAATAAAAATGTAATTATCTGATTATATTAAACATAACGCAATGACATTGTTTTAAAGTAAATATATGTCCAGTGCATAATTTACTCGAAATGATTCACAAAAGATGATTGTTTTGTTGTTCATTTTTAGATAGGTTATAGCTTCAGATACTGATTCAGAATGTTTAAAAAAAAATGTAAACATTGTCAGCTAGAAAGAGCCGTCAAAATTCTTATAAACTTGACCGCTTCATTTATGTAATACTATAACATGCACGACTTTTTCTACAAAAATTCTCCATGTTTCCTTCTTTCTATGTAAACTAATTTTCTAATCTTTTTTTATTCTATTCAATTGAAAAATTACAAAATACTACAATTTTCGTATGTAATCAATGTGATTCTCGAACAGTATCCTTCTCTCACAGCTTATCGATTGGCCACGCGATGGCGCTGACAAACAAATTTCCAAACCCAATAGAGGACAATATCCTTTATATATTAATCGTTTCTCTTAAAAAAAAAAAAGGGTTCACATTATTAAGAAAGGTATGATTTGAGGGGCATGGATAAAGGTGTAATGCACTTACTAGGTCAAGAGGCTAAAAATGGGTGAACCATAGAGTTATTATACATAGAGTAGGCGAGTCCACGAAAATGACGTCCCATCATTAGAAAAAAATGAAGATAAGAGGCCTTTCTCAGTCTGCGTCAACGCCAGTTGAACACGTTCTGTAAAAATATCTATAATAACTCTACAGAATCCACTCATCATCTTTCGGACACAGGATTATGAATTTAGGGTTTATAGGTTAAGTGTTCATAAGCTTAAGAGGCGGCCGTATAGCTCTGTCCTTGTCTAATCTAAATTTTAGTTATTATTAATTAATTAAATATTGTTATACAAAAGTAAGGGCACAGCCCAATGGATTTCAGGACGAGCAAACGATCCTATTCTATAAAAAAATATAAAATTTTTATTAGTTTTCGAGTGAGGTCTGAAACGGAATAACAATTGAACTTGATAACTGTTTATCCGTTCCAGACCTCATCCGAAAACTAATAAAAATTTTATATTTTTTCATAGAATAAGATCGTTTGCTCGTCCTAAAATCTATTGGGCTATGCCCTTACTTTTGTATAACAATATTTGATTTATTAATAATAACGAAAATTTAGATTAGACAAGGACAGAGCTATACGGTGTCCTCTTAAGGTTTATGGGCTTAGACTTTCCAGGTCTAGAGTTTATGAATTTAGGGCTAACGAATATAGTGTATACATATTTAGGATTAATGAGTTTAGTTATCGACTAACCCTATTAAAAAAAATCAGGTGATTTATCATGCCAAAACATCATGTAACGATTTTGTTGGTCCTTACACATTTTAAACCATGCTTAGTCAATTGAGAGCAATTTTGGAAAATTTTGGAAAATTTTGAACTTAGAAAATTTTTTAGATAATTTAGTCTTAGAAAAAATTTTGACTCATTTTACAAAAAAATTTCTAAGTCCAAAAATTTCAGAATTTTTTAAAAATTGTTCTAAATTGACTAACTAGGAGAGTATCACATCTCCGGATCACGGATTTTGCTCTAACTTTGAGATAGGTTTTCAGATGTCAAAATATGAAAAAAGCCAGAGTTATAGACCCCAACGCTCAATATTTCTCTAGTTGCAGGCAATTAAAGAAAATCACTAAAAAAGTTACTAGATTTTTAAACGCTTACGAAAATTGTACTACATTTTAACATTTATCATTAATTAATATTTTTAAAAGGAAATTCAGCTCAAATTCTTATAACGCTGTAACTTTGGGAAAAAATAATATTTTGATATGCTATAGGTGCTTTTTCGAAAGGATTTGAACGTAGCTTCCATTTAAAAACAGTTACAAGCGTCTAGCTATTAATGCTAAAGAATTATAAGCGTTTAAAAATCCAGTAACTTTTTTAGTGATTTTCTTTAATTGCCTGCAACTAGAGAAATATTGAGCGTTGGGGTCTATAACTCTGGCTTTTTCCATATTTTGACATCTGAAAACCTATTTCAAAGTTAGAGCAAAATCCGTAATCCGGAGATGTGATACTCTCCTAGTAAGTAGGAGAGTGTCACACCTCCGGATCACGGATTTTGCTCAAACTTCGGGATAAGTTTCCAGATGATAAAATATGGAAAAAGCTAAAGTTATAGTCATAAATACTCAATATTTTCCTAGTTACAGACAACTAAAGAAAATCACTAAAAAAGTTACTAGATTTTCAAACGCATATAGTTCTTTAGCATTGATAGCTACAAGCTCGAAACTTTTTTAAATTAAAGCTGAGCTCAAATCCTTTCGAATTAGTAGTTATAGCATGTCAAAATATTATTTTTTCCCAAAGTTAGAGCATGATAAACATTGGACCTGATTTTTCTTTTGAAAACATTAATTAACAATAAAAGCTGAAATTAGGTTCAATCCTTATTACGCTCCAACTTTGGGAAAAAATAATATTTTGACATGCTATAACTACTAATTCCAAAGGATTTGAGCTCAGCTTTAATTTAAAAAAGTTTCAAGCTTGTAGCTATCAATGCTAAAGAACTATATGCGTTTGAAAATCTAGTAACTTTTTTAGTGATTTACTTTAGTTGTCTGTAACTAGGAAAATATTGAGTATTTATGACTATAACTTAAGCTTTTTCCATATTTCATCATCTGTAAACTTATCTTGAAGTTTGAGCAAAATCCGTGATCCGGAGGTGTGACACTCTCCTAGTAAGCATGGTTTAAAACGTGTAAAAACCAACAAAATGATATTTTGGCATGGTAAATCACCTGATAAATTAGGTGACTTGTCACCTGATTTTTTTCACTAGGGAATTCTATGCCATGATTTTGAATTTGATTAATTAGACCCTGTTCAAAATAACCAGCTGGATATCCAGGTGGATATCACTCTGATTGAGTTGGATATCACTCTGATCGAGTTGGATATCACTCTGATCTTCATTCACCTGGATGCAGCTGAAATCCATTTGGAGATTTTTTACGAAAACTTATAATTAGGCATTATAAGCATCTGTATAACATAATAATACTACCAATAAAAGAAAATGAAAATTTTACCCAAATTAAAATTATTCAGGAGGATTATCCTCTTGGATATCCAGTTGGATTAATAAAATCGAAAAATCATAAAGTATGCTTTTCAGTAAATCGTTTTATAAAATTACTTCTTAATTTTTCGATTTTATTAATCCAACTGGATATCCAAGAGGATAATCCTCCTGAATAATTTTAATTTGGGTAAAATTTTCATTTTCTTTTATTGGTAGTATTATTATGCTATACAGATGCTTATAATGCCTAATCATAAGTTTCCTTAAAAAATATCCAAATGGATTTTAGCTGCATCCAGGTGAATGAAGATCAGAGTGATATCCAACTCGATCAGAGTGATATCCAACTCGTTCAGAGTGATATCTACCTGGATATCCTAGTAGATAATCCACCTGGATATCCAGCTGATTATTTTTAACAGGGGATGATTCATCGTGTGAAAAATCAAGTGATCAATCATGTAACTAATTGTACGTGATTAATCATTGAATAGATTTTATAGAAAAATCAGATAATTTAAATAATAATCAAACAAATATTTTTCGATAAGACTTGATATCTCTAGCTACATTTACAATAAATAATGAAATCACAAAATTTATCATAAATATAATTATCAGTTTCTAACTCATTATTTTTATATTGAAATTGTTGGATATATGCATACTCATACTAGGTGTCGCCACCTATTGAGATTATGTAATGAACAGTTGAAGCAGGTCGAGTGGCGTCTCGTCGTCGTTTTTTGTTCAGTTTAAGTCCGTCTGTTCAAGTCAGAAGTTCTGTTAATATAAAGATATTGCTTAATAGAAATTAATTTACTTTGTACTGAATAAAATAAAAGACTTTATTTGTAATAAGATTGTGCTCTGTTTTTTAATCCTATTTTTATCAGGTTATGAGCCCAGAGTGCTTCTAACTGCGCGTATTGTAAAATAAATTGAGAAAGGGATTTTTGTAGTTTGGTGCGTGCGTCGGTCTGTTTGGTGATTTTGTTTTTTTTGTCTCCTGGTGGAAGCTTCGGAAATGGCGAGTGGAGGAGCAAAAAGACAGGATGAAGGACAGCGGGGGGAAAGAAAGGAGTTGACTCCGGGTAAGAGTTTTATTTTTTTAATTCTCTCTCAATGCTATACGGCAGTAATGGCGTCGTACGCGCGTTAGTAAAAAGAAAGCTAAAGACAGAGATAGCTAGCGTCGTGCGCTAGTCTATAGTGAGAGAGAGTGAGAAAGAAATAAAACAAGTCGCCATGTTGGGTGCTATGACGCGAGGTAAACCTGGAAAGCGACAGGTTCGTGCGTGTTTGCGCGATCTTCTTATGTTGTATACATGCATATATATAAATATGTGTATGTATATATATATGCATAGAAGGAAGAGGACCATGCACGCACGAAATAATTATGATTATTAATAAAATAAAATAAAAATGATGAACGACGGCAATATATAAAAGAAAATTTTTGTTGATTAAACACGTGCGTGTACGTGTATATATATATATATATATATATATATATATATAAAAGAAATGCGCGCATAGAGTCTGAATAAATTTATGACAGTACAGACTGAAATATATATATATATATATATAACATGACTAGCGTATGCAACCGATAAAAACTTATCTGAATTTTCCTTTTATTTTATAATAGTGATGGTGTATGAATGACTGTTAATAAAATTATTAAAATGAAAATGGCTGACGTGTATGTGTGTGTGTAAATATGAGTTTGTGTATGCCGCGTATCCATGTTTAAGGCAGATATATATGTATGTATGTATATATATATATATATGTATTGGTTTTGTGTCTGCAGCACAAGACTAAATAAAGGTTGCAAATATATATAATTTGATGAAATTTTACCTATAAATTTAATTAATTAAATCTAGTTTTGAATTTAAAAAAAAAAAAAAAAAAAAAATAAAATAAATAAAATATATATTATGTGAACAGATGAAACGAGCCTTTTATTGTTTCTTAAAACGCAAGAGGCAATTCTCGATCTCCGATGGAAACATCGCGATGAAAAAATATCTGTAGAGATGACAGAAAATAGTATACTATTCGTCACAGAGTCAGAAGTTAAATATGGACTAGGTACCGTAAATAAGATTAAATTTTTAATTTGATTTTAAATATGTAATAATATCTGTGTTCGGTATATTACATATGAAATTGAATAAATTTTATAAATTAAATAAAAAGCTATAGCTAATTTCTCAAAATTGCGTTGTAAGTGTGATCTACTTGTGTTCAGTATGTCATATATGCAAGAGCAATTGAGCAAATTCATAAGTATTGAACCGAAACTGAGATAAATTCTGGTGACGAGGCTTGTGTTCGGCATGGTACCTGAATTTAACCTCAAAAAATAATTTCGAATATTAATTAAAATTAATTAATTGAAATAAAATTGACATCACTTGAGTTCAGTGAGTCATATTGATTCATAATATTAATTTATGATTGGTTTTAAAGATCTTGAATTCGTTACTGAAGAGGAGTACAAGCTCGTGAAACAAGCAGTAAATGAAAAGAAAAAAAAGGGGGACAGACTGTTCATGCCTTACTGTGCGACAGGTGGCCACATCACGACAGATGAAGCGACAGTTGAAGACGGAGTTAAAGACAGAGAAAAGACTGATGGGCATAACAGTAAGACAGATGAGTCAGAGAAAGAGACGGAATCAGAAGACAGAGCGAGTGGAACGACAGAAGCAAAATTGGCAGGTAAACAAATAGTAGTAAAATCTAATGAACTATTAACAAATAAAATGTATGTAAATAGAAATTTTAATGTTTCATCATTAAAACAAATTGAAATGGGTGACAATAAATTTTATGAGAAAAATATTTCTAAGAATGAAAATTCTGATATAGGTTTAACTAAAGAAGTGGACGAACTAAAGGCTGAAATTGCTTCTTTAAAGCTAGAAATGGCAAAAAGAAAGAAAAGTAAAGAGAAGAGAAGGAAAGTAGACGAGAAAAGAACAGATGATTTGGTTGCTCTGATTATCAGAGAAAGAGAGGCAATGCAGAATTATAATTCTGAAACGTTGGATAAAATGAGAACAGAATTTAAAAGGAAAGTAACGACAGATGATATGGCAGAAGCGACGGATAAAATTAAAGAAAGCCAGATGACAGCTAAGGTAAACAATGAATTTGATAATGACATATTTAATAATGAAGGTTCCGGGAATTCGACAGTCATAGATGAACAGGAACTATCACGCTTAATTCAGACAGAGGTTAATAAAAGACTTGATATAGAAAATAATAGTATTTTAAATATTTCTAAACAGTTGACAGAAACTATTAAAACAGGACTGGCTGGAAAAGACGGATCAATAAAACATGACTATAAACTAACAACTCAAATTAAATATGAAAATTTTTTAGACTATTTTTTGTCTGAATTGAGATCATTGGATTTATTGTATGTTGTAGACAGTACGGTTGTAGTAAATGAAAATTCATCTGAAAGTTTAAAAGAAAAACATAAATATAGAGTACGTGATATTTTAATTAATAGAATAGATAAAAATTATCATGCTAGAGTAATGGAAATAAAAGATCCAATTGAATTGTTAAATAAAATTAAAGAAATTGAAGTAAGTGAAGTAAATGTGACTCCATCTAGTATAAAGAAAAAACTATACAGCATACAATATAATCCAGTGAAAGAAAAGGCAGTAAATTTTATTGATAGATTTGAAGAAATTGTAAGAAATTATAATAACATGCCAAAAGTTAAAATATTGTCTGAAGAAGACAAAAGAGACGCTTTCTATAATGCTATAATAAATAAAGTAAATCAAGTAGAAGGAATAGATTTTATGACAGAAAGTGTAACAGGAAAAGGTTTATCTTACGATAAATTAAAATTACTTATTATGCAGATCGAAAGCCGCCAAACGACAGAAAAGCCTTCAACGACAGCTATGACAGCTAACACAGGTGCCATACAAAAGGTACGATGTTATGAGTGTGATGGCTTTGGGCATTATGCTAACGACTGTTCACGTCAGGGATCTGGCATGAAAAAATGCTTCTATTGCTAGGAGTTTACACGTGATCATGTGGCCGCAACATGTCCAAAACGTCAGAGATATTGGAGACGGGACGACAGTAAAAGGTATGAAACAAAACATTATATTAATAAATTTAAAGAAAGTACAGGTCAGACAGCAGTCAAACGTAAAATAACTAACTCAAGTAACCATGACAATCAAAAACGAGCGAAATTTGACAGTAGAAGAAGACAAGAAAATCATATAAAATATAACAGAGGAAAGTATCAAAAGAAAGGCAGTCAGAATCAAATAAAACCTAAAATTGAGAAGACTAATGTATAGAGTGGTGAGTATCAAGCAAATAAAAAGGACAGTAAGCAAATGACTTCGTTTAACATTGGACAAATCAATACTGGCTAAATTCATAGCTGACAGTGGTTCGACAGAACATTAAACAAACTCAAAATTGATTCTCAAGACATTTACAAAACAACCGGACGAAATCCAATGCGCAAACAAAGACAGAAAAGCAATTCTTAGATCGGAGGGAGAAGGAAGTGTTCAATTCAACATGACAGACAATAAGCATATAACTTTAGACAGAGTAATTTTTGCAGAAAATTTGAATGAGAATTTGTTGTCATTGCGTAAATTTGCAGATGAAGGATTAAGTATTTATTTGGACAACAAAATCATAGATATATTTGATCCAGTTTCCAATGAGTCTTTCTTGACAGGAATTTACGAAAAACCATATTGGCTAATTGAATTCGAAACAGATAAGCAAGAAAATAAAGACATAAAACAAAGACAGATAATAGCTTACTTGATGACTAGGAGAATGACAAAAAGGCAGTTAAACTAGGAAGATGATCAACTTAGTAAATCTGAAGAAAGTCAAACAATTATAAATACTGAAAAATATTTAGATTTCCAAAATACAATTTCAGACAGATTAATACATAAACCAAATGATATTGAAGTAAATGAAGAACCTGGATGTGAAATTGAAGAAACAGAACAATTAAACGATAAAAACTTAAATGCTCACGCTATGTTATGGCATGTCAGGATGGGTCATGCATCAGTTGAATATCTTAAGATATTACAGAAAAAATTTCCAGAAATCAAGACCTTACAAACTGCTGTATTTGATGATGCAATTACAAGCTGTGAAGTTTGCATGATAGCAAAATTCAATAAATTGCCATTTAAGACAGTTAGACAGAAAGCAACTGAACCCTTACAAATAATACATTCAGACACCATGAGTATTATTAGTCCTAAATCTTATCCAAAAAGATACAGATATATTTCTGTATTTATTGACGACTTTTCCAGACTGGCCATGGCTTATCCCTTGAAAACGAAAGATGAGACGGAAAAATGTCTAGAGTCATTTGTAAAAAGCGCCAGAAATCTGTTGGGCAAAGATGCTAAGGTGTGTTATTTAAGAACAGATCAAGGGACTGAATACACCGGTGGATACACAAAGGAAGTATTGGAAAAATTAGGAGCTGAAAATCAATTAGCTTGCCCAGATACGCCTCAGCATAATGGAGTTGCAGAGAGGTTTAACCAAACAATACAGAAGAAACTCAGGGCACTCATGTATGATTCTGGTTTACCTGAAAATATGTGGGTCTTAGCATTGAGTGCAGCTGTATATGTATACAATAGGACACCTCATTCAACTAATAACATGATATCACCAATAGAAAAATTTGAAGAAAACTACAAGACAGACATTAATCAGATTTATTGCAAAACTAGTCATCTTAGTAGGATACAAAGAAACTGGATATGTTTTGCTGAAACCAGAAGAAGGTAAACTCTATGAGAGCAGAGACGTCAGATTCAACGAAAAACTAGTTTATAGAGACAGATATCACAAGACAGATATACTGAACTGGGAACAAATAGATGAGGAAGTAAAGACAGATAAATGGTTTGTAGAATTCTTCAATGAAGACGAACAAAATAATAAAAAATTGCAAGAAACGGAGGGAGAAAAGACAAAAAGGCCTGTAGGACGACCAAGAAAATTAAAATCAAACACAGAAAATACGACAGATAATGAAACTCATGCATTGCTGGCGGAAATAAATGGAGATCCAAGTTCTTATGCTGAAGCAATGAAATCAAAAGAACGACAGAAATGGACAGAAGCAATTAACGAAGAATTACATTCTATGTACAAGAATAATGTATGGAAACAAGTAGACAAATCTACTGTATTAAATAACGACAGAAAGCCAAACATCATTGATTCTAAATGGGTGTTCAAACGAAAGATAGAATCGAAAGGCAGAGAAAAATATAAAGCAAGATTGGTAATACGTGGATTTAAAGACAGAAACATTTATGATCTACAAGAGACATACGCACCAGTTTCTCGTTTACCTTTGATTAGATCAATACTAGCTATTGCTAATAAATTGGATTTAGAAATATGTCAAATGGACGTAAAGACAGCATCTTTAAATGGATACTTAAACAGTGAAGTATACATGGAAATACCAGAAGGAATGAAAGTCACTGAAGAAATCAAAAGAAATAAAATTTGCAAATTGGAAAAGGCACTATATGGTCTAAAGGTTAGTCCAAAATGTTGGAATGAAAGATTCAAAGAGACAGTTGAAAAATATGGATTGAAACCATTTAACAATGAACCATGCTTATTTACTCAACGAGAAAAGGACAGCTTTTTGTTTTTAATTTTATATGTAGATGATATCTTGTTAATATGTAATGATATGCAAATGCTAGAAAGGATGAAATCAAACTTAAAGAGTGAGTTTGAAATGACAGAAATCGGAGAGCCCAAAAACTTTTTAGGCTTGGAAATCAAAAGAAATCGACAGAAAGGAATTTTAAGTATAAAACAAGAAAAATACATAAATAGAATGCTAGAAAAATTTGGATTTCAAGAATCACACCCACAACGAACTCCAATGATAACAAACCAAATGGCAAATCGAGAAAGAAGACAACGAGAAGAGACGGAAAAGACTGAAGATAATTTAACGACAGAAAACGCAAACAATATACCCTATCGAGAAGCAGTGGACACTTTAATGTATCTTTCAAATGCAAGTAGACCAGACATCACCTATGCAGTGAATGTACTTAGTAGACATCAAAACAATCCTACTGAGAATGATTGGAAAATGGTAGAACGGGTTTTTAAATATTTAAAAGGTACTAAAAATCTTGAATTAAAATACATAGGACAGACTGAAGATTTTCAAGGTTTTTCAGATGCAAGTTTTGGAGACTGCAAAGGTTCATTAACAACTAGTGGCTATGCAACTAAATTGTTTGGAGACACTGTAGCCTGGAAAACTCACCGACAAAAATATGTAGCATTATCAACATGTCAAGCAGAGTATGTTGCAATGAGCGAGTGTGCTCAGGAATTAGTTTCATTGTATTTAATACTAAAAGAGTTGTTACAAAGAGAATTAGCACCTATGTTATTATGGTGTGATAATAAGGCAGCAGAAGCAAGTGTTAAGACTGGAGGCGGAAACAAATTAAGACATATGACAGAAATAAAAGAACATTATGTAAAGGGATGTGTAACTAGAGGCTTAATAAATGTCAGTTGCATTTCCTCTAAAAATCAGACAGCTGATGTATTCACAAAACCTTTGTCATTTGAATTACATGAACGACTGACCAAACAAATACTTAATGACTGATAATATTGACTGATTATATTTCTAATATGTATTTTAGTTAAATTATTAACAAACTTTTTCTCTAAATTACAGGAATTAAATGAACGATCAGAAACAAGAACGAGAGAGATGCTACAACACTTTTAATTGAAATATGTATGAGTGTGGGAGGGAGTGTTGGATATATGCACACTCATACTAGGTGTCGCCACCTATTGAGATTATGTAATGAACAGTTGAAGCAAGTCGAGTCGCGTCTCGTCGTCGTTTCTTGTTCAGTTTAAGTCCGTCTGTTCAAGTCAGAAGTTCTGTTAGTATAAAGATATTGCTTAATAAAAATTAATTTACTTTGTACTGAATAAAATAAAAGACTTTATTTGTAATAAGATTGTGCTCTGTTTTTTAATCTTATTGCTTTCTCATAGAGAAAGCATTGTATCGATAAAGAAATTTTTTTTCTATTTTTTCATTAATTTGTACATATTTGAACTCGGTGAGTCGAAAAAAGTGGTTTCCAGAAAATGTCTGTATGTATGTGTGTGTGTGTGTGTGTGGATGTATGAATTCAGTTAGTAAACTGTATCTCGAGAACTACTCGATGGATTTGCTTCTAATTTTGCATGGAATTTAGTTTTGTGACTAACTTGCTGGGAAGCTATTGATAATTGGTTCTTCAAGCGTAGTTTTCATTTTAAAGTTTAAAAAAAAAAAAAAAAATCGATTTTTGGTTTTTTTTTTGTTTACTACTCGATGAATTTGCTTCAAAATTTGCATCAAATTTATTTGTGATTGCCCGGATAAAATAAATTTTAAAAAACTGATTTTCTTAGCTTAGTTTTAATTTTAGAGCATTTTGAAATTAAAAAAAAAAATGTTTCTATTTATTGAGCCAATAAAATCTTAAAAACTACTCGATGGATTTACTTCAAATTTTCCATACAATTCAATTTTTTGATGAACTGGTGCGGAAGCTATTGAGAATTGGTTTTCTTAGCGTAGCTTTTTTTAGAATCATTTTAAGAATTTTAAAAAAATTTCGATTTTTCATTTTTTTTTGTATTTTACGTAAACTACTCAAAGAATTTGTTCGAAAATTTGTATGGAACTTAATTTCGACTGCCAAAAGTATAAAAAATTTTGTAAACTAATTTTCTTAGCGCACTTTTAATTTTAGAGCATTTTCAAAATTTTTAAAAAAATTTTTATTTTTAATTTTTTTCTATTTTACGAAAACCATTTGATAGATTTGCTCCAAAATTTGTATGCAATGAATTTGCTACTGTATGAAGAAAACAAACTTTGGAAAACTAATTTGCTCAGGGCAGTTTTAATTTTAGAGCACTTTGAAAATTTTCAAAAAAATTTTTATTTTTCATTTATTTTCTTTTTTGCGTTAACCATACTATAAATTTTCTCCAAAATTTTTATACAATTAATTCGCTATTGTCTGAAAAAAATAAGCTTTTGAAAACTAATTTTCTTAGAATGGTTACAATTTTAGAGAATTTTAAAGATTTAAAAAAAAATTTCGATTCTTTTTTTCTTATTTTTTATTATTCTACGTAAAGTACTCGATAGATTTGTTCTAAAAATTGCAGGAAAATTATCTGCGACTGCCAAAAGAAGGGAAATTTTCAAAAATTGATTTTCATAGCGTAGTTTTAATTTCAGAGCATTTTTAAAATTTGGAAAAAGAAATTTTGAAAAGAAAATATTATTTATTTAACCAGTCAGATCTCGAAAATTACTCGATGGATTTGCTTCAAATTTTGTATACCATCTATGTTTTTGTATAACTAGGCGGGAAGCTATTGAAAATTTGTATTCATAGTGTATTTTTTTTTATAGAGCCATTTTAAGAATTTGAAAAAATTTTCAATTTTTAATTTTTTTTTGTATTTTACGTAAGTCAATTGATGAATTTGCTTTGAGATTTCCATGGGAATAATTTGCATCTGCCAAAAGAAGGATAACTTTTATAAACCGATCTTTTTAGCGTAGTTTTCATTTTAGAAAATTTTAAAAATTTTCTTACAAAATTTTCATATTTCAGTTTTTTTCCATTTCACGTAAAGTACTCGATAGAATTGCTCTAAAATTTGTATACAAGTTATTTGCTACTATCTTTATAAACCAAGTTTAAAAAAAATAATTTTATTAGCGTAGCTTTTTGATCACTTCTTTTGATTTCTGAGTTACTCTTGAAAATTTATAATAGTACTACTGATTTAGATGTTGACTTGTATTATTACATTCAATAAAGTATTTAAATATAATCATTATTAAATATTATAAATTAAATTGTTTTTTAATAAATGGAAAAAATATTTGAAGAAGAAGAATGAATTTCGTCGTCATCGTTCTTTTAAAGTACAAATTTATTAATAAATATTAATGTTAGACAATTTTTTTATATTAAAATCACATTTAAATAAATATGAAAAAAATAATGAAACTCAAAGAGCTCTATGAGAAAGCATTCCGCCAAAGCACTTGGCAGCGTTTTTTTATCAGAAATCAATATCAGAAAATTTTTTAATAAAAATATAATTCATTGTAAAAGTCAATCTTTTAATTTCATAAATATTTTATAAATTTGTCTTCATATTTGATATTCTTTAAGATCATTTATTTCGATACAATCATCAATTTTTTCTTTTTCAAGTTATTTTAAAAAACGTTTGTATCTGCATTATCCTAATGCAAATAAAAAATGCCTGAAAAATCTCTTTTAAATTTGATGTTTACAAAGAAGACCATTCATGAAAAATTTTTTCATAAAGTATGAATTGATCTCATCAGAACTATTAAGTTTAAAAATGAGCATCCGAAGACATTTATTGTTGTAAATGGCAAAAGAAAGTACTAGATTCTTTTTAAACCATTATTTCATTAAAAGTATAGAAGTTTTATGTTTAATAAGATTAAATTATATTTTGTGACTTGTATTAATGTTTGAGTGGAATAAATTTGGACCGTACAAAATATAATAATTTAAAAATATTTATTTTTTAGATTATTCATAACGAAATTGTGTTCAGAGGTTTTCTTCTATATTTGATAATTTTGGAGAAAAAAATTCATGATATTTTTTAAGTAAGTAATTCGTCAATATTAAACTGTGAATTTTTTGATTAATTTTTTTTTCAAAAGCTATAAAGTTTAGAAAAAAACCTCTGAAGACAATTTGGTTACAAATAATCTAATAAAAAGGGAGTATTTTTTAAATTATTATGTCTTGTACAGTGAAAGTATTTAAAATTCCTCTGAAGCACCGATACAAGTGAAAACATGATATTTCTTAATTTCAAACATAAAACTTTTATACTTTGAATAAAATAGTGATTTTTTAATCATCTATTATTATCTTTTGCCATTTAGAATAATAAATATCTTTAGAATCTTATTTTTAAACTTGATAGTTTCAGTGAAATCATTTTATAAACATTATATCACAAATTTTTTCTTAAATTTTCATATTTTTAAACAGTAATTTTGAAAAAAATTTTTAAAGGCATTATTTATTTTAATTAGTATAACGAAAATATAAGCGTTTTTCAACTTATTTATTAAGTTTGAATAAAAAGAGTTTTATCGCACATCATATTAAAATTCTACTATAGTTACAGGAACACTTGCAAGCGAGTATAAAATTACATGTAATATACGTGCGTTCGCATGTGTTTACCGAGGTATATATACGTACGGAAGCTTGTAGTTATCCTGTCGCGCAAGCGGCGAGTCAGTCAAAAAAACGAACACACAACTGCTTGCGCGCAAGACGATAAGCAGTGAATTGTATTTATCAGGTTATGTTGTTTTTTTTATTGCAATTAATATCTGCTTATCCTTTACGAATAATCGCAATAAAAAGTATCGATTCATATAATTTGTATGATATTACAAATTATTATCCAAGAATATAATAAATAAAATTATTTATTTTCATAAATTTGAATTCTAAACTAATTAATTGCAATAAAAAACTGCAGCATAATTGGCAATGTATTTTCTCAATCATTATGTCTGATGTCGGCTTATGTCTTTAACCTGCAAAGGCCCTAAGGCTCGATTTTATATTTGAAACTCAACACTTAGCACTCAGATCTCAAAGTTTCATTGCTCCGTGTTCCCTATAAACGTAGACATGCTTTATAGTGATTATAAGGGCCTTCAGAGACTAAAAACATGAGACATAAGGGATAAGAAAATACATTGTCAATATGTCTATCTATCCGAGGAATAAGTTTCTTATTCTTGTTATTCCTTGCATATATAGATACACTGACAATGTATTTTCTTATTCCTTATGTCTTATGTTTTTAGCCTGCGAAGGCCCTATAACTTCCAATCTGACTTGTGCCTGCACCTTAGAGCATATAGGCTCGAATTTATAGTCAACAATTGGCACTCAGCTTTCGAGCATATACTACTGGAGGAAGCCTCCCAGCTATTAACTGCGTTACAAGGCGAAGAGAGAGAAAGCCTCTATTTTGGCACGTGCTATCTCTCTCTCACTTTCTTAGTGGGGAACAGAAGCAGCCAATCAAATCAGGCTAGAGAGAGACAGCACGTTCCAAAATAGAGGCTTTCTCTCTCTTCGCCTTGTAACGCTTGCTGCCATTCGGAGGCTTCCTCCAGTAGTATATGCTCGAAGCACTCAGCACTCAATTTACATGTATTAAACATCATTCTATCCTTGTTTTTCTTATGGAAGTAGAGTAAGATAGATTGATGTTTGATACATGTAAACTGAGTGCTGAGTGCCAAGTGTGGACTATAAATTCGAGCCATATAGCAGCATTCAGTACACTAAGAGCGTGGTCAATGCAAAAGAGACAGCACTATATGGGAGGGTACATGCTTTCTCTCTTACTTCGCATGCGGCCAAAACTGAACCAAAGAATATAGACGTAAATAGAAGAGTAGATGCGTACAAAATTTTAAGGCAAGTATTCCTCCAGCTTTGAAATTATCAGTATATCTATAAATCAGTAATATAGATAGACAAACTGTGTATAAGCTGGGGGAATAGATTCCTAAAGTTACCTCACTCTTCCTATTTGCTTGGCGCTTCTATGCATGTCCATATTCGATGACTGAATAGTCATCGAATATGAACAATCAGATCTTGGAGTAAAAAAAAAGTATGTACTGTCGACGAAAACATATTCTATGATAGTTCTTTTTCTGTGATTTCAAAATAACGCGACATCATTGGATGATTCCGTCTGGTTAATTCTTAAATGTGGGGAAAAGAATTATCACAGAATATGTTACCGTCGAGTGTACCTACCAACATAGTGTACTTTCTTTTACACTGACTACGCTCTTAGTGCATTGAATGCTGCCTTAGTGTATTGAATACTACTATATGCTCTAAGGCCTGCAGAGAGGCGCACATAAACTTTTCTTACGGAAAAAAAGTAAGAGGTACCCAGTGTGGAATGCAAGAGCCTTAGGCCGCGATCACATGGTGCAGAATGGACATGCAGAATAAAGCTTGCATAATAGAAATATCCAATGAGAAGAAAGTTAGAAAGTTGCAGAATAACTCTCATTGGTTATTTCTATTACGCAAGCTCTATTCTGCATGTCTATTCTGCACCATGTGATCGTGGCCTTATCCGTTACACCATCGCTCTCCCTCCCATAAATAAAATTCGCTAATATACGATACCGTCACGATCCTAGCGGATTTACTTGGAAGCTGTCTAAGAGAACCCGGGTAATATATCTATATACAACTACTCTTAGAAGGGTTCCAAATTTCGCCACCTTATGGAAATTAGTATGTTTTGGCGCTGCAGTATCGTATAATCGCCATTGAAAATTTGGATGCCAGATAAAATTTTCAAGAATTAAAACATAATAATTCATCACATCAAATAATATACAGTAAAGTAACATGGTTAATGAATACAATGCTTTTAATTATATTTTTTTAAATATAGATTCACAATAATAAAATTATATACTTGTCTTTTTTTCTATTTTTAAATAACAAATGATTTAATAAACTCAAAATCTTAGTTTTTATTTCATTCATTTTTAAATAACAGATGATTTAATAAACTCAAAATCTGTTTAATTATTTTCAGGTAACTTTTAAAAAGCTTTCTGAACTTAACAACTTTTGTTACTTATTCATATTTTATAATCAGTTACATTACCTAGCAATGCAATTCATTTTCTGTCATTAATTAAATTTTATTGATAATAGCAAGATTCATTTTGTAAAATATAAACAAACTTTCACTTGTTTCATACAATTGATTTTTTTCAAATGATTTTTGATACTTGCATTTTAATTTTAATTCTAACTCTGATTTCTTGCTGTTTGCGCAGAATGCTTTTGTTAAAAAGGCAGCTAAAATTTATGAATAAAAATCAAGTATTAATTATCGAAATACTAACTTCAAAAAAAGTAGAACTTTTTTGGTACCACAGTATTTTTATTTATTCAAGTAATCTTATCAACAACTTATTTTATCAGAGAATTAATTTTTTCTTATGATTTTAAATATTCTTTTAGTTTTAAGCCTTAAAACTTGGCTCAAATGGCTGATATCATACTTTACATTTATCTTCAGAGTCTTAAAAAATGCATTCAAAAATATTAATAATGTACTTCCAAATCTTATGGAACAACAGCTATGAGAAAAACACTATTTAAAAAACAAATATTTCTGAAGGAAAAAGTATGTATGTAATGGTACCGGAAAAAGAAAACACATTTTTGACAAAAAAAATTATTTAGAAAAAAAATTGTTATAATAAAAAATTTCTCCAATTTTTTATTATATAAGTCAACTTATAAACTTCATAAAATATTTTTATTATAAGCAAATTTAAGTGCTCTATTAAACTTTCATAGAATAATTTAATTATTTAGATAATCATATCAATATATAAAAATGAATACTTTCAATCAAACATAACTTTGATAATCAGGGAGCGCGGTAGCGCTCCTTACGGCAAGTTAGCGCTACGGCTTTCCCTATTTACTTTGAATTTGTGATGTTCAAAGATTAAAACTTTGAGTAAATGATTATGTTTCAATATTTACATATTATTTGATTACAAGTATACATAAAATGATGTAATGTTTTATCTGACAACAAAAACACATGGCCAAAAGTCAAGTGTTCATGATTTTTTTATATTATTACAGGTTAGTCTATCGATTTCTTTTCTATATCGGGTTGTTTCAGATTTCCGGCGGATGTTAGAGAATGATGGAGAGTTTTTCGACTGATGTGAGAGAAAGAGACAGAATACGAGTTGTGCGATTGCTAATAAGTGAGAGAGAGAAAGAGAGTATAGAGAGTGAGAAAAAGAAAGAGAATACGAGTTACATCTTTTAATAATGAACGCATGTATTCAGGCGAATGCTTTCAGAACATGCTAAATGTATAAAACAATATAAGAATTTAGTGTCTCGTTCTATATAGCTGACGAGCTGACGAAAAATCACGGGCGTTCATGTGATCAGTTCGCGCGTGCGCAGTAAAACGTCCCGTACATAAAATTCAACAGTTGAAAGCGGCAAAATTCAAAAGTCGGTAATACCGATTTGGTATTTAAAAATGAAAACAACAACAAATAAAAAAGTAATATTTGCATATTTTAAAACATTCTTAATTAATTAATTAGTTTTTCATGCGATATTTAGACAAAATAAGTTTTATAATAATTGATTAATTTGAAAGTGTGGAAGAAAATAAGATTAAAATTTTTTCGAAAACAAATATTTTATAATAATAATAATTATATAAAAATTAGGTTGATACAATTAGCTATAAAATTAGTGTTATTATATTAAAGTATTAGATTATTGGTAAAGTTAATAAATTTATTGAGATAAGAATTTTCGACTTTGAAAAAGTTGTGATATCTTCCCAAAAAACCTTTAAAAAGGTAAAATTACGGCAAGTTAGCTATAAAAAAAAATCTTTTTCACTATCTCAAACATAAAAAATATTTTGTCAAAAATTTAAACCAATTTAATACAATCAACTATAAAAAAATTTATTATATCTCTAAAAAAAGGCTTTAACATTATAGATAATAAAAAAGTGGGAATTTAATTATAACAAAAATACACTTGAAAAAATACTGAAATCAATAATGTATGGTCAAGTTTTAATATGATTTAAAATAATACTTACAAATGATATTGTACCCATATTTTGATGATAATAATGAATCAATAAAAAATTCATTTGTTAAAAATAAAGTGTAAAAAAAGCCATATAAAATGTTATTGAAAATATAAAACTATCTTTAACAAAATTTAAAAAAATAATAAGTAATTAACGTAAAAGTAAGAATAAAAGTAATATTACAGCTAGAAACTTGCCAGGCCCACTCTACAAAAGTTAAATATATCATTAATGTTATAAAATTATATTCACCAAGAAATAGAACTTTTGAAGGGTGGACCTGGCAAGTTTATAGCTGTAATATTGCTTTTATTCTTACTTTTACGTTAATTACTTATTATTTTTTTAAATTTTGTTAAAGATAGTTTTATATTTTCAATAACATTTTATATGGCTTTTTTTACACTTTATTTTTAACAAATGAATTTTTTATTGATTCATTATTATCATCAAAATATGGGTACAATATCATTTGTAAGTATTATTTTAAATCATATTAAAACTTGACCACGCATTATTGATTTCAGTATTTTTTCAAGTGTATTTTTGTTATAATTAAATTCCCACTTTTTTATTATCTATAATGTTAAAGCCTTTTTTTAGAGATATAATAAATTTTTTTATAGTTGATTGTATTAAATTGGTTTAAATTTTTGACAAAATATTTTTTAGGTTTGAGATAGTAAAAAAGATTTTTTTTAAAGCTAACTTACCGTAATTTTACCTTTTTAAAGGTTTTTTGGGAAGATTATTAATCTAGTGAATTAATAATCTAATAAATAATTATCAATCTAATCAAATTATATAATACATAAATATACATAACGTTAAATATTCAGTCTGTACAAAATAAACTCTTTTTTGCAGATGAATTGTCGAAATCAATTTTTCTTATGCTTTAATTATTTTAGACATGTTTGGAATAATTTTTTTTAACACTTTCTTCAAATTGTTTATAGATGCTGTAAGGCATTCTATTTTTTAATGTCATTTTTTTAGTAACTTATTAAAATTTTTCGTTTATTAAAATCTTTTTCATATTAATATATAAAAGCGGACACTTTTAAACAAACATAACTTTGATAATTATTAATCTAGTAAATCAATAATCTAATAAATAATTATTAATTTAATAAAATCGTATAGTACATAAAAGTACATAGCATATATTATTTAGTCTGTACAAAATAAACGCTATTTTTCAGATAAATTATCAAAATCGATTGCTTTTTTAATCATTTGACTTATTTCTCTAGGGTTGTATGTTTGAAGTAGAGGCGATTTTTCGTATCCTTTAATTATTTCAGACATGTTTGGAATAATTTTTTTTTAATACTTTCTTCAAAATGCTTATATATGCTAGTTGGTGTTCTATTTTTAAAAGTTATTTTTTTAGAAACTTTATCAAATTTTTCGTTGATTTCAGTTTTTTTTACATCATTACGTTTCGTATTTTTTTGCAGCCATTGAATGTGTCATCGAACTTGATTGACTTTTCGTTCACGTAAATAATCATTTTCATCAATTAACTTCTGAATATCTGACCCAGGTATTGGTTTGTTAGCTAAGGCTTGTGTTAAGAAAGCTTCAGAGACTAATCTACTGCTTAAAGCCGTCAATTTTTTTTGAATCCTCTGAACATTTTCTGATGATGGTTGATTTTCTTGTAAAGAAGCTGAAAATATGAATTGAAAATTGATAGTATAAAAAATAGCAATACTATAAATATACATGAAAAAAAAAATCATTCGAATAAAAAAACAAAGTGGGAAGTATACTTCTCATCGTGCTTGAAAGGATGAATAAATTTTGGTTTACTTTGAACTTATATTAATAGAATTGATATAAGTTCAAAATTTAAAAAGAAACTTGCCTATGGGAGATGCTTGCATAGTTTCAAAAGATGAGGTTTGTTTATAAGCAGTACTGACTTCAGCAGATGGATGGCTATTATCTTCCAAATCTGATAGGCCATCTTCTTCCATAATTATACGACCATTATTGTTTTCAATAAAATCTCCTGATGCGTACTCCAACCATTTGGATACTTGTAATATATCATTTTTGGCTAGTTGTTGGCGGTATATCCCTAGATGAATATCTTGGTTATGTCCCATAAAACGAGATGAATTAAATATTTCATCATTTTTAAGCTTTAATTCTAGGCCTTTTGTAGCCATATGCTTTCTCAATCTGGTCCCTCTTAGAAGAGATGGAATTTTTGCTTCACATTCAAGAGCATATTTTGCTATTAGGGGACTAGCATCAATCCATGCGAACTCGATTCCTTTATTTGGAAGTGCAAAGATGTAAGGATTGTTTATATCAATGCCAGCTCTCTCACGGAAATTCAAAATTACATTGATACATTGAACGGTTTCATCATCTAGTAAAATTGGGCACTTTTTTGTATTTTTTTTCCACGTTTTAGAACTCGACAATATTTTGAAGCAGCCAGCCTTGCTGCCTCTGACATATTTTCATATAACTTTGGCTCACTTTCTTGCGTGATTTTTTCCATCGAACATTTGTAGCATTTTTTTAGTAATCTAGCTACCTCGCCAGGTCGTTTTCTATTGAATAAAAGAATTGTCATGAGTGTAGATTTCATCAATTCCACGTACGTATCATAGCGAAAACCATCCTTACTTATTTTATTGTAAGCTTGTTGACGTTTCTTGTAACTATACACATTTACTTTTTTAATATCTTCTTCTTTTGGAAGTCGATAACTTCCTTTTTCTATTTCAATTGAAGTTTGCGATTCAGAGACTGGTTTTGCTATGTGTGCTGGAAAATGAACTTTGTGTAGCTGCAAGAATTCTTTCACTTCATTTTTTTTTTCGTTTCCTAATCTGAGTTCGATTATTTGGGCTACGCGAATATCGCATATTTCTTTTACTAGACGACCAACCATGAGAGCCATATTCCCATTAGTAAACCTCTTTAACTCTAAGTCGAAATTTCCTATTTTATCAACTGTTAATATGTAAGATTTTTTAAAAATTGGATTAAGCATTGAAGCCAAATCTGATATACGACTATCTATCTTCTTAACATTTATTAAAAGGCGAGCTAACAATCTAATTTCTGCTCTAATTTGATTGTTATGGTGATTTGATAATCGATATTTGAAGGAAAGATGATTTCCATATGCTACTATTAAGGGATCATACTTAGCTACTGTAGCTATTTCATCATTATTGAGCCTGGATGCTACAATTCGAAAATAAAGATTAGCATCAGGGTGAATATCACCAATTACATAATTATGTAACACTCTTGAGCTCAAATGTCTAGTATCGCTACATAGTTTCATATGCTTGTAAATAGCATATTTTGAAAATGTTCCATGACAAAAAGGACAAATTGAAAGGTTAGACAAAATACGTATGCAACTCTTTTCTTTTCGGGGGTTCCTAGGTAATTCTAGATCAGAAACACTATCAGCATGACAATTATTATAAAAAGATCCATCATAACGAAGTTTCTGAATCAGCTTGGCCCTTTTACTCTGATCTACGCTAAGAGTTATTCCTTTATTTCTTTCAGCTTTTGGTAACTCCAAAATCTCTTTAATTTGAGGTTCATCTTTATGTACTGTAAACCAATGATCCGTAATTTTATAACGAAGACGTTTATGACAAAACATACAAGTGTATTTTTTTGGTTTTTCTGTCGAATTAAGTTTACACTTATTATTTTTTGAAAATAGTTGTCCTAATGGGCTTTTATTATATTTTATTGATTCGAAATCTACAGTTGTATACGATATAATATTCTTCTTATTTTTTGGCTTTGTAATTTTATTATTTGCAGAGAGAGAGTAAGATTTTCATTACTTTTTTGCAAATCCTTATCAATATCCAAATTTTGAATTCCATGAATTTTGGTGGTGTTATTTTCAGTTTCATTACATTGGTTAGAATCAATGGTAGGATCACAATTTTGTTCAGGTTGCAGAAAATACTCAGAATTAATATCATCATCAATATCTGACATTGATTGTGAATTTTTAGAAAAATTTTCTGACGAAGGTAAAACAGTATCTTGTATTATGCTGTTATCATAACGTAAACTACTTTCATTGCTGTCAATTTCTTTAGAAACACTATCTGCAAAATTTTTAACGTAATTTGCTTTTAACATATCTAGAATACTTCCATCTAATGCTTCTTCTGTAGGTCGTTTTGAAGAAATTTTCTTATTTTCTGTAGGTCGTTTTGGAGAAATCTCGTTTTCAGTAGGTCGTTCCAGAGAAATTTTTTCATTTTCTGTAAGCAAAATTTAGAATAACATTCGACTATATATTTTATATTCAAATTTTTGCACTTTAACTGAATAATAATTTTTTTAAAATTCTATTTTTTCTCATGTCATATTCATATAATAGTTATTTATAATTAAATACCTATCATTAAACGGTCCAGTTGCACGAATACATATGAATTTAATTGTTTTTTTTACTTTCAATAATGCATTAATGGTATCTGAAATAAAATATTATAAAAGTCATAAGAGTGTGTTAACATCAATAGGAATTTAGTTTGAATTAAAATATAAATACTTAGTAAAAATTTATATTTATAAGATTTGAAAGAATAAAGAATACATACCTGATGATTCCAGAATATTGTATTTACTTTTTTTATAATTCTCGTTAGGATATTTATTCGTAATAACTAATTTTCCATCAGATAGTCTCAAAAGCCAAAATTTAGTCTTTAGAATCAAAGGGCTTGGCAAAAACATTTTTATAGTAAATAAGGTATACGTATATACCTTTTTTTAAAATAAAAAATATTAGTTCTACTTTACTTTTTTTATTTTCTCGATCTAAGGCGGCCTTTTTTCAATGATAATATTTTACACAGTACAAGGTCTATAATAATATCTATAATTTGCAAAAAAAAATATATTTCTTTAAAACACGATTATACACGCAGGTCTGTAAACTCTGCTAGCGGTGAAACTCTGCTGATCTTCCCTTAGTAAAAGATAAAAGTTCACTGTGCCTGCCATGAGCTAGAGCGCTACAATCGAAGAAACAAATTCCAAAACCATGGTTGTAGTCTCAACCTTCTTATCTACAATCTGTTTCATGTCACTAACTATTAAAATAGACAATTTAAATAAAATTTTTTTTTGCGAAATGCGCATCAGATCTATTATATACAGATGATACAATCGCTACTTGAGTTACGTTTAGGAATTTGAACCTAATTTTTTCCCAAGTCGACCTGTGTTGGTACATAAAGAGATCAATAATTTATAGCGATGTGTACAGATATACAGATTTTGTAGTTGACTTTATACTTTGAATATAATTGCTTATATTATGCAACGTAATCAATACCTTAGGCTCAAATTTATAGTTGACACACAAAACTTAGCACTCAGATTTCAAAGTTTAATTGTTCCGTGTTCTGTATAAACGTAGACATGCTTTATAGGGAACACGGAACAATGAAACTTTGACATCTGAGTGCTGAGTGTCGACTATAAATTCGAGCCTGAAAAGCAGAAGAAAATCATAAGACTTAGCGATTTTTTTGACAGATAGGGTACGTTCGGAAACAGTTTTCAGTTAGTTTGTCAGGTGATATGTGGCAATGCTGTGGCAAACCACGTGATAAACTAAATATCTATGTGTTCGGAAACAAATATTTTTTATCAGCTGATTGGCGGCAGTTTTGAATATTTATTGTATTAGTTGCAATAAATACAATAAAAAATTCATTGTATTAATTGAAATTAATACAATAAATATTCAAAAGTAGTAAGGCTTAATACAGACAATAATATTATTATTTATTTCTGACAGGTTAGTAGTATAAATATATATTATTTAGCTTTTGAAACCAATTTCTAAAAATTTATAGTCATGTGTATTTTAATAATTGATAAAATACTATAAGCAATTATAAATAAAATAGATTATGTATATATAATTTTAGGTAATATTACTAAATAAATCCTTATTATATTCATAACCTATTTTATTTATAATTGCTTATAGTATTTTATCAATTATTTTACTAGACTATTTTAAAAAATTCTAATATAAATTATTTTAAGAATTATTAAAATACACATGACTATAAATTTTTAGAAATTGGTTTCAAAAGCTAAATAATATATATTTTATACTACTAACCTGTCAGAAATAAATAATAATATTATTGTCTACATTAAGCCTTACTACTTTTGAATATTTATTGTATTAATTTTAATTAATATAATGAATATCTATCGAATTAATTTCAATTAATACAATAAATATTCAAAACTGCCCCCGATCAGCTGATAAAAAATATTTGTTTCCGAACACACATATTTTTGGTTTATCACGTGGTTTGCCACAGCGTTGCCACATATCACCTGACAAACTAACTGAAAACTGTTTCGGAACGTACCCATAGTAGAAAATTTTCAAATACTTAAATGCTTGTTTTCCATTTCATTCGACGTTATTAATAAAATTATTGGATTTTATTCTTTAAGGGGCGAGGTAATCAAAGATTAATAAGCAGAAACTGCAACAAATTACACACAAGCTTTATAGAAAGTATTTATTGTTCTACACACACTCCTTATAAAACACACTCGTATTAAAGTTTAATAATGAAAAGAAGTTTCATTTGACTCAGACACTGCTTGGAAAACCTCACGACGAGTCGCTTGACAAGCACACACTGGTCGACCGTCGCATATACAGAGAGAGAGAAGAAAAGGGGGCGCTTCTGTCCACGACAGCCTTAACTAAATTTACACCTACAATATGCGCACACTCTTAACACTCCCTCCCGCATATTTTTAAAATAAATGAAAGGAAATTAAAAGAAAACCTCCGACCGTCCATCACTCCCAATCACTTCTTCAAATTTTTACTTCCTGCAACAGAGAACCAGTTTATAGATTATATAAAACATATTATATATTTAAGATTAATTTCATCAATTTAGCGTGCAAATCGAACGATAAGGGCTTAGTCAATACATCCGCTATTTGTTCTTTCGAAGCCAACCAATTTACTTTAACCAGATCTCTCGTGACACATTCTCGAACGTAATGCTCCTTGATCTCAGTCATGTGTCTCAATTTTCCTCCTCCTCCAGTTTTAACACTTGCTTCCGCAGCTCGATTATCGCACCATAAAGCCATGGGTGTGAACTCGTTCTTAAGGAATCTTTTTAAAGAGTTATACAAGGAAATCAGCTCCTGGCAGCAGTCGCTCATAGCTACGTATTCGGCCTGACAAGTTGATAGAGCAACATACTGCTGTTTCTTCGTTCTCCAAGCTACAGTGTCTCCATACAGCTTTATGACGTATCCACTCGTTGTCAGAGATCCTTTACAATCTCCAAAACTCGCATCTGAAAATCCTTGTAAAGAGTCACCTTTACCAAAGTAATTTAAGCCTATATCTTTTGTGCCTTTCAGATATCTGAAGACTCGCTCTAACATTTTCCATTCCTTTTCAGATGAGTTGATTTGATGTCGACTGAGAACATTAACTGCGTAAGCAATGTCTGGTCTGCAAGTGTTAGCCAAGTAGAGCAAAGTACCAACAGCCTCTCGATAAGGTCGATTTAAACTATTTTCTGTGTTTATAATTGTGTTCAAATCCTCGTTTTCCTCGTGATCTTTCCTATCTCTGTTGGCTACTTGATTTGTGACCATGGGTGTCCTTTGAGGATGTTCCTTATCAAATCCGAACTTAATCAGCATTTTATCAATGTATTTCTCTTGTTTGATACTCAGATTCTTCTCTTTTCGGTCTCTGTGTATCTCCAGTCCTAGAAATACTTTTGGTTCTCCAATGACCGTCATTTCAAACTCCTTCATTAAATTTTGCTTTATCTCGTTCAATTTTCCTATGTCGTTACTGACCAGCATCACATCGTCTACATAAAGCACAAGAATCAAAAGTCTGTTGTTTTCGCACCAAGTAAATAGACATGGCTCATCGTCGTAGGCCTTTAAATTAAGTTTGAGAGCAGTAGCACGAAATCTTTCATTCCAGCACTTGGGACTGACTTTCAGTCCGTATAAAGCCTTTTCAAGTTTGCACACCTTGTCTCGTCTCGTTTCTGCTGTGCAGTTTACTCCATCAGGTATCTCCATGTAGACTTCGTTGTTGAGAATGCCATTCAAGAACGCTGTTTTAACATCCATTTGACAGATGTCCATATTGAATCGATTTGCGATGGCTAGCACAGATCTGATTAAAGGCAGACGTGAAACTGGTGCGTATGTTTCCATCTGGGTCCTCCTTTTTCCTCAGAACCCATCTGGAATCAATGATGTTGGGTTTCTTGCCATTTCTCGTCTCTGGTCTATCAACTGTTCTCCAAACGTTGTTTTTATGCATGGAATTTAATTCGTCCTCGATAGCCTCCTTCCATCGTTGTTTATCAGTTGATGACATGGCTTCTTGATACGTGGCAGGGTCTCCATTTAGTTTAGCAATCAAAGCTGTAGTAGTTTCTTCAGTTAAAGTTTCTTCATTAATGATATTTTCCTTCACTTTCCTTGGACGACCTCTTCCTCTTTTAGGCACTCCCTCCGTTCTCGTTGTCTGATTCTCCTTTTCATTCTCGAATTCAGTAAACCATGTATCACGATTTACCTCGCTGTCCATTGTCTCCCAGTTATTTAATTCTCTACGTTTATACTTATCAGCAAAGACTAGCTTCTCGTTGAACCTGACGTCTCGACTCTCGTAGAACTTTCCTTCTTCAGGTTTGAACACAACGTAGCCTGTTTCCTTGTATCCAACCAAGACAGTTCTACTTCCAATACCTCGAAATTTAGGACCAGTTTTCCTTTGCACCTTCATGTAAGCTAGGCAGCCAAAACGTTTCAGTTGAGTGATGTCTATCTTGTGATGAGGAGCAAATTTCTCTAACGGTGACATCATATCATTAGAAGCATGTGGCAATCTGTTATATGCGAACACAGCAGATCCCAGAGCCACATCCCACATGTTTTCTGGCAGTCCTGAGTCGTAGATCATTACTCGTACCTTCCTTTGAATGGTTTGATTGAATCTTTCGGCAACACCGTTATGTTGAGGTGTATAAGAACAAGCCAGTTGATTCTCCGCTCCTAGTTTTTGCAGTACTTCCACGGTGTGTCCTCCTGTGTACTCGGTGCCTTGGTCTGTTCTGAGGTAACAAACCTTAGCATCTTTTCCCAATAAATTTCGAGCACTCTTGACAAAAGATTCCAAGCATTGACCAGTTTCGTCCTTGGTTTTCATTGGGTATGCCATGGCCAGGCGGGAGTAGTCATCTATAAATACAGATATAAATCTGTATCCCTTTGGATAGGTACTTGGACTTATTACACCCATTACATCTGAGTGTATTATCTGGAGTGGTTCAGATGCTCGTTGTCTAGTCGAATTGAATGGTTGTCTGTTGAGCTTCGATATCATGCATACTTCGCAATCTAGTATGGATTCATCGAAGTTTGTCTCCTTTAAGTCCTTAATCTCCTTATATTTTCTTTGTAACTCCTTTAGATATTTAAGGGACGCGTGTCCCAGTCTAGCGTGCCAGATCATAGCTTTACTGTAGGGAGAAACAACCTCAGTAGTTTTTGAATGCTCCATATCCAAAACAATCTCATCAGTTTCTTCCATTTCCTCAGTATTATTTATAACTCTGTCTCGCAGAGTGTTATTGAAGTCTGAGATCCTTTTGGTCTTTGTTTGTTTCTCCTTATTTTCTTTTTCTTCTTTATTCTCCTTGTTACCCGTATCTTCTTCATCTGACATACTCCTCGTGATTACGTATGCCACAGTTTTGTTTGTTGCAGAATTTATATCGTCACTCCTTTCAATCGTCTCTAGTTCTACTATCCAGTAAGGCTTTTGATATATTCCAGAAATAAATAATTCATTTGACATTGGATCATAGATATCTATCCTTTCGTTATCCAGATAGATGCTCAAGCCTTGATCAGCGAATTTTCGTAACGAAAGCAGATTATCTGACAATCTGTCTGCATACAATACATTATCCAACATAATTTTTCTGTTTTGACCTGTGGTACCTAGAACTACTCCTGCTCCCTCCGATTTTAAGTTTGCGCCGCTATCTTTATTTGCGCATTTAACCTCGCTGAAATTCTCGTTAAAAGTTTTGAATATTAATTTTGAATTAGTTAAATGCTGAGTTGCTCCGGAGTCAGCAAGAAATTGCGTGATATTATTCAAACCCCTATCGTTCGAATTTAGTCGCGCAATTTTACATGCACTTTCGACTTTTGTATCGATTACTCGTTTTATCTCGTTTAGTCCCGAGCACTTACCGTTCTCTTTATGAGCTTCCTTCCCTTTACGAGACTCGTTACTCCTTTTCTTATTGTTATATACTGACTTATTAGTATTATTGTGATGACTATTCTTTTCATGCAATTTAGTTCTTTTTGCTCGAGACTCGTCTCCGGTATTGTTAGTTTTTCTCTTAAAACCACGTACGCGTCCGTAATGCCCGTCACCTCGAAATTTATTATTACTATTATTTCGAATTTCATACCTGTTATCTCCTCGTCTCTGCCTCCTTAGTGGGCAATTGTCACCAATGTGGTCCGCCATTTTGTTACACTCGTAACAAAGACGAAGGTTTCCACTGGGACACTCCTTACTCCAGTGGCCCGTTTTGTTGCACCTGTAACAGCGCACATCACTTGTGGCTGTCATAGCGGCAGCTCCTCCACTCATACCTCCTTTCAGCTGATCCTGAATACTCTCCATCTGCAAAATGTACATTCTCAGTTTATCATAGTTTAAATCCTTTTCAGTTGTGGTTTTGTACATAAAATCAATATTTTGAATCTGAGGTACGTTTGCTACGATAGCATTAAAAAAGGCATCTCGTATATCTTCATCAGACAGAGATTTTACATCTGGTAGGTTGTTGTAATTCCTAACTAACTCGTAAAAACGATCTAGGAACGCGCTTGCTTTCTCCTTGTTCGGGTTATATTGCAGACCGTAAAGTTGTCGTTTGATTGTGGCCGTTGTTACATTTCGTTCTCGTAATTTTATCTCCTTAAGTCTGTTCAGCAATTTTACCGGATCCTTAATGTCCACCACTTTACTATGATAATTCGTATCAATGTGGTTGATGATAATGTCTCGAACCCGAAATTTGTGTTTTTCTTTTACACTCTCGTTTAGATCATCGTTTGGCTGTTTAGACTCATCAATCACGTACAAAAGATCGTTAGCTTGTAGCTCGGATGTAAGATAGTCCATGAAATAATCCATCTTCATTGATTCAGTCAATTGGTATTTGCGAAGAACGGATTTATTCATCAAACCAGCCTTCAAGGTTTCTTTTAACTCAATTGAGGAATAATTAGCTGAGTTATTTCCGCTCATCGCCTTCACTTCCTCTCTTACCATCCGAGATATTTCAGCTTTAGTTACTCGTTCTCCTTCGATCTCCGTAGAATTACAACAACCTTTATAGCAACGTTCTCGCTCATTTTCACTCGAGCAGCTATTTGAATTGAAATCATGATCAACATTATAAACCTGAGTTCTGAGATGGTCAAACTCGTCATCCTGTTTTTCTCTCAGCTCCTTCAGGTCATTGCTGAACTTCTCCCTCGCCCAATCTCTGAACCTTCCTTCTCGTCTTGACATCGTTCTCTCGAAGGTGTCGAGTCGTTGCTCGTACTCTTCGAGTCGATGTTCGACTCTGTCGAACCTGGTTGAGAGAGCGGTCAGCTGATTCAAAATTTCTGTAAAATGGTTAGAGGTGAGATATTTATCTGGTATAAGACTTGTTTTATCTATTTCTCGTTCAAATTTAATTTTATCTCTGTTCAAAAGTATTTTCTTAAGATTGAAATTGCAATTTGCAATACTTTTGATTTTTAGATTTTGTTTACCTCCCAATACCGACGCAGAAGTATCTTCTGCTCGTTCGTTGGTTGGTTCGACCTCGTTGAACTCGTCCTCCTTAGTTGCCTCCTTACCTCCAGATTTCTCCTCCACTCCATTGTCGCAGCTGCGTTTCTTTCCGCCTCGACAGTAAGGCATCAGCAATGGCATACCTCTCTCGTTTTCTTTGGCTATTTCTTTAGCCAAAGCCTCCAATTGCTCCTCAGTGACGAACTCCTTATCTATAAATCAGTTTTATAATAAATAGAAAATTCAACATTACTGAACACAAGTAATATACGAATTTAAATATTAGTTCAATTTCTTTTCATCAGTGAGCTTTGACTAACTCAGATCAAATCAACATTTTGTTCCTTATTTCGTTAAGTCTCTGACAGACAGAACACAAGTCGTATCAGAATCAAAACTTTAAGAAATTTTTTTTGTTTAGTACATTAAAATTGTCACTAGTTTACTTCGATGTGAGATACCGAACTCAAGTATTCACTCGCGAAGTTTTGACTAGTTTTGTAATTAATTATTTTGTAATAAATTATATTAAACTTCATTAAGTTTAAATTCAATTGCATATATGTATATACATACATACATCTATGTATATATACACCTGTTTTCTCCTATACATATATACGTTCACATTCACACACTTGCATTTTCGTACGTATACTTGTATCATCACTCACACCTAAATCTTTTGCACTGATACATATATCCATACACGCGTACATACATAGCTAGAGTGTATGAAACTCCAGACTCCGTCTCGAAGTATACTCGTTTCTCCTTTATAAGAACTCTCGTTTCCTCGTTGCCGTGCCTTTCCTTAAATCCAAAAGCTTCTTCTTGAGTTTTCAAGAAAAGAAGCAGATTTTTCCTTTCTGTACAGAATTCAAAGAAATTAACTTTTTATATTGCGTATATATATAAATATAATTTCCTTTTTAATTTATTAATTTTAATAAATCTAGATTTATTTATTTTATTAATTTTGCTAATAGCTTTGTTGCTTTTACTTTCGATATATATGTTTTATATGCTACGGCGTCCCATAGTTTTCATATAGCACATATATATACATGTCGTACTCGTATAGCCATATCATGTATCGCCATCTTTTATTCGCGTTCGCGTTCCTCGTTCCTCGTTTCTCGTACAAGCGCGGCATCGTTCTCGCGCGTGCTTGACGCCTCGCGCCATCTTTGCACTGTTCTTCTTTCTCTGTCTCTTTCTGTCTCTTTCCTAGATCGACGCAAATCCGCCATATTGATTTGCCTCGAAACAAAGAGTCCAGAAAGAACGCCAATCTCGAGAAAGAAAAACCCAACCGACATGTCAACTCCAATTTTAACGCGAACCTCGCTTTGCCAATAATCATTTCGATTCACATACATACACGCACATACACGTGTGTATGCATATCCACACATATACCGATGCACATGTGTGCCACGCTCATGGCTTCCTCCATTCCACGACACCGAGAAACGCGCACTAACCGTTTTTACGTTTTCTCGCAGCAAAACGAAATTCCTCCTCATCTTCCTTTCCCGTACATAATGCATTTCATTTTCTTTTAATTTCTTACCTCGCTCCATCTCCCCTGTTGCCGGGCCTTGCGCAGCTGAAGCTTGCTGGGCTTCCATAACCTATTGGATTTTATTCTTTAAGGGGCGAGGTAATCAAAGATTAATAAGCAGAAACTGCAACAAATTACACACAAGCTTTATAGAAAGTATTTATTGTTCTACACACACTCCTTATAAAACACACTCGTATTAAAGTTTAATAATGAAAAGAAGTTTGATTTGACTCAGACACTGCTTGGAAAACCTCACGACGAGTCGCTTGACAAGCACACACTGGTCGACCGTCGCATATACAGAGAGAGAGAAGAAAAGGGGGCGCTTCTGTCCACGACAGCCTTAACTAAATTTACACCTAAAATATGCGCACACTCTTAACAAAAATAAAATATATTTCATGTTAATCCACCCTGAAAATTATTTATATAATAGCATTAGTAATATTTTAAGTTTTATTTATAAATATTTTTAAACAATATTTAAAATAAAATGTGTGGGCCTTAGCAAGTATTAACAAATCTTCAAGGCAAATATTAACACTGTTAATACATAAGAATACATTTAATGAAATGGGACAAGAAATCGATGTTATTTTTGCTTTTAAAAAAGATGAAAAGATAATTTTCTGAAGTTCTATTAAAATTTTGTTTATTACCTGGTTCAAAATAATTCAGTAATATCTTTACGTAAAATTTTTACGTAAATTTTAACTAAATTTTTACGTAAATATGCGTTTGAAATCTATAAGTAAAAAGTTTAGACTTTTACCTAAAATCTTGAAGTAAAATCTTTACGTATAAATTTTATGTAAATCTTTCATATAAAAGTTTACGTGTAAATTTTATGTAAAATTTTTACTTAAAAATTCATGTAAAAATTTTAATTATTAATTTTAATTATTCGTATGTTTTTTTGTTATCTCTAGTAATATCTTTTATTATTTTCCAATCAAAAGGAAATTTAAAAGTGAGATAAGTCTTGTAGTATTGTAAAGGACGAGCTTCTATAATTCTAAGAATGTTTCGGCCTTATATATTTGTGTCTTCGAAATTTGTGTAAGTCTGATTCCATTTCAAATCGAACAGTCAGTATACACTCAAGTCACCAATTACTGCGCTAATGGAGTATGTTATTCTACCCTAAAAATAAGGGTATACGTATTTTTTTATTTTGCTGAAATATCAAAATTGCATCAGATATGCACTTTTGAAAATTGCATACAAAAACTAAATGTTAAAACTGAAAATGTTGAGAATAACTTTAGAGGGCTATCGTTTTACCGATTTCTAATGAATTTCGGTAAACCTTATTTTGTTTTATTATGTTTTAAGCCCTCTTCAATTCAGTGCAAGGAATTTCAAAAAAGACTAAAAAATGACTAAGATATGTGCATTTTACCAAAAAATGCACTTTTTATGCACATGCATTTTTCTCGAAAAACCCATTTTTTTCTGCGCTGAAATTTTTTGTGCTCATAGAGGACCAAATTACCTATCTAATGGTACTTGGTTGATCCCGTACTTATTTGTTTGAAGCGAGAAAAAAAATTCACAAATTTTATTGGTGAAAAATTTTTGTATATACGTTCGAAAGTCTTAAGCAATGTTCATTCCAACGCTGTCACATGCTTCGCTCATTATTTGTTTACCTTTGTATGTATGTATATATCATCAATAGTGATATATATATATATATATATATATATATATATATATATATATATATAAAAATTCGTAATATAAAAATAAATATTAAAAAATGGAAAATAATAATTCTATTCGTGTATATCTATATTATGTATGTTTCGATGTACAGACAATAGGAGGCTCATTCGCGGACTAATACCTCGCGTAACCAAAACAGCATATTAGAATTGTTATATACAAGCTAGTTATTCTTACGTCTGCTTTGAAAGGTACTTTTCGGACTTATGAAAAAGTAAACAAAACTCTGCAATTACGATGTCCGAAATTCACTCTTCTACAAGAATTCGATGTCCCGATTTTTTTCAAATGCATAAGAAGGTAGTTTATAAAAGCAGAAATTTACGTTGTAGACCGTTGGAAAATTTGGCCATTAATTTGGCACAGCTTTATCCAGATTTAAAGATACTGCCCTCTACTAATGTATGCAAAAATTGCCATGAACGCATATCAAAAATGATTTTAAATAATCTTGAATCTACATCTGAAAATGAAATCATTGAACTTTTTAGCGGAAAACATGATGATTTTATCCCCGAGACACCCGAACGAATACAGGAATTAAACGAGAGTATTAATACAATTTTACCTCAATGCGTCTCGCCGCTAAAAAGAAAAACTGCAATACCTAAAAATTTAACAGAAAATTACATATCTAAAAAGAAAAAATCATTGATTTCAGCTTTTTCTGCTACTGTCGGAAGTAAATTAGAAGATGCGTATGGCATTTCAGTTGAATCAATAGAATCGGACAAAAGTTCGACTGAAAACTATTGGAACGAATTTGTAGAAAATTTTAAATCGGTTTTAGAAAAATGTTCTTCTGTTTCGGAGAAAATAAAACTTCTAACTCTACTACCTTCAAAATTAAGCAAAATAAAAATTTGCTCACTATTCCCGAATATAAGCGAGTATATGATAAATAAATCAAGAAATCTCGTGAAAAATAAAGGAGTTTATTCGGAGCCAGATTCATATACTGGTCATCCTATTGATGAAAATACAAAAAATATCGCTATGGAATATTTTTTAAATGATGATTTTAATTGTAGTAGACAAAGTCCAAATAAATCTGATGTTGTTACTGTTAAAGTTAATAATACAAAAAATAAAAAAGTTAAACGGTTTCTTACTCGAAGCTTAAAAGAAACATATAGTCAATTAAGACAAGAAAATCCAAACTTACAAATAGGAAAATCGAAATTCTATAGTCTAAGACCAAGTTTCGTCTTAACAAGCCCTGTGAAGGATACTTGTCTTTGTGTACATTGCGAAAATTTTGAACTGTTTCTTACAAGTTTAATTCGTTTTAGAGGCGATAATAATTCTAAATTAGATTTAATTCGTTCAGAAATAACTAACGCGATGTTGTGCTCTGAACCATCTGATTCGTATTTCTTGCAAGAATGCAATTATTGCCCCGGTAGTGAGGGTATCACATTAAAATTGTGAAAACTGAGAGAAAATTGTGAAGATGAAATTACGTTTGCTTTGTGGGATAATGGTAATCTTATCAAACAAACAGTAAGCTTATCAGTTTTTAAAGAAAAATTTTCAATCTGCGCACTAAAAGGAAGTACTCACGTATACATAAAAAATATTCAACGTGAAGCTATAAAAAAAAGAAAAAGAAGAAGGTAAAGCTGATCCTACTAAGTTAATTATCCACGATGATTTTGCAGAAAATTGGTCTGTAATAAATAATAAAGCGGTTCAGGGAAATCATTGGGTAAATAACCAAATTTCTATTTTTACTGCAGTTTGTTACCAAGGAGAGATGACGCAAAGCTTTGCGATCGTTAGTGACGACAAAAAGCATGATACTGCATATGCGCTATTAGCAATAAATAAAATTATCGATCTTATGAAAAATGATTTAGTTACTAAAGTCACTATTATATCAGATGGAGCTGCAAGCCAATTTAAAAATCGTTTTCAGCTACATGAATTCAAACATTCTTCTTATCAAATGAAATGGTTATTTTCTGCGACTGGTCATGGGAAAGGAGCCGTTGATGGAATAGGTGGGCTTCTAAAGCATTATGCTACTTCACATAACTTAAAAAGAGTTCATGAAGAATCGATACAAAATGCTGACGATTTTATAAATTGGGTTCAAAAGTACACCAGTGCAATCAAAATCATTTTATTACCAATAAATGAGATTGAAAAATTTAGAAAAGAAAAAAATATTGAATGGAGTACAGTTCCTAAATATAATGGAATTCAAAAAAGTCATATGTGGTTAAAACAACTTGAGGAATTGAAATCGCATATATTTGTTGGCAGAACAGCTATACATGCACTGACTAAAGTGAAAGACAAGAAAAAAAAGTCAAACGTCGTAAGGCCACACTTAGAACTAAAAATAATAAGTACAAAAATAAAAAGAAGTAATTATTTATAATTATATTTTTGACGCATCCCAACAGTGAGAGGCAAGGGGAACTCACTTTAAAAAAGCACCCCGAAGGAAACAGAAACCTTCTACGTCCACGTCGTTGTTCCTGGGTGATGCTAAAAGAAGGATAGTGTTTAAATCCACATTGCTTAAAATTTCCGAACGTATATACAAAAATTTTTCACCAATAAAATTTGTGAATTTTTTTTCTCGCTTCAAACAAATAAGTACGGGATCAACCAAGTACCATTAGATAGGTAATTTGGTCCTCTATGAGCACAAAAAATTTCAGCGCAGAAAAAAATGGGTTTTTCGAGAAAAATGCATGTGCATAAAAAGTGCATTTTTTGGTAAAATGCACATATCTTAGTCATTTTTTAGTCTTTTTTGAAATTCCTTGCACTGAATTAAAGAGGGCTTTAAACATAATAAAACAAATCGAGGTTTACCAAAATTCATTGAAAATTGGTAAAACGATAGCCCTCTAAAGTTATTCTCAACATTTTCAGTTTCAACATTTAGTTTTTGTATGCAATATTCAAAAGTGCATATCTGATGCAATTTTGATATTTCAGCAAAATAAAAAAATACGTATACCCTTATTTTTAGGGTAGAATAACATACTCCATTAGCGCAGTAATTGGTGACTCGAGTGTATGCTGACTATTCGATTTGAAATGGAATCAGCCGTAAAGGATCACCAACCTTAGAAAAACTCCACCTATACTGACTTAAAATTAAATCGACTTAATCAATCATCAATAGCGACTTTGAATTACTAGGTGGCATTTCTCTAATATTTGCAATTTCTGATACAAATTTGAAAGATGTCGATATATAAGGCCAGAGCACCCCTACTAAAAAATCTCAGGTGAGAAATCACCTGATTTCTGAGGTGATTAATCATGCCAAAATCTCATGTGATGATTTTTTTGGTTTTTATACGTTTCAAACCATGCTTAGTCAATTGCGAACTATTTTTGAAAATTTTTGAAAAATTGAACTTAGAAAATTTTAAAAAAATTTTCTAAGTTCAAATTTTTCAAAAATTTTTAATAATAGTTCGCAATTGACTAAGACTTTGAAACGTGTAAAAACCAAAAAAATCGTCACATGAGATTTTGGCATGATTAATCACCTGAGAAATCAGGTGATTTCTCACCTGAGATTTTTTAGTAGGGACTTCTAGTTGAATCGTAGGAGCTCATCGTTCTTTCCAGGCATAGCACTAAAAATCTAATTTTGTTTTTGATTTTCCTTTTGATTGAAAAATAGTAAAAGGAATTAATAAAGACAACACAAAAAAACATACAAATAAATAAAAATATTAATTAAAATTTTTACGTGAATCTTTAAGTAAAAATTTTATATAAAACTTATTTTATTTTATTTTATTTATATACGGACAGTTTCTGCCTTTTTACGCATTAAATATACATATTAGACAATACAACTGACATATTATTTAATGTGGTACCAAACCCACGGCAGAGTCGATAAAAAAACGACCAGACGGGGAATCGATCTTCTGCCAACGAGAATACGAGTCCTGAACCTTACCCACTAAGCCACAATGTTTATATAAAATTTATACGTAAAGATTTTACGTAAAGAATTAAGGTAAAAATTTTATGTCTAATCGCTTGACGTAAAGATTTCAAGCAAATCGTTGCGTAAAAATTTATTTAAAATTTACGTAAGAATTTTACGTATTTTTATTTATTTTAAAGAGTTTTAAAGTTTCATGAAGATTAGTGATTTCAAAGAAAATATTTTAAAAGTTTCATCAAGACGAAGATCAGATACTCTTCTTGTGAGTGAAAAACCTTGTTACTCGTTTAATTTTAAAAAGAATATATTTGAAAATTTTAATTAGGTCTTAATAAGACTTTCTTTTGCTTTTCATAAAATTTGTATTTCATAACATTTTTCATTAAAAATGATTTTATTTATGAAGGTTATAATTGTAAAATTAGAAAATCATTAAAAAAAATTGCAAAAAAAAATAAAATTAAATAGAAGATAAAATTAATATTTAATTATATTATTTTTATTGCGTGCTTTTTATTATTCTTGATTATTTTTGTTAAGAGCAGGCAGGATTCGCTGTCCTTGTCTAATTGGCATTTTTGTTATTTACTCAAGTATTGATCGGTGTATCTGCAAATTGAAGGTTAAGCACAATAGATATTATTATTACAAATATTTGTGCACAAGAAAAAAAAAATCTATCGGTTTGTTTTTGAGAAAAGTAGGGAACACTGAAGTAAAAGATTATGTTTATAATATTTTCGCGTTCCTTACTTTTCTCAAAAAAAAATCGGTAGATTTTTTTTTTCTTGTGCATAGATATTCATAATAATAATATCTATTGCGATCAACCTTTATTTTGAAGATACACCGATTAATACTTGAGTAAATAACAAACAACTCAATTGTTACTCGGTCGGTATCAGGTTCTACTCCGGCCTGCCATTAACGTGTAAAATGAATTTTTATATTTTTTCAATAAGTTATTGTAAAAACGAAACTGAAATTTATTAACTTCCCTACTAAAAAATCTCAAATAAGATCTTAAATGATATCTCAAATGATATCTCAAATGCGACCTTAAGCGAAATCTTATGCCAAAATCTCGTTTAAGAGTCGGCCGTATAGCTCTGTCCTCGTCTAATCTAAATTTTCGTTGTAATAAATGAATTAAATATTTTTATACAAATGTAGGGGCTGAGCGCTATAGAGCAAAAAACAAGCAAAGGATTCTATTCTGTGAAAAAATATAAAATTTTCATTATTTTCCGAGTATAGTCCGAAACGGAAAAGACAGTTGAACTTGACTTCATTTTTACCGTTTCCGACTATATTCGGAAAATAATGAAAATTTTATATTTTTTCAAAGAATAGAATCCTTTGCTCGTTTTTTGCTCTATAGCGCTCAGCCCCTACATTTGTATAAAAATATTTAATTCATTAATTATAAACGAAAATTTAGATTAAACAAGTGCAAAGGTATACGGTCGACTCTTAAAAATATTTTTTATTTTGACATGTTTGAAATCATAGATTAGAGACTTTAAAAAATTCGGATTTAGAAAATTTTTCAAAAGAAGTCCTTAATTGATGATTTCAAACACACCAGAATAAAAAGTATTGTCGAATGAGAATTCGACATAAGATTCTATTCAAGATTTTTCAGTTAAAATTTGAGTTTATCAAATTTGTATATAAATGATTTTAATTTTTATAAATATTTTTACAGCTACTATAATAAATCTAAAAATATATAATATCAAATATTTTTTAAAGCCTCAAAATTCCATACGCATCAAACAACATACTCAAAGTTCCGGATACAACATTAGAAAAAGCCTCAAAATTATGTGACTGACTATTAGATTTTTAAGGCTCATCCTCAAAATTCTGAAAAAGCCTCAAAATGCTGTAAATATCACGAAAAAAAGCCTCAAAAGTTTGGATCAATACATATATATTTAATCATTAAAAAATGTTTGTTGTAAAAAGAACTAAAATGAAAATTATTTTGAGTTATTTCTAATAACTGTATTCTTCAATTTATTTACAGTTATTTACGGATATTTGCAGTATCTACATTTAAAAAATGTATAAATGATAATAAACAATCATTATTTATCTCCAGCCTAACGCTTTTTTATTGTTATTTACAGTTTTCAGTATTTTCTTATAATCATTTGTTTTTTCACACTATTATTCTACTTTTAAAAAATAATTTTCATACAAGGTGATAAAATATTTTACCATAAGATTATATATATACATATGTTGCATATCACAAAAAAATTTCAACATCAAAACTTATTCTCTAATGTAAAGAATAAAAAATTTAATTAGTAGAATTTTGAAATTTTGATATGGGAATACTTTTTATAAATAACTTTTTAATAACTTTGAATATTGGTAAATTTTTTAAATAACTTGTGGAATTGAATGCTAATTAAATTTAGTTTTAACATGAAGATAAGTATTTAAGTTGGAAATGTATTTAATAAAATAATATAACTATTTATAAGTTATCACTTAATAATAATCTTTAAACTTTTTATTCATAGTTTAAAATAATATTAAATATATGATTATCATTTTAATAGTTTTTATAAATTATTATGTAAATTTTATAAGTATATATTATTTAAGGAGATGTAAAATGGACAGTACACTTGCGCCGATAAATATTGGCTATATTCCCATATGGAAAAAAAAGTAACTGTAAATAACTGTAGAAAAGTGTTAAAAAATGTGGGAATTGAGACATAAATAACAGTTATTTACAATTATTTACAATTATTTACTGTTATTTACACTTATTTACAGTTATTAACTGTTATTTACACTTATTAACTGTTATTTACACTTATTTGCAGTTATTTATATTTATTTACAGTTATTTACATTTATTCACTTTTTTCACAATTATTTACAGTTATTTACGATTATTTATAGTTTTTTACAATTATTTGCAGTTATTTACATTTTCGAAAATTATCACGAATTTATTCAATAATTTTATATATAGGCGAAAATTTTTAAAAATGTGAATAACTGTAAATAATTGTAAAAAACTATGGAAAATTGTAAATAGTTGTAAATAATTATAAATAACTGTAAATAACTGTAAAAAACTGTAAATAACTGTAAATAACTATAAATAATTATAAATAATTATTAATAACATTAAATTATCCACTAATTCAAAAATTTTTGAAAATGTAAATAACTGTAAATAATTATGAATAACTGTAAATAATTATGAATAATTGTAAATAATTATAAAAAACTGTAAATAATTGTAAATAATTGTAAATAACTGTAAATAACAGTTAATAACAGTTAATAACTGTAAATAACTGTAAATAATAGTAATTAATAATAAATAATAGTAAATAACTGTAAATAACTATTATTTATGTCTCAATTCCTACATTTTTTAACAGTTATTTACAATTATTTACTATTATTTACAGTTTTTCACATAAATTATTTCCATATGGGTTTCCATTGTATTTCAAAATTTTGAGAAATGCATTAACATATAATATGTATCACGAAGATTGTTCAGTTAAATTTTTAAATAAATTTATTAATTAGTTATTGAGGAGTTTGAGTTTCAATATTATTTACTAATATTTTTCTATTTGGAATCAGAAATCTAAATATCTTGAAAACTAATGATTAGAACAATTTGAAAATTTAAATAAATAATCACCATGGTAAATACTACAAGTTAATACATTCCTTTTATGGAAATTTAGCAATAGAATGGAAAGAATGTTGAATATGACAGTAAATTTTTACATCTTCTTATAGTGAAATATAATCAAACTTTGACAACAAATTCAACATAATGAAATAATTGTACTTTCAATGATCATATTTAATACAAATTTTAGAGTGATATTACAGAATATTATTTTTTTTCCGCATTTATAATGAGTGTTTCGCAAATAATAAGTAAATTTTCTTTTGAAATGTTTATTTTTTTAGGGAAAACTTTACTTCTATCTGGACAGTTCATAAATATAAATTCATAATTATAGACATAATGAGAAAAATTTATTCATATTTCATATATTTTCCTATCTTTATAATTGACTATCAAAAAAATTTAATATCAAACAAATAATTTTTTAATTGTATTTCATAAAATTTATGTTCGAACGATATTAAAAAAAATATTTTCATATTATATAATGATAATTTTTCAAATGAGGTAATTTGATGTATTTTAAAAATCAATATGTATCTCTTATTTAAAATATTATTGCTTTAGTGTAATGAATTTTAATATATTTAATTGTTAACAATTTTTATATAAACGACAATTCATTTAAATACTAACACGTGTACAAATGAAGATGTAATTAAGGTTAAATGTATGTTATTTATAAAAAATTGTTAACAAGTAACTTTTTAAATAATATATTTTCATGAAAACTAATTTAAATACTTTGTTTTCTGAATGATGACTGAATAAAAATTAAATTTAATAAATTTAGTCATACAATTACAAATATATAATATTTATATAGCTGTTCATCAAATAAAATTATTATTTTTTTAATATATATATTAAAAAAATAATTATCACAATAGATTGTAGTTCAATAAAAATGTTTATTTCATCAAATCATCCATCAAATGATAAGGAACGTCATGCAACAAGGACAACCAGGAATTTTGTACAGATAAGTCTATTTCTTGTTTTGATTGGACATAGTAGTCTTTTAAATTTGCTATGCTATGAGTAAAAACTTAATGTAAACTAGCAAAAAATACCTCGCTCCTAACGTCGCTCGGTTGAATTTTCATGTATTATATTATTATGTATAAATTAGCCAATTTTAAAATAAAAAAGAATTGCTACAACTTATGAATTTTGATATTGTAGTTTTGTACTAAATTAAATTTTCATATTTTTATAAAAAAGATTAATGAAAGTTACAATGTGCATAAAAATTGTTTAGATACAAATTATATCATGATGAATTAAGAATTTGTTCTATTAAATTGCATTAGAATCAATGAAAAAATATAATAGGAATTCATTCTTTTTAATCACGTGTTTCAATCACGAACCATGAAATAATCGTAAACAGTATTTGATGTTTACTAGAACTAACTGTACGGAGAAATGAAAGTATTGTTAAAATAGGTTCTAAATCAAATATATCTAATTTATGTACTAAGATACTTAAAAAAGAGTGGCGATATAATTTCAATTAGTACTATAGCTTAAATTTTAGGGATCAATGTTAGTACTATTATATTATGAAGTAAGAGCATAAATTTGCGATGCCTAGTGTTTTTTTTTGGTACTAAGACTGATATTTCACCTACTCGATTTAAGGACAATATTTCGTAGAAAATGTAATTATTAATATCTTTTTGGGCGGCATTTTCTGTTACTAAAATTAAAAATTATTAAATATAGAATTATTTACATCATATATAACACTTTAAATTTACTAATAATAATTATTTTAGTTCGTGATATTTAAGGAATAAAACGATACATGTTTATCTTCCATATTCCGTTTTAAAATACCCTGTTAAAAATAATGACGTCTTTCCAGTACGTCTTTGAAAGATGTCTATGAAGACGTCTTTGGTCGTGTCTTAGATTGGAACAAAATAAGACGTCATTTTTTCAATGTTCCGGAAATATAGTAACCAAATTACGTCTTTTTTATAAGTAAAATAATTTCAAAGACGTATTTTTTCAATAAATACTCATAATAAAAGACGTGAATTTCCAAAAACAAATTTTTCTTTGTAAACGACTGACGTCTTCTCTGTTGAAAATAATGACGTCTTTCTAAGACGTCTTTGAAAGACATCTGTGAAAGACGTCATTGAAGACGTCTTTAGTCGTGGCTTAGATTTGAACCAAAAAAGACGTCATTTTTCCAATGTTTAGAAAAGTTATTTAAGAGGAGGTCACGTATCTCTGTCCTTTTCTAATCAAATAATTAATTTTTAGCTAAAAATAATAACTTTAGCAAAAAATAAAGAGAAAGCCGCATATCGTATAAGGAAAAGCAAAATTTTCTTTAATAAGAAAAAATTCATTTTATTGCTTCGATTTCAAGAAAACCTTGAAAAACCAAATTGTTTACCCTAACCTCTGTGTTTTAAGTTTTTCAAGGTTTTCTTGGAAACGAAGCGATGAAATTAATTTTTTCTCATCAATGAAGATATTGCTTTTTTTGATACAAAATGCGGCTTTCTCTTAATTTTTTGCTAAAATTATTAATTTTTGTAATAAAATTAATTCTTTGATTAGAAAAGGACAGATATACTCGACCTCCTCTTAACAAATGACGTCTTTTTATTATTTCAAAGACGTATTTTTTTTAATAAAAATAAAGCCTTTTCTTACGAATTTTTATTTAAAAAATACGTCTTTGAAATTATAAAAAGACGTATTTTTATAAAAAAATACGTCTTTGAAAATATAAAAAGACGTTATTTGTTAAATAGCTTTTCTAAACATTGGAAAAATGACGTCTTTTTTGGTTTAAATCTAAGACACGACCAAAGACGTCTTCAAAGACGTCTTTCATAGATGTCTTAGAAAGACGTCATTATTTTCAACAGGGAAGACGTCATTCGTTTTAAAAGAAAAATTGGTTTTTGAAAATTTACGTCTTTTATTATGAGTATTTATTAAAAAAATAAGTCTTTGAAGTTATTTTACTTATAAAAAAGACGTAATTTAGTTACTATATTTCCGGAACTTGAAAAAATGTCGTCCTATTTTGTTCCAATCTAAGACACGACCAAAGGCGTCTTCAAAGACGTCTTAGAAAGACGTCATTATTTTCAACAGAGAAGACGTCAGTCGTTTACAAAGAAAAATTTGTTTTTGGAAATTCACGTCTTTTATTATGAGTATTTATTGAAAAAATACGTCTTTGAAATTATTTTACTTATAAAAAAGACGTAATTTGGTTACTATATTTCCGGAACATTGAAAAAATGACGTCTTATTTTGTTCCAATCTAAGACACGACCAAAGACGTCTTCATAGACATCTTTCAAAGACGTACTGGAAAGACGTCATTATTTTTAACAGGGTATTTTAAAACGGAATATGGAAGATAAACATGTATCGTTTTATTCCTTAAATATCACGAACTAAAATAATTATTATTAGTAAATTTAAAGTGTTATATATGATGTAAATAATTCTATATTTAATAATTTTTAATTTTAGTAACAGAAAATGCCGCCCAAAAAGATATTAATAATTACATTTTCTACGAAATATTGTCCTTAAATCGAGTAGGTGAAATATCAGTCTTAGTACCAAAAAAAAACACTAGGCATCGCAAATTTATGCTCTTACTTCATAATATAATAGTACTAACATTGATCCCTAAAATTTAAGCTATAGTACTAATTGAAATTATATCGCCACTCTTTTTTTAAGTATCTTAGTACATAAATTAGATATATTTGATTTAGAACCTATTTTAACAATACTTTCATTTCTCCGTACAGTTAGTTCTAGTAAACATCAAATACTGTTTACGATTATTTCATGGTTCGTGATTGAAACACGTGATTAAAAAGAATGAATTCCTATTATATTTTTTCATTGATTCTAATGCAATTTAATAGAACAAATTCTTAATTCATCATGATATAATTTGTATCTAAACAATTTTTATGCACATTGTAACTTTCATTAATCTTTTTTATAAAAATATGAAAATTTAATTTAGTACAAAACTACAATATCAAAATTCATAAGTTGTAGCAATTCTTTTTTATTTTAAAATTGGCTAATTTATACATAATAATATAATACATGAAAATTCAACCGAGCGACGTTAGGAGCGAGGTATTTTTTGCTAGTTTACATTAAGTTTTTACTCATAGCATAGCAAATTTAAAAGACTACTATGTCCAATCAAAACAAGAAATAGACTTATCTGTACAAAATTCCTGGTTGTCCTTGTTGCATGACGTTCCTTATCATTTGATGGATGATTTGATGTACTGTTTTAAAATTAAGTTAAAACTGAATTTAATGACAATTAACCGCGAACAAATTAAAAAGAAAACTTAAAGAAAAATCATTTAACTCTCAGTCGATGCGGATGCCAAATGCGCCCGCATCGTGTCTGGAAATCCATGGTAGGCCTAGGTGCCATCGTCTAGAGGATGTTGCAGCGAATCAAGCCATCACGCTTCTTTTTTAATCACGCGCCCAAAATCACGACAGTAGCTATGCTCATCCCACTACTTAATTAAAAGTAGGAAAGAGCCAAGCTATGTCATTGGTGCATCATTGTATGGCCACCAGCAACAAGCACTGCAGGTAGCTGCACGTGTTACATGGTCAGCACAATGGTCACGTTAGTATTTAGCCTTCAAAGTGTTACTTGATATTTTCACGCAAAAGCAACATCTTCAATGCAGTAGATTTTATAACGTTATAATTTCAGTTGAAAATTATTTTAAAAATTTAAAATCGAAATTCTGTCACTTAACAGTATATATATGTGTGTGTGTATATATTTCGATGTACATTTTGACATATACATGTCAGATAAACACATACACTCATACACATACAGAACATTTGCCTCTTTATCTCCGTCACTCCGTCTCTCTGTCTCTGTTTCTTTCTCTTTATCTGTCCGTCTTCCTATCTCCGTCCCTATGTCTATGTCTCTCTGTCTCTGTCTCTCCGTCTCCGTCTCTCCATCTATGTCTCTTGGTCTATGTCTCTCTGTCTCCATTCCTGCTACTCCCTTTTTTCGTCTTTGTTTCTCTGTCTCTGTCTTTCCGTTCTCGTCTCTCCGTCCCTCTGTCTATGTCTTTTTGTCTCCGTCTCTCCGTTTTCGTCTTTCCGTCTATGACTCTCTGTTTCTGTCTCTCTGTCTCCGTCTCTGTGTCTTCTTCTCGACTTCTCCGTTCCTACGTCTCCGTTTTTTTATCTCTGTCCCTCTGTCTGAAATACATGATTAAAAAGAATGAATTCCTATCATATTTTTTCAATAATTTAAATAAAAGGAAGTAAAACAAATTTTTAATTTATCATGATGATATGATTTGTATTTATAAAATTTTGATGCATATTGGAACTATTAATCCTTTTTTTTCAAATATATAAAAACTAAATTTTAAAAAGAACTACAATATAAAAATTTATAAACTAAGGCGATTTTTTTTACTTTAAAATTGGCTAATTTATACATCTTAATATAATATATAAAAATTAAACTGAACGACGTTAGGAGCGAGGAAAATTAAGCTTGTATGGATTAAAATCAAAAAGAAATTTCAGCGAAGAAGAGATTTTAGTCAGATGTTTTATCATTAATTGATTCTATAAATATTAAAATTTATGGAAAATGGTTTTTAGAAGAAATGTTTATATAAGAACAAAAAATAAACAAAATTAATTGAACAGACTAACAAAAAAACTTAAGTTTAAAACTTCAAAGGAACAATGTTCAATAATAAACATTGAACTTTGTTTTTATGGTGTTTACGTTTTTTATATGTTTAAGTATTTAATAAGTGGTAATTTAGTAAAATTTTAAGAATAATTATTAATCAGAATTTCTAATTATCCATATAAATAGCATTTAAAACTTTTATTTTAGGATTTTTCATAGTTCTTCAGAAGTGTTTGATATTCTTAAATCAAATAATTTCAATTCAGAAGTACCATAAATTTATTATTTTCATAGAATGAATTTAACCAAAGTAGAAAAATTAATTATAATAGGTGAAGATGGATATGTTGGGCAATTGAGTATGTTAAATGATAAACACATTAGAAAATTTAATCAAATTTTAAATAATCATACAAACTTTTTAATGCGACCAACAATATTTTTAATAAGACCCCAAAATATTAATCCAGTTCCATTAAATCAAGATTATACACAAATACTTTTCTCCGCAAATCGGTATTTTGGTCACTGGATTTGTATCTATTATTCACAAAATGTAATTCATGTTTATGATAGTTTAAACAGTGAGGGATTAAATGATGAACAAAAAATTTACATTAATAAACTATTTTCAATTCGTGAAAACTTATAAATATGTTTTGAAAAAGTTCAATTTCAGATTAATCCTTTTGATTATGGCATTTTTTTAAAAGCATTTGCAACAGCAATTATTAATAATTTATGTCCTTGTGGAATAGAATTTGATATCAATAAAATGCGTGGACATTTACTAACTATGTATGAAACAAATTCAATTGTCGCGTTTCCATTAGTAAAGAACAATCATATTAATATCAATTATAAAGCAATATCCAGAGATCAGCAAATTATACATCACAAGGAATTGTCAACGATGAAATCAAATTTTCAAAATATAGAATATTTTGGAGAAAAGAAAGTTACGAGAATTGCAACTACAACAATTAGATTTATTAGATAAAATAAAATGTTTAGAAGCAACAAATTATAAACCAAAAACTTATCTACAGAAAATTTACCAAAACAGTGATAATAAAAATCTAAACAAACTAAAGAAAAAATTTTAAAAAGTAATTGTAAAAATATTAAATACAATATTAAATATTAAATAACATTGAAGAATCTGAAAATGACATTGAACAAGAACCAATTCTGACATTTAAAAATAAAGAGTTGTTACGTATTTGAGCTTGGCTGAATTACGATCTTTTTCCTCCCACCCGACGATATGCTCAACTACACCCAACGACAACATTGATATTACAAATAATATTTAATATTATTTGTAATATCGTTGTATGTTCTATTAATACAAATCTTTTTGACCACAATCAAAACAGTTAAAGGTCATGACAGCTAAACATGCATAAACCATAACCATAAGGAACATTAAGGCACAAGAAGGAATAAGGGCGCTATTTTCGTTGGGTGTAGTTGAGCATATCGTCGGGTGGGAGGAAAAAGATCGTAATTCAGCCAAGCTCAAAAACGTAAACTTGGCTTCGGCAACTAAGAAGTTGTAATTCAACTTAGCGTATGAAAAAATTGTAACCCGAATTTGGCCATAAAAACGTTATAACTTTTATGCTTAAACATAGGAGTTATAACGTTTATTTATAATTGCTACTTTTTTGAGCGCTAAGTTAAATTAGAACCTTTTTGTGAACAAAACCAAGTTGTTACGTTTTGAAGAGTTTAGCTGAGTTATCATGTTTTTCCGCCAACCCGATGATATGTTTAGTGGTTTTAGCCTACTGCATATGACTGAAAATTAAATATTCTCATTATTTTATTTTCACCTTGGATCATTACCGAGATAACGTGAGTTTTTACGTCGTATGCAATATCAAAACGCGTTTTTTGAGATCAGTTTTTGACATTTGAGCAATATATTGTGGAGAAATGTAACCAAAAACTCATATTAAAGGGTATTTTGGATCGCTGAACTCATTTTTCATCATAAATTGTACTTTGAAATTGTTTAAATACTCTAAAAATCCGAAAAATGAGTGAAAATTTGAGTTTTTTATCATTTTAACTACTTTCCACCCTTTTAAAAAATCTGAAAAAATTTATGGTACTAAATTCAAATAAAAAGAAGACTTTGAGGTAAACTAAAAAAAATCCAAAGAATAGTTTTTTTTCTACGCAACTTAGAAATTTTCAAACCCATTTTTAGGTTATGTTTTGGTTTCAAAAACCTCTAAAAATAATAAGCTTATGTGCGCATTATGATTCCCTTTGATCTCGATTTCGAATCACCCAAATCGGTTAAAAATTCACAGAGATATGCTTAAAAAACTGAAAATCACATTTTTTGAGGTTAGGAAGCCAATTTTGAGTCTAGCGAGCTGTAACTTTCAGGATTGGAGTTTTTTGACATGATAGATAAATAGGCTAAATTCTAAAAAAATCGAAGGACAGGCCATTTTAACGTACTTATCCAGCTATACTCTTTAATGATAAAATATTATTAAAATTAACAAAAGTTTCGATTGAGAAATTGAAAAATTGAAATATAACGCAACATGGAAATCGAATTAATTCTCAAAACATTAATTTGATTACGAAACTTAAAAATGATTTCAAGAGGGATGAAAATTTAAAAAAATTATAAAAAAAACATTTAAAAAATAAAAATTATTAATATATTGCTACAAAAAAGTCAAATTTCTAACCAAAATAAATTTATAAAAAACAACTAAGAATCCTCAAACTAAAATAAGAATTTAACAAATCAACAAAATCACGATTATGATAGACGAATTCATGACAAATCGTATTTTAAATATAATGAACATAAAGTTTTAAAAAATAGAAAACAATATTAATTGAAAAACAAACAAAAAATATTGAAACGTTTAAATGAATCTTATAAAAAACATAAAAAAAAGATGATAATTTAAATACTTCAGTAAAAAATAAAAATTGTTATGAAAAAAACGAAGGTAAATTCAAAACAAAAGAAAATCAAAATTATATAAATTATCACCAAACAGCTAAAGATACATTGACCAATAATAATGAAAATTATATCATGGAAAATAATATTAATGATTTGAATTTTATTTGTGATTTTTGTGTAGGCCAGTCAATAGACCGAAAAAAAGTCTTATTTTGCCAAAATTAGTGACTGGCAGACCTATGCGATCATTTAAAAAATAGTCCGTAGATGTTTACTTATATATTTTGGACTAGCAACCATGATTTATTAATTAGTTATTAACAAACTAGTGCAAAAAAACTCGTTTTTTTTTGTTTTTTGCTAATAAAACGAAAACTATTTGATAAATTACTATGGTGTCAGTAGAAAGGGGGCACAAACTCCAGACAGTTGTGACATCACAGGGGACGAGTATTCACGCCCCCCTGGGGGCGAGTATGCCAGAGTTGGGGGGTGCGTATGCCGGATCGGTCGTCTGAGAGCCTTATCGCTCGGCCTTATCTCGCTTTTCGATAATCGGGAATTTCGTAAAAAATAATAAATGCTAATAATAAATAATAAATGTTAATAATAAATGATAAATGTTAATAATAAATAATAAATGTTAATAATAAATGAAAAAATAAATGAAAAATGTTAAAATCAGTAAATTATTGAAAAAATTATTGAAAAAATTAGTAAAATTGAATTTTTTAAGAAATAAGGATTTTTTGAGAGTTTGTCACTTGGTATAATTTTAGAATATTTCAAGTTTTTTATGTTTTTTAATATTTTTGATATATTACCGATTAGTATATTTTTTGAATATTTTTGATATATTACCAATTTGTATATTTTTAATGTTTGAATATTTTTGATATATTTACCGATTTTCAATATTTTCCTGTATTAATATATTTACGAAATTAAAGAGAGATATTTTACGAGTAAGTGGATAAAAGAGAAAAACCCTGAAAATCAACACTAGATTGTACAAGTGATGTATATATATAGATATATATATATATATATATATATATATATATATATATGGGTAATTCTTTCATACTTTTAAAAATCATGTTACTGCGTCATTTCTCCTAAATATGAGATAGCACATCTTGTTAGCAAATGTTCACTGATTTATTGAGTTATTAGAAACTAATTTTGTTATATTTTTAATGATAATTAGACGTGTCATTTTATGGCGGATGGGGAAAAGAGGTTTTTTTTTTGAAATTTAAATGTTACCAGGCCATGTAAAATGATAAATTACCGCTATAAAAAAAATGACTACTGCTTTTTTTATTTGAAATTCACACCAAAGCTTTATCTATACACATACTTTTGGAAAATCAAGAGCATGGGTGTGTGCCTGTTAACAAAAGTACTTTCTGAAAGGTTATTAAAATGTTACCAAAAATTTATATATTTTACTTTTTTCTGGAAAATACGATGCTGTAAAAAAGACTATTCAGCGGTGACATTTTAAACTACATCAAAAGGTAATATTTAGAATCACAAAGAGAAATTTTTTTATTAGGAACGTGTGCCTAGTGTAGATAAAGTTCTTTGTTCGTTTGAAATTATACTTAAAAAACGTGACTCACTTTTGAAAATAGGTTTTTATCCACTAATATGAAAACCTAAGCTTTGATTCATCTTTTCTCTGTTGTGAACTTTGTAATTTACTATTTTATAATACTCAATGTAATCTTTAAGTTGCTTTTGAAGTATTATTTCGAGTATTCTGGAAATCATTGAATTTTTCCCGGCTATTAAATTTTCCAAATTTACATCGATTACCTAGTTTCTATCAATGTTTTAATTCTAAAGAGTTTAAACTTTAAAAAGCTCAGTTTTAGTATGTATTTAATAGCTTACACCTAGAACGTTGAGTTGAATCATCACTGAAATTTCTAGATTTTAAATTTAAAATTTTTAGATTTAATGTTTATTAAATAAACTAAAATATTCGGTTAAAAGGAATATAAGTATTTTTATTCGAAAACATAAACTACACAAATCTATGTCAAATTTCATACCCTAAGATTGACAATTTTAGCAAAAATAAATTGATATTCCACTCACTTATGATTTGTAATCAGGAATCCCAAAAGCCATTGGGTAACTAATATCACTCAATTTTAATACCCGAATCGCCAAAAATGAATTTTCCAAAAAAATTGCCATTTCTGGCATATTTTATTTATTACAAAAAATTTTGTAATTATTAATGTAAATTGCGTATTTAAATATTTTCTGTAACATATTAAACATGTAAAAATGAAAAAGCTCAATGGAAAATGATCTATTATAGCCCAAAATACTTAAAAAACTGATCTGAGATAGGTAAAATATTATACCTGGGTGTGATAATAATGAATATATTTAAATGTCTTATATTAAAAAAAGCTATCTTCAAAAGTGAGTAATGCGATTTTTTCTTTTATTATCATTTTAATATATCAACATTTAAAAAAAATCAATTTGATACATGTGTCTTCAATTTTTTTTAATTTATTGAAAGTAAATTTTAACACTATGAAAAATTTACTCGAAAATCTGTCTTTTGATGTTTGTTAAAAAGACTACCCTTAAAAGTGAGTAACACGATTTTTTTCTTTCATTATAATACGTCAACATTCAGAGAAAATTAGTTTTACACGTGTGCCTGTATTTTTTTTTTTTTAATTTGTTGCAGGTGAAATTTTAACATTATGAAAGATTTACCCATATATATATATATATATATATATATATATAAGCTTTACAACTGTGTGTGTGTGTGTGTGTGTGTCTATGTAACCAGCTAGTATTAACGCATAAGCGTGTGTACAACAACGAATGGAGATGTACGAGTGGTGGGGGTAATAGTAGCGCCAGAAATAGAATGGCCCCTGTTAGAGCGAACGCTACACTTGTGTAGGTGCATCCGTACTCTAAAACTTGGGATGTTTATATTATGACCTATATTATGCTACACGACCAGTGCATTCGCTCTCGACTACATCGCTTACCCGTTCTCTCTCTCTCTCTCTCTCTCTCTCTCTCTCATCGTTGTCTTTGTCGAAAAAGCCGAAGTACGTCGTACGGCGCCGAAGACTACCGAGACTATGCCCTATAGAATATCCAATAACCCTCTTGCCCGGTATCTCCGGCCTTTTATATCGACTTTAACATGCACCTTATGCTTAGATGGTGTATGCGTTACACCAATGTATGAAAATACTTCCCTCAATTGATTATTAAAAAAAAATATACTGTAATATACAATTCATTTTACATCATATTCCTTTTTTAGAAGATAGAAAATTTTAATAATAAATGCTAATAATAAATAAATATATATCAATGATAATAAATTATTACAAAATTATATTTAAAAATTAGTAAAAATTGAAGAAAAAATTTTTTATTATAAGAATGGAATATTAACTTTAGAGAAAAAATGATGGAAGGGTATAGAAATAAATAGAGATATATTGGATTGATACCTTTATTTTTTATAAATTATTACAACGACGATACAAGTATATAAGTTTCGGAGTAATACGACTTTGCAAGTCTTACATGTATTTTTTATTTACATATATATTTAAAGTCAAAACTTTTTGTACCCATTTCTTTCAGGGATAGAGTATGTGTTTGTAGAAATTTTTTGTGAATACTGTTTCCATTGTGAGTCTTTTGTTTGATTTTCTGACTTTTTACTGTCATTCTTTCCGATTAGAGGAGTGCGATCGCCAGCGTTCCCCGAGCTCGGTGCCTGACCCATCTTTAATGGTGTCTTGATAACAACTAGGTATGGTAACAAAGTCAAAAAAAATATTGGAAGTTATTCACATTCACATGCGTACACACTCACACACAGGCATACACATTACATAATATTTTTTGCTTTAGACACTTGATTGCACTGGGCACATATAATTTCTTTTTTATTTTCTTGTTTCTTTTTTACATTCATGATTCGGTTAAATAATATAAGGCTTAATCTATCATTATCCTTTGTATCGGTTGAAAATAACGTACAAACATTATCTCGCTTCTCAATAAACAGTTGACAAAATTTATAAAAAAGGAAATAAATAGAAATAAAAAGCAATAATAGTTAATAATAAATTATGCATTTTGAAATTAAAAAATTTTATTTTAAGAAATAATAAATTTTAGGAAATTGATAAGGTCATAAAAATAAAAGAGTTTGGAAAGTAAGTTTTTTATTAAAAATAAGACAAAATATATTTTACATTAGTTAAGATTCAAATAAAAATTGGTTGGATTGTATCTCTATAAATTCATCATAAAATAGTTTGGAGTGAAGCAGAACTAATTCCAAATAAACAATATCAAAATAAAATTCGAGAAAAACTTTGTGTATCGAAGCATTGAATTTATCTCTTACAATCTTATGAATTTTAAACATATTGTTGTGTAATATCTTTTTCACAACGAGGTCACTGTTTTCCTTTCGTAAATCGGTATCATTAACTAAAACTGTTAATTCTTGAAGTATATAGTCCTTACAGGCATTAACTTGTAGCCCAATACGCTGATTACGTCGAAATCTATCATCGATGCACATAGCTGCGTTTTTAATACCGTAAAATGTGTTTTTTTGCATAATCATGGCAGGCGAATAATTTTTTCTTTTCTCACAGTTGTTTTGTGCGTCATTCTTACACTTACTTTGTTTATGAAAAATAATTGAATAAAAATTTATGAATAATAATTTTGTAGCGAAAGATGATGAGAATGTTACATCTATATCTTCAAGTTCAATTTTTGTTGGAGTGTTGTTATTTTTAATGTCTTTTCGTTTGAAATACAAACAAATGTATCGAAAACAATTTTGTAGTCGGCACCAATTTGATGAATCCAAAGTCAATCCGTTTAAATTTTCATTATTTGTTAGTTGTATCATCGATAAAAAGGTTTTATTCTCTTGATTATATTTTAATCCGACTATTGCTCTTTCACTGCCTGTGTTATTGAGCGGATAAGTGGTTGCAAGTAAATTAGCGTTTGAATATGTTTTAGACTTATCAGTATAAGTTTTGGTCATTGTAATTTTTTTCGATGGCTTACTATTTTCAATTTCCAGAGAACTCGTAAAATCTATTTTTCTTTTCACCATAGCTTTGAGCCATTTTAGACGACGCAACCACTATATTTTCACTTGAAAATTGCTTCACACACGTGTATGTTAGACCGCAAACCCCGAAATTGTTCAAATATATGATATGAAATATATGAAATATTGTTCGAAATATTTCAAGTCAGTAAAACACCGACAGAGAGCATTGAATATATTATTGTATTAAAAGTCGTTATATAATATATATCTCTATAAGCTTTACAGAGGATGGACATCGCATGGCGCTCAAAATGCTACCGCCTCGCGATCAGAATGCTTGCAATTTTGATGAGACACATCCCTCGCGCGCACTCACTGTTATAGCAACCTTCTATGGGGCTAAATTTTCTATTTTAAAATTCAAAGTATACATTTAAAAAAATGAAAGATTAAATGTTGAGTTTTAAAATTCAAAAGATTAGAGAAAAATGTTTAGTTTAAGAACTAAAATAAGATTATATTTGTTAAAATATAATTCAAAGTGAAAATGATTTTTCAATATTTACGCGAGTATAAATTTTCTATTTTATAAATTAATAAAAGTTCAAAGAAAAGTTTTCAATTTTAAAAATAAAAAGTGTAAAGAAATATTTTCTATTTTAAAATTTACAAAACAAAAATTTTAAGAAAAAAGTATGACAAAGGGCGGATGTATTGAAATAAATAAAGAAGTATTTGGTTTGTTAAAAATAAGAGAGTACTGGAAAGTTGTTACATATGTTTTATCAAGAGTTAAAAATTAAAAGCTTAGGAAACTGAGCAAAATTCGATACATATGTTTTTTTAACCGGTCAAATACAACTGTCAGCATGCTAGTCCTTGATCTTTTATGAAAACTTGTAATGATATTAAAAAGAGGTATGTTAAGGGTATTCAATGACACATTTTTTTTACTTAAGTATATTCCCAAAGTTCTTTTTAGAGGAAATATACACGTCAAATAGTTTTTCGCCCCCTACAAAGTAAAGTTCGCTCCTACAGCTATTTAAAAACCACGCATTTTTAACTGGTCCAGTGTTTGTTTTCTGCAGTTTTAAATTATTTTAACAGTGTAAAATTCAATATTTTTGTTTTCAATAAATAATTTTATCGAGACGCATCAACCAAGCATTTTTAACTGATCCAGTGTTTGTTCGTGCAGTTTTTGAATTATTTTTAACAGTGTGAAATTAAATATTTTTCTTTTCAATAAATAATTTTATCGAGACTCAATAGCCAAGCTGTGTTAAAAATATTAAAAGATTATTTTCGTTTTTTATTTTGAAAAGAAATTTAAAAAAAAATGACAGCAACACTAGTGCTGGCGGCCTTAATCAGCGTAATAGAAGGCGTGAATAAGATTTTCGAGAAGACGGTAAAAGAGGTATGAGACATTCATCATACTGTATGTCAATTGATAGCTTCTGGTGAGGGTAACGAGCGAATATTTTGTTATGCTCACGAACGTCTATATTTAGTTGAAAGGATATCGCAGGATATGGGTGTAAGCTTTACCATGTCTCTCGAATGTAGTGACAGTACATGCAACGAAAAATTCAAACAAAGCTTTCGTGGAATGGAGTGGGAGCCGATTAATAAAAAAGCGACTGTAGTGGAGTCGCAACATCAGTCAAGAATAAATAATTACCTCGACTTGTCAATTGTAGCTTACACCCGTAACTACAAAGTTAAGTTCAGTTAAAAGGAGTTGAATTCACCTGATGTAGCCTGGCGTAACATTAGTTATTCGATAAATAAAGTTTTTGTATGTATCATTTAGTTTATAATTTCATATTTGTATTAGCGTGTAAAACCGTATTCTGTGTAGTTTTAAAACTGCTATAATTGTAATAATTATCAAAAAATAAATGTATTAAACCACAACACATTTTTTATTTTTTCGGCTACTTATTTTGACAACTCGTGAACTATAAATTTAAACTTATCTCCCGCAGCTAGTAGAGTGGTAAACTACAAGTTATAAACTGGAGCTGTTAGTAACGCAATTTGAGCCGAAGAGAGACAACGCGGGAGTCCCAAGCGTATCGAATAGCTTCAAGCAGCGCTGGTCGTGTGCCGTCGCTCATACAGCTAGTAAGCGCACGCGCACACTCGTAAGCCTTATCGTATCTAGCTTGCTGTTTGAGCCGCCCGCTTACTCGGCTGATAAGCGCGCGGTTATCAGCCTTGCGAACTCGCGACTAGCTTTCTTATTTCGCCGCTAGCAGTTTGAGCGCGCTGCCCGCGGGTGGCCCCACACTATAAGGCTTACAGAGACGCTGATTGATTATTATAATTGTATATATATTATTTTATTAAAATATTCATCAGTAACAAACATGAACACTTTGTGGCGTCATCCCTTTACTTGTTTGCTGGCAGGTCCTACTGGTAGCGGAAAAACAACTTTTGTTAAAAAATTATTAAAATTTCGTGAAGAAATGATCGATGCTAGCATGGATCGAATTTTATTTTATTACGCCAAGTGGCAAGACGGATATAAAAACGACGAATTTATTAAAGACGGAAACAAAATTGAATTTCGCGAGGGACTGCCTAAACCAGAAGATTACTCAAACGATCCCCACTTGAAAAAACTTTTAATCATTGATGATTTGATGCGCGAATCGTCGAATCATATAGTTGTCGACTTATTTACCAAAGGCAGTCACCATAAAAATATCAGCGTATTGTTTCTTACACAAAACATCTTTCACAAAGATACTCATTCACGAGATATAAGTTTAAATTCTTCGTACATAATTTTATTTAAAAATCCGCGAGACCGTGCGCAGATTCAACATTTAGCAAGACAAATATACCCCGAAGATTCAAAATTTTTACAAGAAGCGTATCAGGATGCAACGGCTCAAGGTTTTGGATATTTAATGATTGATTGTAAGCAAGATACTTTAGATGAAGTTAGATTTCGAACAAGTATATTTCCGAACGATGAGTATCAATACGTTCACTTACCTAAATATACTCATAGCGCATACGCATTAAATCTTTGACAATAAAAGCTTTATCACACGTCGTAGCGATTCAGTTTAGATCGGACTATGGAGAAAGACACTCCCCAAAGTAGTCGGTGAGATCGACGTTTGCTACGGAACTCTCCGTTTGAAAAAAAGTATGTTGCCCTCTTGCAGGCGCTAAGACATTCGGATAAAAATCAACGCGTTGCATTGCTGCGTTCAGCAGATAAAAAATTAATAAATCACATTTGTGAGTGCGCGTTAAATGTACTCAAAGGTACTGTCAAATTAAAAGAGTGTGAGAAAAATAAATTAAAAAACATAAAAATATTTTAAGAAAATTAGCTAAAAAAAGTAAAAATTCTTGGAAAGTAAAAAAACGTACCATAGTTCAAACGGGAGGGAATTTTTTACCGTTTTTATTACAACCTATACTGGATACATTGTTCTCGTTAATAATAAGAAAATAAAAAAATGGAGAGAGCAAAGAAAATGATACTCTTATCTAAAGAACAACTTGAACGAATGCAGAGGGAAAATGAAAAAAAATAACGATCGTAAAATTACTGATACTAGTGTAGGATCGACTGCACTGGAATCTACTCAAACGGTGGGTAATACGTTGTCCCGATTAGATAATGAAATGAAAAAAATTCTGGATTCTACAACTTACGAAAACGAACGTTATATAGACGTCTTGCAACATATAGTTTACGCATACAATAAGACACCTCATTCGACTATAAAAATGCCACCAGCTTCAGTGACTATTTATAACGCGAGTGTAGCTAGAAAAAATTTAGTTGAACGTGCACAGCAGAGACAGCCTGTTCGTAAAAAACCTAGATTCAAAACTGGACAGTATGTACGTATAAGTAGAGAAAAAAACGTTTTTGAAAAAGGTGCAACTAAATCATGGAGTGAAGAAATATTTAAAATATTCCGTGTTTTAAAAAGACAGAATTTATTCATTTATGAGTTACACGACTTGCAGGGAGAAGAAATTGAAGGTTTTTTTATCCCGAAGAACTTGTTGTCGTTGATAAAGAAAGAGTAGAGCAGCAAGAGTTTAAAATTGATAAGATATTAGGTAGCAAAGGAAAAGGATCGAAAAAACAGTATTACGTAAGTTGGGTTGGATATCCCGATAAATTCAATTCTTGGGTTCCCGTTTCGGAGTTGAAAAAACTGTAATAATGAATCAAAACGATTTTACCATTGTACTACCAAGCAATAGCAGTTTAAAATATTTTCCAAACAACGCTACTACAAATTATTCAACACGATTACCTCATCAAGTACAATTGATAGGTAAGTGGGTTGTTGGAATCTCTGAAATTCATATACCGTGCTCGAGTCTTCATTTACAAGTTAAAGATACAATAATAACTGACTATAAAGGAAGTAAAGGAGTAAATTCGTTTCAACACGGAACGTATAACTCTATGCACACTCTTATTCATGCTATAAACGATGGTTTACTTAAATTTCACGAAAACGATGTACGTGAAAAACTCTCATACAATGAAAAAGGTGGTTTTGTGTATTTAAAGCAGTTTCATAATAAAAAAGAAGCTGAATTCACGGATAACGTTAAACGTATCTTAGGTTTTGAAAATGGTACTTATGCAGTTTATGATGCAACGCAACAAAAAGGGACAAACGATACAGACCTCACGCTAGTAGGTGATCAGCCAGCGAGCCTATCAAGAGCTATTCCTGATCAACTTTTTGTTTACTCTAATCTTTGCGAACCGTCAATAGTAGGAGATACTCACGCGCCTCTGTTACGAATTGTTAATATTGAAGCAAATAAATTTAATTTTGGATCTACAATAGTCAAAAGATTTACGCCTGTTAATTATGTTCCACTTCTAAACAATAGATTTCAAATTGTTGATATAGATATAAGAGATCAATTCGGTAAACCTATAGCATTCGAGTTTGGGACAGTGACGGTAGCACTACATTTTAAAAGGGAGTATTGAAGAAATAATTATGAGCATTCACGATGTATATTATCAACATCAAGTGGGAGAGTGGAGAGGGGTAAGAAACGTCTTTGTTGGTGCACCGCGGATGCGTGGCCATGGATTGGGGTCTTGGTTTTCTGGATTGTTTCGGAGTGCATTACCGTTCTTAGCTAAAGGTGCTCGTGCTGTTAGTAAGGAAGCTCTACGCGCAGGCGCTAATATTCTTGGGGATATTGGTGAAAATAATATGAGTTTTAAAAAATCTTTTAAGAATCGCATGAACGAATCGGGAAAAAATCTTAAACGTAAAGCTGCCGATAAAATAAATAAAATGATGGAGGGATCGGGGTATAAAACATCAACACGCAAACGATATCGACAGTCTTCTCCCACTTCCGCAGCGCGACGGATCGCTTCAAAATCGAAAATAAAACGCTCCAAAGTGACTAAAGTTAAACGTGCAAGTAAGAAGAAAAATAAAACAAACAAAAAAGAACGTAATATTAAAAAAAGTGAAAATTAATAACAAGAAAATAAAAAAAGTTGGTGATATATTTGATTAAAAATGTCTTTTTTACACAGTCACTCGGAAGCTTGTCTCAAGACAGAGCTTGATATTTTCTCGCTACCTCCTACACAGACAGCTATAGAATCGAGCAGATGGGTATTTTACAAACCCGTTTCGTCTTTGAGCGACGAGAGTCCGATCGAATTCTGTGTAAATTCACAAAACGAGGACTACTTAGATCTAGCGCATACCATGCTCAAAGTGAGTGTAAAATTGACACCGTACAAGAAGGAGACAGACGGTCTCGTAGCACCAATCAACAACTTTTTACATTCGCTATTCAATCAGGTTGATGTATACTTTAATAACAAATTAGTTTCACCACCAAATAACGCATACCCTTACAGAGCATATCTCGAAACTCTCTTAAACTACGGACCAGCTGCAAAACAATCGCATTTAACATCGGTTTTATGGGCCACCGATACCGCGGGTGAAATGGATGAACTTCCCGGATCAGAAAAAAATACAGGCTCAAGAATAAGACAAAACTTCATATCAAACAATAAGACCGTCGATTTAATAGGACATTTACACTGATGGACGTTTTTAACCAAGATCGATTTCTGCTTAATGGGGTCGAAATGTATTTGAGACTAGTTCGCTCCAAAGATATTTTTTGTTTAATGGATGCTTCGGATAATAATTATGGAGTTCATATCACAGAGGCAACTTTACTTGTACGTCGTGTAAAAATAAGCCCCACCGTCATGATTGCTCATGCAAAAGCTCTGAGTTCAACTACAGCCAACTATCCTCTTACGCGTGTAGAAGTAAAAACCTTTACTATGCACAGCGGTATAATGGGGGAATCTTTAGAAAATGTTATTCTCGGCCAGCTGCCGAAAAGAATTATAATCAGGTTTTTTGATAACAAAGCCTTCAACGGAGACAAAAAACGTAATCCGTTTAATTTTAAAAATCATTCGATAAACTTTTTGTCTCTTTACGTTGACGGACAACAAATACCGAGTAAACCCTTACAACCACAGTTTGATGTAAAATCACCTCAATACATAGAGGCATATCATACATTATTCTCAGGCACAGGGATACATTTTATGAACGAGGGAAACGATATTGATAGACAGGATTACGCAAATGGATTTTGTCTTTTCGCTTTCGATCTTACGCCAGATCTTTCAGCGCACTTTGCCGGTCACTGGAATCTTGTAAAAAACGGTACAGTTAGAATAGAAGTAGGGTTTGATAAAGCGTTATCGAAAACTATAAATTGTGTTGTTTATGCAGAGTTTGATGACGTATTAGAAATAGACGCTGCCCGTCAAATCGTCGTTGATTATAACTCGTGAAAATTTTCCTCCCCTCCCCTCTACATTATCGCTTCAGATAAATGAAAACATTACACAAAAACTTTTCGAACTATCAGTCTATTTGTACCCTTTTTACAGTCCAGTCGTAATCTTTTCGCCAGCATTATGGATAAAATAGATTATATAATCGACATTCAAGCATTTCACGATAAAGACAGAGATTTTTTACCGAAAGAAATCGGTGTTCCCGGATTCGAATGTAATTTCGTCTCACACTGGATGATAAAACCGCCTTACAGCTGTTCAAAATTAACAAGAGGATTGTTAGCAACAAACAGCTACTTATCGTGCTTTCATCACGGGATCGCGTGGTTCGACGGTGAATCAAATCTAGACGATGTATATAATGTACTACGTAAAGTCGCAAGGAACGCAGTACGTATTTTCGTGCGAGGCGCGCAAAAACAAGAGTTACTCGAACGAATTCTTTCTCGACAGATTATTAATCTAGAAGAATACAACTGTCCCTCCTTCAAAAATTTACCACGAACAAGCAATCATTATTGTTTCTATCACGGTATAAAAGGAGAAAATTTTAGTTGTGCTTTGACTCATGTATACAAGTTAAAAGCCTGGCTCATGAAAACAATTTCTGTACCGATACAAAAAAAAGAATCAACAGACGAGCCCGACAGTCAAGAAAAAAATAAAATCAACAATATTCATAATAAAATTAAAGAATTAGATCTAGATAACGAATCACCACAAACAACCAACTGCTCTACCCCCACTACTGTCATTGAAAATTTAAGCAGCAGTGAGAACGATATTACAGAAAAAAATATCTACGATAATATCAGTGATGAACTCGTTGCAAGTGCTAAAAGGTCTCAAAAAGATTCCTGCCAAGACAGTGGGTGTGTTTCCTGCAGACAAGATTCCTCTAATCTGGGAAAAACCGTGTGCCCTTGTAGTTAATCTCGATGAAAGCTCAAAACCAGGGTCTCATTGGGTTGCAATTTATGTCGATTCCGGTGGACAGGGGACTTACTTTGACAGCTATGGATTACCCCCAATCGTACCAGATCACATCGATCGCCTTAGAAGAAACTGCCGAGTGTACGAGTGGAACATACAGCAACTACAGAACCTTAATTCTGATGTGTGTGAGCAGTATTGTGTCGATTTTTTGTTTTATATGTCTCATAATTATTCTCTTCACATGTTTTGTACGTTATTTTCAACCGATACAAAGGATAATGATAGATTAAGCCTTATATTATTTAACCGAATCATGAATGTAAAAAAGAAACAAAAAAATAAAAAAGAAATTATATGTGCCCAGTGCAATCAAGTGTCTAAAGCAAAAAATATTATGTAATGTGTATGCCTGTGTGTGCGTGTGTATGTATGTGTATGTGAATAACTTCCAATATTTTTCGACTTTAAATATATATGTAAATAAAAAATACATGTAAGACTTGCAAAGTCGTATTACTCCAAAACTTATATACTTGTATCGTCGTTATAATAATTTATAAAAAATAAAGGTATCAATCCAATATATCTCTATTTATTTCTATACCCTTCCATCATTTTTTCTCTAAAGTTAATATTTCATTCTTATAATAAAAAATTTTTTCTTCAATTTTTACTAATTTTTAAATATAATTTTGTAATAATTTATTATCATTGATATATATTTATTTATCATTAGCAATTATTATTAAAATTTTCTATCATCTAAAAAAGGAATATGATGTAAAATGAATTGTATATTACAGTATATTTTTTTTTAATAATCAATTGAGGGAAGTATTTTCATACATTGGTGTAACGCATACACCATTTAAGCATAAGGTGCATGTTAAAGTCGATATAAAAGGCCGGAGATACCGGGCAAGACGGTTATTGGATATTCTATAGGGCATAGTCTCGGTAGTCTTCGGCGCCGTACGACGTACTTCGGCTTTTTCGACAAAGACAACGATGAGAGAGAGAGAGAGAGAGAGAGAGAGAGAGAACGGGTAAGCGATGTAGTCGAGAGCGAATGCACTGGTCGTGTAGCATAATATAGGTCATAATATAAACATCCCAAGTTTATATTATGACCGCTTATACGTTAATACTAGCTGGTTACACAGACACACACAGTCGTAAAGCTTATATATATATATATATATATATATATATATATATATATATATATATATATATATATATATATATACATATATACATATATACATATATATACATCACTTGTACAATGTAGTGTTGATTTTCAGGTTTTTTCTCTTTTTTCCACTTACTCGTAAAATATCACTCTTTAAATTCGTAAATATATTAATACAGGAAAATATTGAAAATCGGTGAATATATAAAAAATGTTCAAAAACAGAAAAAATATACAAATCGGTAATATATCAAAAATATTAAAAAACATAGGCTGATTCCATTTCAAATCGAACAGTCAGTATACACTCAAGTCACCAATTACTGCGCTAATGGAGTATGATATTCTACCCTAAAAATAAGGGTATATGTATTTTTTTATTTTGCTGAAATATCAAAATTGCATCAGATATGCACTTTTGAAAATTGCATACAAAAACTAAATGTTAAAACTGAAAATGTTGAGAATAACTTTAGAGAGCTATCGTTTTACCAATTTCCAATGAATTTTAATAAACCTTTTTTTATTTTATTTCGTTTTGAGCCCTCTTCAACTCCGTGCAAGAAATTTAAAAAAAAAACTAAAAATGACTGAGGTATATGCATTTTACCAAAAATGCACTTTTTATGCACATGCATTTTTCTCGAAAAGGCCATTTTTTTTTTGAGAAATTTTTTTGCTGACAGAGGACCAAAATACCTATCTAATAGTACTTGTTTGATCCCACGTTTTTTGGTTTGGAGCGAGAAAAAAATTCACAAATTTTGTTGGTGAAAAATGCTTGTATATACGTTCGGAAGTCTTAAGCAGTCTGCATTCAAACACTGTCGTATGCTTGGCTCATCATTTGTTTACATTTGTATGCATGTATATAGCATCAATAGTGATATATATATATATATATATATATATATATATATATATATATATATATATATATATATTGTGTGTAAATTCATAATATAAAAATAAATATTTAAACATGAAAAAAAAGAATTCTATTCGTGTATATCTATATTATGTATGTTTCGATGTACAAACAATAGGAGGCTAACTCGCGGTCAAATACATCGCGTAACCAAAACAGCATATTAGAACTGTTATATAGAAGCTAGTTATTTTTACGGCTGCTTTAAAAGGTGCTTCTCGGGCTTGTGAAAAATTCAACAAAATTGTGAAATAACAATGTCCGAAATTTACTCTTCTAAAAGAATTTCATGTCCCGATTTTATTCAAATGCATAAAAAGGTAGTTTATATGAGCAGTTATTCACGTTTTAGACCGTTGGAAGATTTGGCCATTAATTTGGCACAGCTTCATCCAGATTTAAATATATTGCCATCTACTAATGTATGTAAAAATTGCCATAAACGCATATCAAAAATGATTTTAAGTGATCTTGAGTCTATATCTGAAAATGAAATCACTGAACTTTTTAGCGGAAGAGATGATGATTTTATTCCGAAGACACCCGAACGAATAGAGGAATTAAACGAGAGTATTAATTCAGTTTTACCTGAATGCATTTCACCCCTAAAAAGAAAAACTGCAATACCTGAAAATTTTAGAGGAAATTACGTATCTAAAAAGAAAAAATCCTTAATTTCAGCTTTTTCTGCTACTGTTAGAAGTAAATTAGAAGATGCGTATGGCATTTCAGTTGAATCAATAGAATCGGACGAAAATTCCACTGAAAACTATTGGAATGAATTTTTAGAAAATTTTAAATTGGCTTTAGAAAAATGCTCTTCTATTTTGGAGAAAATAAAACTTCTAACTCTACTACCTTCAAAATTAAGCAAAATAAAAGTTTGCTCACTATTCCCGAATATAAGCGAGTATATGATAAATAAATCAAGAAATCTCGTGAAAAATAAAGGAGTTTATTCGGAGCCAGATTTATATACTGGTCATCCTATTGATGAAAGCACAAAAAATATCATTAGTAGACAAAGTCCAAATAAATCTGATGTCGTAACTGTTAAAATAAATAACACAAAAACTAAAAAAGTCAAACGGTTTCTTACTCGAAGCTTAAAAGGAACATATAGTCAATTAAGACAAGAAAATCCAAACTTACAAATAGGAAAATCTAAATTCTATAGTCTAAGACCAAGTTTCGTCTTAACTAGCCCTGTGAAGGAAGCTTGTCTTTGTGTACATTGCGAAAATTTTGAACTGTTTCTTACAAGTTTGATTCGTTTTAGAGGCGATAAGAATTCCGAATTAGATTCAATTCGTTCAGAAAACTAACACAATGTTGTGTTCTGAACTATCTGATTCATGTTTCTTGCAAGAATGCAAAGATTGTCCCAGTGGTGCGGGTATCACATTAGAATTGTTAAAACTGAAACAAAATTGTGAAGATGAAATTACGTTTGCTTTGTGGGATAATGGTAATCTTATTAAACAAACAATAAGCTTAACAGTTTTTAAAGAAAAACTTTCAATCTGCGCATTGAAAGCAAGTACTCATATATACATAAAAAATATTCAACGTGAAGCTATAAAAAAAGAAAAAGAAGAAGGTAAAGCTGATCCTACTAAGTTAATCATCCACGTTGACTTTGCAGAAAATTGGTCTGTAATAAATAATAAAGCGGTTCAAGAAAATCATTGGGTAAATAACCAAATTTCTATTTTTACTGCAGTCTGTTACCAAGGAGAGATGACACAAAGTTTTGCGATAGTTAGTGACGACAAAAAGCATGATACTGCATATGCACTGCTAGCAATAAATAAAATTATCGATCTTATGAAAAAGAATTATTTAGTTACTAAAGTCACTATCATATCAGATGGAGCTCCAAGCCAATTTAAAAATCGTTTTCAACTACATGAATTCAAACATTGGTTTTATGAAATGAAATGGTTATTTTCTGCGACTGGTCATGGGAAAGGAGCCGTTGATGGAATAGGTGGGCTTCTAAAGCATTATGCTACTTCACATAACTTGAAAAGAGTTCATGAAGAATCGATACAAAATGCTGACGATTTTATAAATTGGGTTCAAAGTTACACCAATGCAATAAAAATCATTTTACTACCAATAAATGAGATTGAAAGATTTAGAAAAAAGAAAAATATTGAATAGAGTGGGGTTTCTAAATATAATGGAATTCAAAAAAGTCATATGTGGTTAAAAAAACTTGGGGAATTAAAATCACGTATATTTATTGGCAGAACAGCTATACATGCACTAAATGAAGTGAAAAACAAGAAAAAAAAAGCCAAGCGTCGTGAGACTACATTTAAAACTGAAAATAATAAGCGCAAAAATAAAAAAAAATAATTATCTATAATTATTTTTTTGACGCATCCCAACAGTGAGAGGCAAGGGGAACTCACTCTAAAAAAGCACCCCGAAGGGAACAAAATCCTTCTACGTCCACGTCGTTGTTCCTGGATAATGCTAAACGAAGGATAATATTTCAATGTCGACTGCTTAAGACTTCTGAACGTATATACAAGCATTTTTCACCAACAAAATTTGTGAATTTTTTTCTCGCTCCAAACCAAAAAACCCGAGATCAAACAAGTACTTTTAGATAGGTATTTTGGTCCTCTATCAGCAAAAAAAATTTCAGCAAAAAAAAAAATGGCCTTTTCGAGAAAAATGCATGTGCATAAAAAGTGCATTTTTTGGTAAAATGCACATTTTTCAGTCTTTTTTTAAATTTCTTGCACTGAATTAAAGAGGGCTTAAAACATAATAAAACAAAATAAGGTTTACCAAAATTCATTGAAAATTAGTAAAACGATAGCCCTCTAAAGTTATTCTCAACATTTTCAGTTTTAACATTTAGTTTTTGTATGCAATTTTCAAAAGTGCATATCTGATGCAATTTTGATATTTCAGCAAAATAAAAAAATACGTATACCCTTATTTTTAGGGTAGAATAACATACTCCATTAGCGCAGTAATTGGTGACTTGAGTGTATACTGACTGTTCGATTTGAAATGGAATCAGCCCATAAAAAACTTGAAATATTCTAAAATTATACCAAGCGACAAACTCTCAAAAAATCCTTATTTTTTAAAAAATTCAATTTTACTAATTTTTTAATAATTTTTTCAATAATTTACTGATTTTAACATTTTTCATTTTTTCATTTATTATTTCATTTATTATTATTAACATTTATTATTTATTATTAACATTTATTATTTTTTACGAAATTCCCGATCATCGAGAAGCGAGATAAGGCCGAGCGATAAGGCTCTCAGACGACTGATCCGGCATACGCGTCCCCCAACTCTGGCATACTCGCCCCCTGTGACGTCACAACTGTCTGGAGTTTATGCCCCCTTTCTACTGGTATCAATGGGAAAGTTGTAGAGAATTGAATTATCAACAAAACGAGAGGTCAAACGTATAACGTTCCCTATTTCATTTATTTCCGAAGTTTAAAATACGATGATTAGAAACCCTTTTATTTTTGTTTAAATACGGTTACAAAGGTGCGTAAGAGTTGTTAATAATAAACGCGCCTTGCTTAGTTATTGCGAACCCTTCAGCGTGCGCGTCTTTACTTTATCTATTTTCTTAGATATTTTACTGAGGTTAAAACGTGGTCAAATTGTTAATAGCTAGCGCGCCTTGCATAGCTATTGCGAATTCTTTAGCGTCCACGTTGTTGAAGCATCTCTTATGGATATCAACCTATAAAGAGCATACATGAAATAGAGTCGTTAATAAGCTAGCGCGCCTTGCCTAGCTTATGCGGACTCTTTTGTGGGTACCTTTATTAGTTATTTTTTATACAAGTCGTTTATAGCCAACGCGCCTTGCTTAGCTATGGCAGACTTGTTATTTCATAAGGGTTAGTATTTTTCGAATATTAGGTGAAGAGCCCGTTGTTGTTAAGAACCAGGTGTCTTAACATTCGGGGTTCAACAAGGAATTAATAGGATAAGGAATGTTTATTTTGAAGAGCTCTTTATTTAGTAGTATAAATTTACAGATTTATTACAAAGTTCGTTAACACGCGTATATATCTGCCTTGCTATGAGCAATGCAAAGGCCAAGCGCCAGTTGTTGCAAGGTATGATGCTAATACCCAAAGAGCTGATTCAAGAGTGCCGAGAGTCTCAAGCTCTCCGCACTGCCTGCATTAACTCTCATTCGTTTTTCTCCCACTCTTCTCACTTAGTAGAAGAAAGGGAGAGCCGCCATGTACTCTCAGCGGTACTTACACATGCAAGCGCGTATACGTACATACGCGCGCTTGCGTGTTCAACCACTTCGGTCTTTTTGGATGTTTGCGCGCGCAGTTCTTAATATCGTACGGTTTCAAGGCCGTACATACTCGGGCGCTTACAAACGATTCGATCGGTTTATTAGAACCTAAGAAAATTCGGAAAAACCGGAAAATTTTTCATTTTTTTTTTTAATTTATAACTCTGTTGTTTATTAATATTAAGAGCTAAAATTCGGCACAGAAGTAGATAATTATATCTACTTTCAACATGCCAAAGGCAGATACTATAGAATAATTAGTTTCTGTGCAATTGCAATTTGTTTTTTCGGTATTCCTCCCTTCTTCATATTACCGATTGAGAACGTCGCACATACATTTTAAAAGGGTTTTGAAAACTAGAAACAATATACTATTGAACGTATATTCTAAATTTTCATTAAAATTGTGTATAAAGTGTGAAATATACACTCGAACATCGACGTAAACGATCAAGCGCGTGGTACACAGCCAAAAGTAAGGATGGAGGAGAAACGATACATATAGATATACCGGCGCGCGGCGTGAAACGTTCAATTTTTTAACTGGCTTGTTTTTGGCGGCTAATGCACTTATATTGAAGTGTTTTATTTATAAATAGAGTATTTTTAACCGACGAATCTCATTTCCTATTCAGATTTCACGAATAATGAAATCTAAAGGTATTTTACAGTTTCTCCTCCATCCCCAATTTTGCTGTGTACCGCGCGCTCGACCGTTTACGTCGATGTTCGAGTGCATATTTCACCCTTTTTACACAATTTTAATAAAAACTTAGAATAAACGTTTAATAGTATATTGTTTCTAGTTTTCAAAACCCTTTTAATAATGTATGTACGACGTTCTCAATCGGTGATATAAAAAAGGGAGGAATACCGGAAAAAAAATTGCAATTGCACAAGTAGATATAATTATTTACTTCTGTGCCAAATTTCAGCTATTGATATTTATAAACAACAGAGTTATGAATTTAAAAAAAAATGAAAAATTTTCCGGTTTTTCCGAATTTTCTTCGGTTCTAATGAACCGATCGAATCGTTTGACCTCTCGTTTTGTTAATAATTCAATTCTCTACAACTTTTCTATTGACACCATACTAATTTGTCGAATAGTTTTCGTTTTATTAGCAAAAAACAAAAAAAAACGCGTTTTTTGCACTAATTTGTTAATAACTAATTAATAAATCATAGTTGTTAGTCCAAAACATATAAGTAAACATCTATGGACTATCTTTCAAATGATCGCATAGGTCGTTTCTAGTTACTAATTTTGGCAGAACAAAACCTTATTTCGACTGGCCTAGTGGTGCTAGACATTTTGCATTCGAAATGTCAAGCAATAAGAAATTTACATTATGTTGTAAACAAGGAAATATAACATTAGAAGAAGATCCAAAATATCCTGAAGAGATTAAGAAACTTACGGGAAATTCCATAATAAGTAATAATTTTAATAAAAACTTAGAATAAACGTTTAATAGTATATTGTTTCTAGTTTTCAAAACCCTTTTAATAATGTATGTACGACGTTCTCAATCGGTGATATAAAAAAGGAGGAATACCGGAAAAAAAATTGCAATTGCACAAGTAGATATAATTATTTACTTCTGTGCCAAATTTCAGCTATTGATATTTATAAACAACAGAGTTATGAATTTAAAAAAAAATGAAAAATTTTCCGGTTTTTCCGAATTTTCTTCGGTTCTAATGAACCGATCGAATCGTTTGACCTCTCGTTTTGTTAATAATTCAATTCTCTACAACTTTTCTATTGACACCATACTAATTTGTCGAATATTTTTCGTTTTATTAGCAAAAAAAAACGCGTTTTTTGCACTCATTTGTTAATAACTAATTAATAAATCATAGTTGTTAGTTCAAAACATATAAGTAAACATCTATGGACTATCTTTCAAATGATCGCATAGGTCGTTTCTAGTTACTAATTTTGGCAGAACAAAACCTTATTTCGACTGGCCTAGTGGTGCTAGACATTTTGCATTCGAAATGTCAAGCAATAAGAAATTTACATTATGTTGTAAACAAGGAAATATAACATTAGAAGAAGATCCAAAATATCCTGAAGAGATTAAGAAACTTACGGGAAATTCCATAATAAGTAATAATTTTAATAAAAACTTAGAATAAACGTTTAATAGTATATTGTTTCTAGTTTTCAAAACCCTTTTAATAATGTATGTACGACGTTCTCAATCGGTGATATAAAAAAGGGAGGAATACCGGAAAAAAAATTGCAATTGCACAAGTAGATATAATTATTTACTTCTGTGCCAAATTTCAGCTATTGATATTTATAAACAACAGAGTTATGAATTTAAAAAAAAATGAAAAATTTTCCGGTTTTTCCGAATTTTCTTCGGTTCTAATGAACCGATCGAATCGTTTGACCTCTCGTTTTGTTAATAATTCAATTCTCTACAACTTTTCTATTGACACCATACTAATTTGTCGAATATTTTTTGTTTTATTAGCAAAAAAAAACGCGTTTTTTGCACTCATTTGTTAATAACTAATTAATAAATCATAGTTGTTAGTTCAAAACATATAAGTAAACATCTATGGACTATCTTTCAAATGATCGCATAGGTCGTTTCTAGCTACTAATTTTGGCAGAACAAAACCTTATTTCGACTGGCCTAGTGGTGCTAGACATTTTGCATTCGAAATGTCAAGCAATAAGAAATTTACATTATGTTGTAAACAAGGAAATATAACATTAGAAGAAGATCCAAAATATCCTGAAGAGATTAAGAAACTTACGGGAAATTCCATAATAAGTAATAATTTTGAAAAATGCAGAAAATCATATAATAACGCCTTAGCGTTTGCTAGTTTTGGTGCAACATTTGATAAATTTTTCAATAAAGGTCTTCAAGTTATACGTATTCGTAGACATATATCATAATACATATGCATTACATGTAAATGAAAATGAATCAAGAAAGTATGAACAATTATACATATTTGATAACGAAGAAGCAAATAAATGCCGCATAGAAAACGATCTTGATTGTTCTATTAAATTATTGAATACATTAGATTCTATAATTAGGAGAAATAACTCTTACGCAGCAGCTTATGAAATCATGCACGAAATAGAAATTGAAAAAAATAATTGTTTTATTAAAAATGAAACTATATCTAGGGATGTTAAAATGTTCATAAGACAAAACGATAACTTTGATAAGCATCTATATAATGAAGCTAAATGTAATAAAGTAGCATTAGTTTTTATAGGAAATGAATTACCTATTGAAAGGGACATATTTATTTATTCGAAAGCAGAAAAACCAATAAGAATCCTATATATAAGTAAACACGTAGATCTTATGATTATAAATCGACTTATATACATGGGTTTAGATAAAAAATTCAAGATTATATTTTATAAAGAAAAATCAAAATTCTTTAAAAACAGAACTTTATCAAGGCGTTCTGGATTTCTTAAAAAAAAAAAAACGAAATCAATAATAGTTTAAAAATTGGAAAAATGTTTTATATTACAATCAACTTTTACAGGAAGTCCACGTTCCTTACATCAAAATTTTCTTGATTCCATGAAATGAGTACAAAGAATTAAAAAACTAGATTTTTTCGTTACTATGACATGCGATCCGAAGTAGGAAGAAATCTCAAATAATATAGGAGAAGGTAAAGAAGTAATATGTAGACCAGATATTGCTGTTGGAGTATTTTATCGAAAATGAAAAATATTAACCGAGCAAATTACTAAAAAACATATTTTGGGAAAATGCATTGCATATTCATACGTAGTAGAATTTCAAAAGAAAGGATTACCGCATGCACATATGCTAATATTTTGAAGTAAAGATGATAACATTTACAATAGTGATGACGTGGATAAATTTATAGTAGCTGAAATTCCAAATAAAAATGAAAATCCCAGAATATATAAAATAGTTAAACAATTTATGATCCATGGCCCTTGTTGAGATCAAAATGAAAACTCACTTTGTATGGATAAAGAATCAGGAAATTGTACGAAAAATTTTCCGAAACGATTTAATGGAACTACAATAATGACTAATAGTTATCCTATTTATCGACAAAGAAATGATAAAAATAAGATATTATACACAAAAACCAAGTAAGCAGACAATAGATTTGTTGTTCCTTATAACCCGTATTTATAACTAAAGTTGAATTGTCATATTAATATTAAATTATGTTGAACAATAGAAGTTATAAAATACTTATTCAAATACTGCTTCAAAGAACATGATTGTACATTCATAGAAATGAAAGCAAGAGAAATTAATACTGAAAGTAATACTAATGATAAAACGGATGAAACAAATGATTTAGATATGCTTTATAATGAAATTGAACAATATATAAACACAAGATACGTTTGCCCGCCAGAAGCTTTGCATCGCATATTGGAATATAAAATTAGTGAACTTTCACAGATAAGCTATTCATAATGAAAATTAACAATATGTGTATTTTAAAGAAGGATCCGAATACAAAATTGATAAGAAAAATGTAAATAAAACACTAAGAGCGTGGTTTGAACTTAATAAAAGTGACCCAGAGACACATAATTACTTTTATTCTCGTATACCGCAACATTATGTTTTCAATCGAATGCATAAATCATGGACGAAAAAAATAAAAACTATGAAACCTATTCTAACCAAAATGTATTAAGTCAATCCAAAACAAAGAGAAAGATTCTGTTTAGGATTACTTCTGCTTCACGTTAAGGGTAAGAAACTTTTGATGGAATTACATACCCAACATTCTTTGAAGCAGCAAAAGCAAGAACTTTAGTTGAAATAGATGATGAATGGGATAAATGTTTAGAAGAATCATGTAAATCTCGATTTTCAGAAGCTCTTTGTCAATTATTTAGTTACATTTGTACGTTGCACAATCCAATTCATGCTCGAGAATTATATAAAAAATATGAAATCGATTTTTATCATATTACCAAAAATGAATCAACAAAAAGGTGAAGAATATGCATTGAGCATAATTAATGATATTTTAACTAATAATGGATTCCAATTAAGTAAATTTAATTTACCTACTTTAGAATACTATATTAAAAATAACGAAATTGAATATAGTACAGTGAATAATGTTAATAATATTCGGTCGATTATTGATAGTCTAACAAATGCTCAAATGGCTATTTTTAATACGGTAATAAATTTATTAAATGCAAACTGCACTAAAAAGTATATATATATATAGACGGTCCAGGTGAAAGTGGTAAAAGCTACTTATTAAATACAATTATAACTTATTTAGAAATTCATGGAATCAACTATTTAGTTGTATCATGGACAGGTATAGCGGCTAATTTATTACAAGACGGTGTGACAGTACATACAGCATTTAAATTACCGTTGAATATATCTGAAGACACAATATATAATATTAGTGCAAACAGCAGAATAGGTAGAAAAATGAAAAATGTATCAATTTTTATCTGGGATGAAATCACAATGATATCGAAATACGCTTTTGAACCCGACGACCGCATGTTTAAAGATGTATGTGATAATGATTACTTGTTTGAAGGGAAAACATTTATCATATCAGGTAATTTTAGACAAACATTACCAATTGTAAAATATGAAAATAGAATACAGACAGTAGAAAATTGTGTTAAAAAAAGCTATTTATGGAAACATTTTCAATATATGTTTTTGAAAGAAAATAAACGTTTATCGGAATCAGATGATGAACTTAAAAATTAGTTACTAAATATAGGAAATGGTAATTTTTATTTAGAATATGAAAAAGGGAAATGAAGTAATACAAATTCCAAAAGAAATATTGTCAAAGGGCAACTAATTGCTGAAATTTACGCGCATAATATAAATATTGAAAATTGTGACTATCACAAAAATATTATATTAGCACCGTAAAACGACTCTGCAAAAGATGTAAATAACGAAAGTTTAGACGCAATTTCGCCAACAGAATTTTTATATTCTTTAACGCCTAACGGTCTACCTCCAGATAAATTACAATTAATAAAAAAGAGCTATAGTAACGCTTTTAACAATTTACTATTATTACACAAATATTAACAGGAAGTAAAACAGGGAGCACTATATTCTTATCACGTACGACCTTATCAGCAAATGATGAACTGCCATTCCAGATGACCAGAAAACAATTTCCTGTAAAACTTGCTCATGCAATGACTATTAATAAGTGGCAAAGACAATCATTTAAAGAAGTAGGAGTGTATTTACCAACACAAATTTTCAGTCGTGCGCAGTTATACGTGGTACTTTCAAAGACAACTAATAAATTGAATTGGAAATATTATTAACAGAAAAATCAAGAAAAGTCAAAGATGAAATGGTCTATACTAAAAACATTGTTAACAAAGAAATATACAAAAAAAACCACGATACAAAAATTAAATATAGTGAATAAGAAAATAAAATCAAACATTTGAAACTCTGAGTTAATATTAAATATAAAAAAATTAAAAATTATGAAGTAGAGTTTAGCACTGTGTGGTTAAAAATCACGGCTGCTATTTTTAGTTCTGTGCCATTAAAAAAACGCGATTGCTTTTCTAAACACTGTGTGGTTAAAAAAAACATGGCTGCTATTGTATGTGCTGTGATGGGTAAAAATGCTAAAACCAGTGTAAGCACTGTGTAAGTAGAAATTCGCGACTGCTATTCAGAGCACTATCTGTTTAAAAAAATGCGGCTGCTATTTTAAGAGCTTAAAATGAAAAACGCGACAATTATTGTAAGCGCTGTGTAATTGAAAAATCACGGTTGCTATTTTCAGCGCTGAGACAAAGGGACAAAGACGGAAGAACGGAGACGAAGAGACAGAGACGGAGAAACGAAAACGTAGAGATGGAGACGAAGGGATGGAGACGGAGAAACGGAGAGACGGAGAGACGGAGACGGAGGAAAGAAGACAGAAAAACGGTGATGGCAAGACGGATACAGACAGACGGAGATACAGAGACGGAGAGATGTTGACGGAGATACGGAGACCGAGAAATGGAGACGAAGAGACGGAGACGGAGAGACAGAGACGTAGGGACGGAGAGACTGAGATATTGTTGATGTGTGTATGTGTATATGAGTAAGTGTATGTGTATGGGTATGTATGTATGTGCATGTGTGTACGTATATGTGTGCATGCGTATGTGTGTATGTGTATGTATGCATGTGTATGTGTGTACGTGTATGTTAAAGATGCACGTGTGTATGTGTATGTATGTATGTGACAATAATGCAAAAGATATTCACGTAAGAAAAAAAAGTCTTAATTCTTCACTTTAATATAATAGTAGTGATTGTTCAGATTAAGGCTAAACAACGTACCTAGCAGATTTGAACGCCACTGCGAAGTACGGAAACCATATAGGGTTTAAATTCAAATGATCCTTTCTTACAGGGTGGAGTCTTCAGTCAGTACTTAGTAGCGCAAGATGTCTATGAGGTGGTTCTTTCAGGAATCTATGACTTATGGATGTTTTGAATGAAAAGAACGCTGGGGCTGTATCAGGTTGGAAAGCGTTACTCAAACTTTTCAGCGGGAAAGTACCGACCTCGGGTTGCTTGTTAAATAAGATAATTCGGAAGATGATATCTTATGATGTTGTCGAACGTTAAGACCAGTACGTACGGTAAACTCTGGTAGGCAGGGCCGGAATAAGCCCGCATTGAGGGTCGATGCCTGCCCAACAGGAATCTGTCTAATGGGTGTTTAATTCTCATGTATCCCAGAACTAGGGTTGGACTCTGCCGGGCAGTGGCACCTAGCTTGATGGGTTTAGGAATGTGACCCTGAGGCCCTTGTTAAAAAAGCAAGACGTGGGATCGCTAAAGTCCCACGAGTCGACACCAGCGACTACGTCCTCAAGGCTGGTTCGGGTTGTAAACTAGTTCTTCTAGTTTTGCAGGTTCGGCCTTGGCCCTGATACGGGATCTGATACGAAAGCAAGGCCACTGATCGTGGTTAATCGATCTCCGTGTGCGAACCGGACACTGACAATTACACTGACTCATAACAAAAATGAGTAAAGAAACTGTCGCTGAAAGATAGTGAGCACAGGGACTGTTAGAACCTAGAAAGAGGTTAACAAAGGCCCTAAATGGAAAAGCATCTAAGACATGCATGCAAGTGAACTCTGTATCCTTTGGCTTTTGATACATTATTATTCTCGAATAATATTTTCTGAAATAATAATAAATGTTTAATATTATTTTATAATTATTTATTAATAATGTTTTATATTATAGAAAATCACTTCGTTTCATTTTAAACTTTATCTTAATTTTTCAATATTTTCATCGTAAATGTTACATTTAATTCTGAATTCTTCAGAATTATTTATTACGAATTTCAATTTTCTAATTCAGTTTATTTTTGTTTATTAATGAAAGTTTGTTCTTCAAAAATTTCCTCAATGTGCGCAACCAGAGATCTAATATATGTAAACAAAAATACCTTTAATAATGATACAAACAACTATTAACTGTCAATAATACTTTTTATTGCTGGTTAATCATACAACGTTTCAGTCATATTTATGATGACCCTTTTCAAGGGCAAAAAATTGATTCAAATTAATATATGAGTAACATTCTTTTCCTGAAACATAAGATATAAATACATATAATTTTTTTTTTTTTTACTTGATAAAATTTACAAAATCAATGACAATTAAAATATCAAAGTCTCAATTATAACCTTTCAACTCTCCAAAACTAATAATAAATATTATAAAATCTATTAAAAAACAATTTTACAATAAACATTGCTATTTAAACAATTAATAATAGAAACCATTAAGTAGTATAGGTTTCAGTCTATAGTATAAATAAGCTATAAAGAAACACGATCAAACAAGAAGCAGTGAAGTCGTTCACAACAATAGTTAAACAGAAATCATAAGGAGGATAACACAATTGTGAGCTACCAAGTTAAAAGATATTTATGTAGTAGGGCGCTGTTGTCGTATGTACCCATTAGCACATGCGTGTGCGTACTTTGAATTAAATGTATTAATTATAAAAAGAATAGTGAAGGTAAGCCGGAGATGCCTGGATATATTTTCCGTTCTGTGCAAATGGGCAGCTCTGAACTCGTGTTTGTTTCTGTTATTTATCAACCTCCTGTTATTTCATTTATTGAAAACACAGATTTTTTAGATGTTCTGGGAACTTATGCCTCTGATTACTCTCATAAAATTATAATGGGAGATCTGAATGCTGATCTCCTGCGTGAAAGCAGTGATGCGGAATTTCTTAATAAGTTGTCGGTTGAGCTTTCGTTACAGTTTGTCCAGCACGGTGTCCAAATCACACTCCGACGTCTCATACGTGAATTGACCTGATTTTTGTCGACGATAACGACACAGTACTTGAAGCAAAAAATTTACCAGCCAATTTTTACAGTCGGCATAACTTAATTGATGTATGTATTTCTTGTAATCATGTCATAACAGATCAAAAAGCAATTAAGTATAGAAATTATAAAGATATTCTTCCAACAATATTGGTACAGAATTTAGCCAGCTGTGATTAGACGCTGTTCACAGTTGGTGCAGTTGACCCAGAATCTGCACTTGACTGTTCTTGTGACAATATAACGGCAGCAATACGAAATCTGGCGCTGCTAAAACACTTAAACGTGCCATTAATAAAGTGTCCTGCACCTACATTGTTTAAAGATTTTAGGCCCATAGCAATCTTATGTTTTCTTTCAAAGGTCCTTGAGAAGATTGCCCATGACCGATTGCAAGAGTACATTACGACACATAACATACTTGACTCTATGCAGACTGGCTTTAAAAAAAATCACTTTTGTCGTGGTGTCGTTATACCTTTCTCTGATGTCGTTACGCCTGGGTATTGTGCTTGACTCTAAGCTATCATGGAAGCCACACATTAATATGTTAACTAAAAAATTTAATAGGACTATTTACAGCTTACGGTTTTTTCGTCCGTATACCACTGAGACTCTTATAGAGCTGTGCTGGGTTGGCTGCATACTCATGCGAGGAGACAGTATTTTATGGCTGTACTTATGTACAAAATTGTGCGCATGAATACTTCCGAGTATGCAGTGGGTGTCATCACTAGATATGTACCTAGGGTAGCCACTAAGGGAGATATTAAGGATTTTGCGGCGCCCTTTAGTGTACTGAGACTGGAAGGAATTCCTTTCAAGTTCAAGGTACGCATTTGAGAAACTTCCTGCCTGCTAATATAAAGAATCTTCCATCGCTCAGCAGGTTCAAGTCAGCTTCGACAAGGTATTTGCTCGACTTCGAATGAACTTAATTTTATTTTTTATGTTAATTCATTTATTATAACGTCTTGTATATAGGCTTAAGGTGTGAGAGTATTTATTGACTGAATGGTTAGTAAGTAAATGTTTTACTTGATTTTATTATTTTGACTGCGTTTTTTGTACTACTGCATACGCCTTTTATTTTATCGCATTATTTATTTAATTTAATTTTTTAATATTTTAGCATTATGACTGATAGATATTATGCGACTGATTTTATTAATTTTACCAGTTTTTGTATTAATCTGTGATATCACTTTTTTGGTGACTTACTCATTCAATAATATTAGGTTTAGTAATTGACTGTGATATCCTGTGCAATATTTACATTTATATTTATACATTTTGTAAGACTTTAAGTGCATTATTTATTTTTATATTTATAAATTGTATTACATGCTTTTGTATATTGATATACAAATAAAAATAATATCTATTTATCTAAATTTTTATGTATTTTTATATGATGTAATAAATGATCTTTTCGATGATCCTTTTCCACAAATGTTGCAAATGTTACTGTCATTAGAAGAATGACTTTTCAAATGTCTTATTAAATGTTTATCACTTTTGTATTTATTTTTGTAAATATGACATAGTAATTTTTTAAATTTCTTATGTACTTTTAAATGTCTTATAAAACCTTTTTTACACTTTAATATTATTTCACATACATCACAAATATATATTTGTTGTGAATGAAATTTGTTATTATGTTCCAATAAAAAGTTATTTGTCCCAAATGATTGATTGCATTTAATGCAAATAAACATATTATATTTATTGCTAAATTAATATAATAATGTTTATTATTATAATAGTATTCAATATTTTTTAATATTATTAAGTTATATTGTTTATAACCTATGTATAATTTACTCTCTATATATTAATAATTTTTTTTTATATTTTCCGTGAAATTTAAATTATTTTTATTAAATATATTCCACGGAAAGTTTATGAAGTGTTTCAAATCTTCCGTTAAAATATTCCGAAAATCTTTTATGAATATTCCAATGGAATATTTTATGAAATATTCCTGAAATCTCCCAGGCATATTTTATGGAAGATTTATAAAATGTTTCAAATCTTTCGTTGAAATATTTCAATTGAAATCTGGAATCTGAGATTACCTAAATTTTTCATTGAAACATTGTTGGAATTTTCCAAAAATATTCCATAAAATATTCCAATATAAGAAGAATCAAAGATATACGAATATTTCAGGAATATTTCATGGAAAATTCTTAAAATATTTCAAATTTTCCGTGACAATATTATGGTAATCTTCTATAAATATTTCATGCTCTGTAGGTAGTCTCACCTGGATTCATCCTTTATACTTCCAAGTCACGCATATAACTAATAAACCTCTATGTGTGCATGCGCGGACCTCAACATAAAAGTTTTCTAATGAATATAAACCTAAGTGTATGTGTGTGTATGTGTACGATTTGAAATGAAATGTCTAATTTATTAAAACCAGTGTGTACGTGTGCGTGCGTGTTGATATAAACTGTCGCATATATATTCATATATATACACACTGACATCCAAGTACGTATTTGCGCATGCGAGTTGACATGAAAAGTCCCATGTATATGAACGTGTGTGTGCTTGTATGCGAATCGACATGAAATGTCTCATGTATATAAACCTAAGGATACACGGGTGGGTGCGTGCAAGTTGTTATGATATGTCCCATGTACATAGAAAAACTTGTGCTTATGAGTACCTGCGAGTTGACATGAAATGTCGCATATATATAAACTTAAAGGTGTGCGGGTGAACGCGTAGAGTTCACATGAATAGGACCATATATATAAAAACCTATGTGCATGTGTGCGTGCAGGTCGATATGAAATGGTCCATATATATAAGCCTAAATGCGTATGTATTGCGACGATGCGATTTTTAAGCATCGCGCTTAAACCAGGTTCTAAGCTCGACCACTACGAGGCGTCACTCCCGCAACGGGAATAGAGAGCCTCAAGGCTTATAAGAGCCGTCACCGGCCTGTTCGAATCAGAGCTTATCCAACCTCTCCGCTGTGAGCATGTACTAGGGGGAGAACTTTGCATGCTTCACAGTGTACCTTTCCCTTTTCACTCTCTTGGAGATTACATAGAGTGGTTTTCCCTTCCATCCTACACGACTGTGTATTAGGAGATATACTTTGCACAGTCTTCTTACCACTCTCCTTGACTCTATAGGAGTATAAACTAAGAGTCGAGGCTCCTCTCCAGCCACAGCTGTTGTACTAGGAGACATACTTTATGCAGTCTCGCTTACCTCCACCTTCTCGTTTGGAGGTAAGGTCCTCCGCTAGTCGATGGGAATCCCATGTCTAGCATATCCCCTCCACGTCTTCGCTGGAGTTGACATGAAGCTTGGAGGTTACCTGTTTTCCAGTACTCCTGACCTATATCTAGATCCTGTGCTACTACGTGTCACCGAGACGCCGCTCAAATTGCCTGTTACCGGTAAAGCAGTTTTCGACCGCGCCGACAGCCGGTAATATCGTAATCTGCAAATAGTTTAATTTTTCCTTTTACTCTAGTTTGTAACCGATGCCGATCGGAATTATCAATAAGTATAATTTTGTTTCAACCGCGTCTCTGGTAAAAATTAATACCGACCGCCAAAAAATATAACTTAGTCTTAGTTCGTTTTAATTATTTGCCCGCCGCATCTGATCTTTAACTCTGTATTAGTTTTAAGTCAACTCAATAAATGGCTGATTCCATTTCAAATCGAACATTCAGTATACACTGAAGTCACCAATTACTGCGCTAATGGAGTATGTTATTCTACCCTAAAAATAAGGGTATACGTATTTTTTTATTTTTCTGAAATATCAAAATTGCATCAGATATGCACTTTTGAAAATTGCATACAAAAACTAAATGTTAAAACTGAAAATGTTGAGAATAACTTTAGAGGGCTATCGTTTTACCAATTTTCAATGAATTTTGGTAAACCTTATTTTGTTTTATTATGTTTTAAGCCCTCTTTAATTCAGTGCAAGAAATTTAAAAAAAGACTAAAAAATGTGCATTTTACCAAAAAATGCACTTTTTATGCACATGCATTTTTCTCGAAAAGGCCATTTTTTTTTTTGCTGAAATTTTGTGTGCTCATAGAGGACCAAATTACCTATCTAATGGTACTTGGTTGATCCCGTACTTATTTGTTTGAAGCGAGAAAAAAAATTCACAAATTTTATCAGTGAAAAATTTTTGTATATACGTTCGAAAGTCTTAAGCAATGTTCATTCCAACGCTGTCGCATGCTTCGCTCATTATTTGTTTACCTTTGTATGTATGTATATATCATCAATAGTGATATATATATATATATATATATATATATATATATATATATATAAAAATTCGTCATATAAAAATAAATATTAAAAAATGGAAAATAATAATTCTATTCGTGTATATCTATATTATGTATGTTTCGATGTACAGACAATAGGAGGCTCATTCGTGGACAAACACCTCGAGTTACCAAAACAGCATATTAGAATTGTTATATACAAGCTAGTTATTCTTACGTCTGCTTTGAAAGGTACTTTTCGGACTTGTGAAAAAGTAAACAAAACTCTGCAATTACGATGTCCGAAATTCACTCTTCTACAAGAATTTGATGTCCCGATTTTTTTCAAATGCATAAGAAGGTAGTTTATAAAAGCAGAAATTTACGTTTTAGACCGTTGGAGGATTTGGCCATTAATTTGGCACAGCTTTATCCAGATTTAAAGATACTGCCCTCTACTAATGTATGCAAAAATTGCCATGAACGCATATTAAAAATGATTTTAAATGATCTTGAATCTACATCTGAAAATGAAATCATTGAACTTTTTAGCGGAAAACATGATGATTTTATCCCCGAGACACCCGAACGAATACAGGAATTAAACGAGAGTATTAATACAATTTTACCTCAATGCGTCTCGCCGCTAAAAAGAAAAACTGCAATACCTAAAAATTTAACAGAAAATTACGTATCTAAAAAGAAAAAATCATTGATTTCAGCTTTTTCTGCTACTGTCGGAAGTAAATTAGAAGATGCGTATGGCATTTCAGTTGAATCAATAGAATCGGACAAAAGTTCGACTGAAAACTATTGGAACGAATTTGTAGAAAATTTTAAATCGGCTTTAGAAAAATGTTCTTCTGTTTCGGAGAAAATAAAACTTCTAACTCTACTACCTTCAAAATTAAGCAAAATAAAAATTTGCTCATTATTCCCGAATATAAGCAAGTATATGATAAATAAATAAAGAAATCTCGTGAAAAATAAAGGAGTTTATTCGGAGCCAGATTCATATACTGGTCATCCTATTGATGAAAATACAAAAAATATCGCTATGAAATATTTTTTAAATGATGATTTTAATTGTAGTAGACAAAGTCCAAATAAATCTGATGTTGTTACTGTTAAAGTTAATAATACAAAAACTAAAAAATTTAAACGGTTCCTTACTCGAAGCTTAAAAGGAACATATAGTCAATTAAGACAAGAAAATCCAAACTTACAAATAGAAAAATCTAAATTCTATAGTCTAAAACCAAGTTTCGTCTTAACAAGCCCTGTGAAGGAAACTTGTCTTTGTGTACATTGCGAAAATTTTGAACTGTTTCTTACAAGTTTAATTCGTTTTAGAGGTGATAATAATTCTGAATTAGATTTAATTCGTTCAGAAATAACTAACGCAATGTTGTGTTCTGACCCATCTGATTCGTATTTCTTGCAAGAATGCAATTATTGCCCCGGTAGTGAGGGTATCACATTAAAATTGTTAAAACTGAAAGAAAATTGTGAAGATGAAATTACGTTTGCTTTGTGGGATAATGGTAATCTTATCAAACAAACAGTTAGCTTATCAGTTTTTAAAGAAAAATTTTCAATCTGCGCACTAAAAGCAAGTACTCACGTATACATAAAAAATATTCAACGTGAAGCTATAAAAAAAGAAAAAGAAGAAGGTAAAGCTGATCCTACTAAGTTAATTATCCACGTTGATTTTGCAGAAAATTGGTCTGTAATAAATAATAAAGCGGTTCAGGGAAATCATTGGGTAAATAACCAAATTTCTATTTTTACTGCAGTCTGTTACCAAGGAGAGATAACGCAAAGCTTTGCGATCGTTAGTGACGACAAAAAGCATGATACTGCATACGCGCTATTAGCAATAAATAAAATTATCGATCTTATGAAAAATGATTTAGTTACTAAAGTCACTATTATATCAGATGGAGCTGCAAGCCAATTTAAAAATCGTTTTCAGCTACATGAATTCAAACATTTTTCTTATCAAATGAAATGGTTATTTTCTGCGACTGGTCATGGGAAAGGAGCCGTTGATGGAATAGGTGGGCTTCTAAAGCATTATGCTACTTCACATAACTTAAAAAGAGTTCATGAAGAATCGATACAAAATGCTGACGATTTTATAAATTGGGTTCAAAAGTACACCAGTGCAATCAAAATCATATTATTACCAATAAATGATATTGAAAAATTTAGAAAAAAAAAATATTGAATGGAATACAGTTTCTAAATATAATGGGATTCAAAAAAGTCATATGTGGTTGAAACAACTTGGGGAATTGAAATCGCATATATTTGTTGGCAGAACAGCTATACATGCACTGACTAAAGTGAAAGACAAGAAAAAAAGAGTCAAACGTCGTAAGGCTACACTTAGAACTAAAAATAATAAGTGCAAAAATAAAAAAAAGTAATTATTTATAATTATATTTTTGACGCATCCCAACAGTGAAAGGCAAGGGGAACTCACTTTAAAAAAGCACCTTGAAGGGAACAGAAACCTTCTACGTCCACGTCGTTGTTCCTGGGTAATGCTAAGAGAAGGATATTGTTTAAATCTACATTGCTTAAAATTTCCGAACGTATATACAAAAATTTTTCACTGATAAAATTTGTGAATTTTTTTTCTCGCTTCAAACAAATAAGTACGGGATCAACCAAGTACCATTAGATAGGTAATTTGGTCCTCTATGAGCACACAAAATTTCAGCAAAAAAAAAAATGGGTTTTTCGAGAAAAATGCATGTGCATAAAAAGTGCATTTTTTGGTAAAATGCACATTTTTTAGTCTTTTTTTAAATTTCTTGCACTGAATTAAAGAGGGCTTAAAACATAATAAAACAAAATAAGGTTTACCAAAATTCATTGAAAATTGGTAAAACGATAGCCCTCTAAAGTTATTCTCAACATTTTCAGTTTTAACATTTAGTTTTTGTATGCAATTTTCAAAAGTGCATATCTGATGCAATTTTGATATTTCAGAAAAATAAAAAAATACGTATACCCTTATTTTTAGGGCAGAATAACATACTCCATTAGCGCAGTAATTGGTGACTTCAGTGTATACTGACTGTTCGATTTGAAATGGAATCAGCCAAATGCAAAGAATATTTATTGTGAAAAATATAAGATTCACGACTCATACTCATTTACCAGTTCCGCTAAACCTTTCCTGTAAATCCACCTTGTCATTACCACTTTAATTTTAAGCTTGCTTATTTCATTTTATCTGATTATTATTTAAATGCAATAGTTAATTCTTTTTTTTTACCTTCTTATTAATATCAATTACCGTTTAACGTTTATGCACTTTTCATTATTGAATTCAGTCTTTATCTTTATTAGTAAATTCAATTTTTATTTATCATTATATTCAGTAAAATCAATTTAGTTTATAAGATCTGAACTTTGGCTTCCGCGAACCACCGACCGGCCATCTCCAGCATCAACTCTCAGGTAAAAGTAAAAGTCTGATGCCAACGGCAACAACGAGTTCATCCGTGGACGAGAAGCCAAACGTAACAGTATTTGCGCGTCCATATAATTTTATATGTTTATATATATATATATATATATATATATATGTGTATATATAATGAAAATTCACGAAAATAAAAATTCAGCTTTGACCTTCGAGCATATACTACTAGAGGGAGACTCCCAGCTATTAAAAGCGACACGAGGCAAAGAGAGAGAGAAGGCTGCTATAAAGGTACATGTTATCTCTCTTTCACCTCATTTGATTGGCTACTTCTGTTTTCGAGAAACGGAAGCAGCCAATCTAATGAGACGAGAGAGATAGCAGCCTTCTCTCATTTTTTCTTACAACAGATACTGCTATTTGGAAGCTTCCTCCAGTAGTATATGCTTGAAGGTTTTTACCATTACCAGATGGCTCAGCTGCCAAACATGTGAGTTTCTGTAATAAGATTAGAGAAATGGAATGGAAAATTAGATTATAAAAATATATAAATATGTATAAAATTTTTTTTTTTTTTTCATATGTGAAAATTAAAAATAGGATTATAAATTTGACTTTTATTATTAATAGAATAGTTACAAAACAAAAAAAAAAGAATTAAAAACTTAACAATTAATCATTTTAATTCAAATAAATAAAATTTGCACAAACTAAAAATAAAAAAGAAAGTAAAAAACTAAGGGTGAAGGAAGGAAAGAAGAAGAATTGACAAGTTTATGATTGAATGAATTATTTTATAATTCAAATAAATAAAATTTGCACAAAATTAAAGTAAAAAACCAGGAGTAAAGGGGGAAATAAGAAGAATTAAAAAATTAACAATTAAGATATTAAACTTAAATATTTTTTCATATATGTAAGCTTTATTACAACAAATTTTTAATAAAAACTATTATTCTTTCACAAGATTATACTACTAATAAATTGCAAGTTATGTAAAATCAGAAGTTAGAACGCTAAAGAGTAACGATAACCATAAATTAAAAACTAACATACGAATTTAAAGTGTGAAGGATTAGAGAGGGGGATCTGGAGGACATTCAACATCTCCGTATAATAAATAATTGCTTGAAAAAATGTTGAAATAATCCATAAATAATCATTTTCTTGTAAGACTTTTAGAATCTTTTATTTTTGCTTTCGCATAGAGAATACATTGTATTAGCAAAAAAAAATTTTTTCTATTTTTTCATTAATTTGTGCATATTTGGACTCAGGGAGTCAAAAAAAGTGGTTTCCAGAAAATGTCTGTATGTATTTGTGTATGTGTGTGTGTGTACGTGCGTGTGCGTGTGTGTGTGCGTGTGTGTGTCTGTGTATGTGTATATGTATGTGTTCGTCACACCAATTTTATCTCAAAAACTACTCGATGTATTTGCTTCCAATTTTGCAAACAATTTAGTTTTTTGTCCAATTGGAGGAAAGCTATAGAAAATTGGTTTACTTACCGTAGTTTTTTTTAGAGCCAATTTGAGAATTTTAAAAAACTTTTCGATTTTTCATTTTTTTTGTACACGATGAATTTGCTTAAAAAATTTGCAAGGATATTCTTCGCGATTGCCAAAAAAAAGAGACTTCTCAAAATTGATTTTCTAAGTGTAGTTTTAATTTTAGATTGTTTTCAGAATTTTGTAATAATTTTCATTTTTCATTTTTCTTTTGTTTTACGTTGACTATTTGATGGATTTGCTCTTAAAGTATGAAAGTCATTTGCTACTGTGTAAAGGACCTTTACAAAACTAATTTTTTCAGCGCAGCTTTAATTTTAGAGCATTTTGAAAATAAAAAAAAAAATTTTCATCCTTTATATATCTTCTATTTAACGTAAACCATACGATATATTTTCTCCGAAATCTTTATACAATCAATTTGCTATTGTCTAAAGAAAACAAGCTTTTGAAAACTAACTTTCTTAGCTTGGTTACAATTTTAGATAATTTTAAAAATTGCAAAAATAATTTCAAATTTTCTTATTTTGTTTTTTTTTCATTTTACGTAAAGTACTCTATAGATTTGTAGTAAAATTTGCAGGAAAATTATTTGCAAAGGCCAAAAGAAGAAAAATTTTTAAAAAGTGATTTTTTTGTGCAGTTTTGATTTTTGATCATTTTGGAAACTTTGAAAAAGAAATTTCGAAAAGAAAATTGTATTTATTTAGCTAATTAGATCTCAAAATTACTCGATGGATTTGCTCCAAAATTTGTATGAAAGTCATTTGCTACTGTGTGAAGGACCTTTGAAAAACTAATTTTTTTAACACGGTTTTAATTCTGAAGCATGTTGAAAATTAAAAATAAAATTTCATTCTTCATCTATCTTTTATTTTACGTAAACCATACGATGTATCTTCTCCAAAATCTTTATACAATCAATTTACCATTGTCTGAAAAAAACAAGTTTGAGAAACTAACTTTCCTAACTTATTTACGATTTTAGAAAATTTCAAAGATTTGAAAATAATTTCAAATTTTCTTTTTTTTTTTTCATTTTACGTAACGTACTCTATAGATTTGAACTAAGATTTGCAGGAAAATTATTTGCGACGGCCAAAAAGAGAAAAATTTTTAAAAACTGATTTATTGGTGCAGTTTTAATTTTTGATTATTTTGGAAACTTTGAAAAAGAAATTTTGAAAAGAAAATTGTATTTATTTAGCTAATTAGATCTCAAAATTACTCGATGGATTTGCTTCAAACTTTGCATACTATCTATTTTTTTGTCTAAGTAGGTGGGAAGCTTTTGAAAATCGGTTAATTAGTGTAGTTTTAATCTCAGAACCATTTGCAAAACTGAAATAAACTTTCAATTTTTTTCTTTTATTTTATGTAAATTACTCGATAAATTTTCGTTGAAATTTGCATTACAATTATTCCAATCTGTCAAAAGAAGTATAACTTTTAAAAACCGATTTTCTTAATATAGTTTTAATTTTAGAAAATTTTTAAAATTTTGTAAAAAAATTAAGTTTTTTTTTTCATTTCACGTAAACAACTCGATAGATTTGCTCTAAAATTTGTAGACAAGTTATTTGTTACTGTCTTTATAAAATAAGCTTTTAAAAAATAATATGCTTAGCGTAGTTCTTTGATCGCTTTTTTTGATTTCTGATTCATTGCTTTTACTAACTCTTTTCTTACTTCCTCACTTCTTCTTTGTCTTTCCATCTCAGATTGATCTTCATTTTTACCTTATTGAAGCTATGCTTCTTATGCGAGGCTACGGCAAGGGCCTGAAATGTATAAAAATCGACAGGTCACGAATGTCACCCCACGTGAATGTATGAATACGGCACAGTGTGCCATTACTGCTATCAACATAAACACACTCATAATATTTTCTCTTTCTTTCTCTCCTTCTCTCCCGTTCCGCTTATGAATATGCGTGTATATATACGTTACCTGAAGTAGACGTGTGTTGAATGTACTGCCATTGGTGCTTGTACTGTGTATATATATATATATATATATATATATATATATATATATATATATATATATATATATATATATAAGGACGTTTCACGTCAACTCACCTAACAAAAAAATAGAATTCGTCGAAAATCTGTGAAAATGTTCTATTTGATACCCAAAATATACGAAAAAAATTTTAGAGGTCCAGGTCAAAGGGGTCAGGATTTAAACGTGATGGAATTTTTCGAATTTTCCAAATTTTTTGCTAAATAAATATTTTAATGAATTTTTTCCTCAAAAACTATCAATTTTTCGTTAAAACTTAATAAAAATACTTTTTCTTGGAAATTAGATGTAGGATTCACCTGAATTTTTGCAAATTATAATATACTGATTTTTATGCTTACTTGATCGATTTAAACATACTATTTAGCATATCTAAAAATCGAGCAGGTTAAATTGGCTTTTTGAAGTCTTATTTTTTTTGTTTTTTTATGAGGAAAAAATATACGAAGCCTCCAGTTGGGCAGCCTTCTCAAAGTTACTAAATTGTGCAAAGATGTCTGAAAAAATCGTTATTTTGGATCAATGATGAGATTCGTGATTTTTTTTCTGAAAAAGTATTGATTTTTGGGACAAATGTATAAAAATGTTTTTTATTGGAAATTGTATGTAAAATGTATGTAAATTTTTGTAAACCATTATTTGCTAAACATCACAAATTATAAATGAAATTTTGAAATTTTATAATCTATTTTTTGTTAAATTTTTAGTATATATGGTTCATAATGTCTTAAATTACAATTTGTAAAAATATGTTCATATTCTACACATGATTTCCAATAAAAAACATTTTCATACATTTGTCCCAAAAATCAATACTTTTTCAGAAAAAAAATCACGAATCTCATCATTGATCCAAAATAACGATTTTTCTAGACTTTTTTGCACAATTTAGTAACTTTGAGAAGGCTGCCCAACTGGAGGCTTCGTATATTTTTTCCTCATAAAAAAACAAAAAAAATAAGACTTTAAAAAGCCAATTTAACCTGCTCGATTTTTAGATATGCTAAATAGTATGTTTAAATTGATCAAGTAAACATAAAAATCAGTATATTATAATTTGCAAAAATTCAGGTGAATTCTACATCTAATTTCCAAGAAAAAGTATTCTATTAAGTTTTAACGAAAAATTGATAGTTTTTGAGGAAAAAATTCATTAAAATATTTATTTAGCAAAAAATTTGGAAAATTCGAAAAATTCCATCACGTTTAAATCCTGACCCCTTTGACCTGGACCTCTAAAATTTTTTTTGTATATTTTGGGTATCAAATAGAACATTTTCACAGATTTTCGACGAATTCTATTTTTTTGTTAGGTGAGTTGACGTGAAACGTCCCATATATATATATATATATATATATATATATATATATATATATATATATATATATATATATATATATATATATATATATATATATATATGTATATATAGTAAAATTTTGAGGAAAGTATCCATGTAATATTAGAACGTTAAAAGAAAACACAAAGCGGGTACTCTTTCTCTTTCATGTTAACGAGGTTTCGTTATACCCTCTCACTTGCACTCTCGCTACATATAATATCTGTCTGTATTTCTTTAGTTACTCTGTTTACAATCGTAATTACGCGTACCTGAATATGTTTTTTTAATAATTTATATTAGTTATTAATTGGTATTTTTCAATAATAAAAAAATTAATAAATAAAAAAATTTAATTAACAGATTTATTAAATAATAAATTAATTTGTAATATTAATAATATTTTTTTAAATACATAATACATCGATCTGTTTTAAAATGAGTAGATTTGGATGTTTCGTATATAGTCGCTAATTTTTGCTTCAATGTCTCCAAAATTATGTTAGGTATGATAATTTTGATATGCGCCAGTTGAAAAAGTTGTGCTAAATTCGCTATTAAACAAATAGTGAAAAAATCTCGAAAAATACAATTTTTTTCACCGTTTTTTTATTTATAGCTCCTTAAATATACATTTTAGAGAAAAATGTAAGGGGAAATAAAAGTTAGATGATAAAATTTTACATGAAATACTCAACTTTTGAAATAAAAAATTTTATTTTCAGTTTTAGAAAAACCACAACAATTGCGAAGAAACTGCCCAAAAATTAATATTTTGTTAAATGATTTTTTTAACTATTTAAATTAATTATATGATTTTAATATTGGGCCACAGGAAACTTTTTGATATGATAAAACAGCCTAGCAAATTTCATTAGGATCGGTTTGTTCATTGTTTCACAATAATTTAACAATTAAGCGTCCCGCAAAAAAATGCAAAAATTTCAAAACTTTATTACAAATAAAATAATGCTTTCAGATGGGCGCTGATTATTAAAGCTTTCAAGTCCACTTTGAAAAATTAAAATCGGTTGATTAGGAGAGTCTTGGGAATTTTTAAAATATATAGTTAAATTTATGCTTGTAAACAAATTGAATATCTTTTTCAATTTTGAATTAAATGAAACCCAAAAACTTTTGTTTGAAAATACTCTGAAAGGCGCTCATTTTAAAAAAAGAAAAGTCAAATTCCGTTCAATAGTTTTTGAGCTATGACTCACCAAAGTTAACTTGTGTTTATTATCAAACAATAAACAATAGAAAGTTAATTAAAGCGTCATTAGCTTTATTTGTCCAAGCACTTTTTAGGTAAAAGTTTTCAAAACATGCGCTCTTTGGAAAGACATAAAAAGTATCGATTAAAATTACTCTGATCACTCGAAAAGTCGTTGAAAACGTAGAGGGTCACGTGATGGAGCAAGCTGATTGAAAAGTGAAATCAAGATCTAAAAACTACAGCGCGCTCTAAAAATGCGATTATCTCGGCTTCTAATGATCCGATTTTTTTTTTTTTTTTAAATCGATGTGCCGGAAGTCAAGAAATTCGAATATTTTATGATAAATAATTAATTATGCGTATAATTTGTTATATTAACATAACTTCAAATCATAAGATAAAAAATTTGTATTTTTGTAAACATTTATTTGTCTATTTTACATAAAAAGTGCTTAATCTTATGTCATTTTATCTACTAATATTATAATGATAAACATCATTAATTTATTACCCGCATAAAAAAAATTTGTATTGCCAAGATATTGGTGAAACAATATCCAATATATTGCATTTATTTAATAATCCCTTGGCAAAATTTTTCCAATATTTCGCCAACATTTAGCATTTATCAATCCCTAGGGCCAAAACCCACATTATTCCCACATATTGGCAATATATTGGATATTGCTGATATATTGGATATTGCTAATCAATATGTATAATGATAAATAATTTCAAATAAAAAATCAAAGTTTTACCACATTTAATTGAAAACTTTTTAACTTTTTTTTATATCATATCTATAAAGTATACAATATAGGTGATATTAAAATCTTTAATATAATATATAAAAATAAAATATTGGTAAATTAAATTCAGAAATCTTTTTTTGCAAAACAAAAAATATATTTAGTAAAATAATTTTTCAAGTCAAATTTTACGAATATAAATATAACAAAAAATATATTATACTAATTGTATATTTACATTACAATTTGGTTGAAATAATTTTTGAGTAACAGAAATGTTAAATCAAATTTAATCAACACAAATCGACTTATGTCATTTTTGTAAATAAGAAAAAGATTAAATCATTTTTAATAAATACAACTTAAAGAAAATAGTTCATATATTTTATTGTTCAAAATGTTTCATTAATTTGAATAATGACGATTCTTTATGTCTTTAATGTAATAATAATTCAATAAATTATTTTCTTGAAATTTCTTTAATTTCGCAATTAAAAACATTATACAAACGACCTTATTTTTACGAAAAAATAATTAAATGTCCTAGAAATCAGTCACTTCAAGCTCAAAAAAATTTTTTTTCACACTCAGGGCGTGAAATTCAATTTTTTATGTCTATTCTTAGAGGCTAAAATAGCTCTTTTTTACCCAAGGGCAAAAAAGTAATTTTCTAATAAGCGTAATTGATTTTTACCAAGAAATTTACTTTTCGTGTCTCAGAGTTATACTGAATGGCGGATGAGTCGATGTATAAATTGAGTAATGGGTGCATGGCGCAATGAATTCATAGGTGGATTTATGGGACGATAAAATGACGGCTCAATGGTTCGATGGACAGATCGATAAATATGACGATAGGTCGATGGGCGGATAAATATTAATGTCGATGGATCACTAAATGAATACGTCGATGGGTTGATAGACTGATTGGTGGATAGATGAAATAGTCGATGGGTTAATGGGCGCATAGATGAATTTTTTCGAAGGGTTTATGGGCCGATGGGCGGATAGATGTATTTGTCGATTGGTTGACGGTCCGTTGGGCGGATAGATGAATTTGTCGATGGGTTGATGGGCGGAATTTGTTGATGAGTGGAAAAAAGAATTCGTTGATGGGTTAATGGATGGATGGATGAATTTTTTGGTGGATGTCAGAAGTTGAATGGGTCGATAAGTTGATAGGTCTATTGATCGATGAATTCATGGGTAAATGGGTTAATTGGTCAATAAATCAATGGGTCGATAGGTTCATGGTTCAATAAATTGATGGTTGCATGGGTAGATGGGTCAAAGAGTACGTGGATCGGCAGGATGATGGGTCAATGGATTCATGGGCCGATGGGTCATTGGTTTTGATGAGTTGATCTGTCGATGGGCTGATGGGTTCGTGGGCAATTTCTTTAATTTTCCTTCTTTCGTACCCAACTGCTTCTTGCCGAGGCAAATTCGACAGTCTTATTTTCTCATTTTCATTTTAATTTTATCATCTATTAATGACGTTATTTTTTGTATTATTTATGAATTTATTTTTAATGTGGCTAAATTTGACGCCCTTCGTGTATGAAAAAGTAATATGTTATCTACGGAAGTAAAGGTGTTTTTGCCCTCGTCTTTATTGTCACCCTCGCTTCGCTCAGGCTTCAAACTCGACTCAGGCAAAAATCACCTATTTTACTCCCTTGGTTAACAATGTACTATTCTGATATTTATGATAGTTTGCTGTATCAAGAAATGCTCCGTCCAAATAAAATATTAAGTGATCCCAACAATATATCTTTTACATGGTATTCTGACGGCGTTAGAATTTTTAAATCTTCCAAATACAATATTTGGACGTTTTATTTAACAATTAATGAATTTCCTTACAAAGAACAACATAATATTGAAAATGTGTTGTTAATTGGCTTGTGGTTTAGAAAACTGAAACCTCAAGTTAGTCTCTTTTTAACTTCCTTAAAAAATTCATTAAAAAAATTGTATAAAGGCATAGATTTTGAAGTACCCAACGTAGATAAACCTATTAATGTTAAAGGTATAATTTTAAATGGCACGTGCAATTTGCCAGCTAAAGCAATTTTTCGAAATATGTGTCAATACAACGGTGAATTCGGTTGTCAAATATGCAAACAGGAAAGCATTTTGATTGACAAATCAAGAGTATACCCTTTTGAAAAGAAATTAACTTTGCGAACTGATAGCGAAACCATTCTGCACGGTCAACAAACATATTAGTAAGTTTAGTAATATTAAAGTTTGCGATGTTGAGGGACCAACAATGCTCTAAAATTGTACCAAAATTCATTACATTAACCGGTAATCCAGCATAAGTCGTGGCCGACCAAGGTCCTCGATTCTAACCAGGTTTTTTTTATATATTTTGACCTGCCGATTTCGAATTTTTTTGGGTAGAAAGTCTGAAAATGGCGCATTTAATAATTATTAACAATTTTTATAAACAAATTATAGAAATGCGTTTTTTCTAGAAAAAAAAAATGTTATCATGTTTTTTAGGTTATTTTGAGCAAAAAAGGTTCTCATGAACATATTGCTAAAATGGACTAAATCGGCAGAAAACAATCACAGTTTGAAAAAACGCGATTTTTCAAAAATTTGACAGCTTATAGCTCAGCTTCTACTGCTTTAATTTTTACTCACAATAGCTTAAATTGTTTATTAAAATGTAAACTTAAAGATTACATTAGTTGGCGACAGTATTTATAATGAGTACATTACCCATTAATCGCTCAAAAAGTACTGTATACGCACACCCGCGCGCTGACCTGCGACGCCAGGGACTGTACATAGGTAAGCTGTAAATGGTACTTTTTTGGGCGATTAAATTTTGAACAATAAAATATATGAACTATTTTCTTTAAGTTGTATTTATTAAAATTAAAAATGATTTAATCTTTTTCTTATTTACAAAAATGACATAAGTCGATTTGTGTTGATTAAATTTGATTTAACATTTCTGTTACTCAAAAATTATTTCAACCAAATTGTAATGTAAATATACAATTAGTATAATATATTTTTTGTTATATTTATATTCGTAAAATTTGACTTGAAAAATTATTTTACTAAATATATTTTTTGTTTTAAAAAAAGATTTCTGAATTTAATTTACCAATATTTTATTTTTATATATTATATTAAAGATTTTAATATCACCTATATTGTATACTTTATAGATATGATATAAAAAAAAGTTAAAAAGTTTTCAATTAAATGTGGTAAAACTTTGATTTTTTATTTGAAATTATTTATCATTATACATATTGATTAGCAATATCCAATATATCAGCAATATCCAATATATTGCCAATATGTGGGAATAATGTGGGTTTTGGCCCTAGGGATTGATAAATGCTAAATGTTGGCGAAATATTGGAAAAATTTTGCCAAGGGATTATTAAATAAATGCAATATATTGGATATTGTTTCACCAATATCTTGGCAATACGAATTTTTTTTACGCGGGTAATTAAGGAAGTTCTAAGGAAATTAAGAGTTTCAAACGGATAATATAAAAGAAGAAATATGATGTGAAGAATAAATAAATTTATTATTATTTATAATAAATAAAAGGAAACATTTTTCTATAATTTAAGATAACTTTTAATCAAACTAGATTAAATTATTGCTCTTATTTTCGAAATATTTATCTTCAAATTTTATATTATTTCCATTTTAAATTATTATATCTTCAAATAGCAGAATTATAATGTAAAAAATAAATAAAGTGACCATCGTATGCTTGAGTATTTACTTTAGATTCATTCAGATATTGTTAAGGTTATAATGTATTTGGAAAATAAATAAAAATAAAAGACTCAGCTAAAGCTTGATCATACTTGAACTTTGACTTTGGCAAGGATCAATAATTTTAATTCGCTTTATACAAATGTTTCTTTTTCATACATTTCAAACATTTTATTTGAATTAAACAGGAGTTTCAAACTGCGTAAAGGTATGATAAATTTCATATATATTTTATGTTCTTAATAATTTTATGAGAAAAATAATAAACCGATACAATTATAATGTGTATTTTCTATAATTATAATTTTTCAGTATACACAAGTATGCTTCTAAACTTATGTGAGCACACAATTGAAAAATATAAAAACTGTTGCATTTGCATTATTAGGATACATTTACATCTACGAACTTTTTATCAAAATATTATGCATCTTTTTGGCTTCTGCATCACATTAAAAATTAAAAAGGGGCTAAGACTCAAAAGTTATAAGAAATTTATAAGTAAAGTTCGTAAGTAAAGAGTGCGTTTAATCGAGTTTTTTCGCTACAATAAGAAAATTTGTTAAATTAAATTCGAGAGCGGACGACTCAAGAAATCCACCAAAATACTATACGTGAACAGTTATATACAAACTTTTAATGTATAGTAATTTGAAGTAAGATTTAACGAGTTTGTTATCTGATTTCTATTGAAAGTTGATAAAAAATAATAAGTCTAAATGATTTTTTATTCGACTAAAATGATTATATTAATGTAGTCTCAGTGCGGACAAATCAACAGGAGAGGCAGAGGATTATGCAGCAAAAAATCAATACAATGAACTAAGTGATATAGGTAGATAAACATTTACATAGCATGAAATGAAAAAGTGAAACATTTCAAAATCTTTCAGTGAAAAATTTTTTAGAAATATTTCATAAATATTGTTGAAATATTTTGTAGCAAGATATAACGGAAGAATAAAAAATCTTTCAATGAAATCTTTCAGCAATATAACAGTAATATTATATTGAAATATTTCATGAAATTTCGATGAAATATTACAAACAATATTTCATAAATCTTTCAACAATATTTCTCTGCAAGATTATTGGTTTACTTAGACTGCAATAAAAGATTGCTGAAAGTTTTCAAAGAAATTTTTCACGAAACATGGTTGAAAGATTTATGAAAGATTTCTCACAGACGTTCTCCTTGCTATACCTCGAAACCTTCACGCAATCTTTCATGAATCTTTTATGCAATATTGCAAGGAAATATATTAGCGATCTTACAAAGAAGGCTTCACGGAATATTTAATAAATCTTTCAACAATATTTCACTGCAAGATTTTTGGTTTACTTATACTGCGATGAAAGATTGTTGGAAGCTTTCATTGAAATCTTTCAAGAAACATATTTGAAAGATTTATACAAGATTTCTCCCGTACGTTTTCTTTACTGTACCTTGAAACCGCCACGCAATCTTTCATAAATCTTTAATATAATATTGCAAGGAAATGTAGTAGCAATCTCACAAAGAAGGCTTCACGGAATATTTCATGAAATCTTTCAACGATATTTCTCTGTGAGATTTTTGATTGACTTAGACTACAATGGAAGATTGCTGGAAGCTGTAGTAATCTCTCAAAGAAGGCTTCATGGAATATTTCATGAAATTTTTCAACAACATTTCTCTGCGAGATTTTTTGTTTACTTGGACTACAATGAAAGATTGCTGGAAGCTTTCATAGAAATTTTTCAAAAAACCTGTTTGAAAGATTTATGAAAGATTTCTCCTCAGTGTTCTCCATGCTTTAGTCAAAAACCTTCACACTATCTTTCATAACTCTTACATAAAAGATTTTTAAAACTGTGGTAATCTTGCAATGAAAGATTGTAGAAATCTTTTATAAATATTTCCTTGAAATATTAATGTCAATATTGCTAAAATCTTTCATAAATCTTTCCTGAAAGATTTTTGTAACTCTGATAATCTTGCAATGAAAAATTGCAGAAATATTTCATAAATATTTTATTGAAATATTACTGTAAATATTGCTAAAATCTCTCATAAATCTTTCATAAAAGATTTTTAAAACTGTAATAATCTTACAATGAAAGATTGTAGAAATCTTTCATAAATATTTTCTTGAAATATTACCGTAAATATTGTTGAAATCTTCCATTAATCTTTCATAAAAGATTTTTAAAACTGTGATAATCTTGCAATGAAAGATTGTGGAAATCTTTAATAAATATTTTCTTGAAATATTACCATAAATATTGCTGAAATCTTTCATAAATCTTTCATGAAAGATTTTTTTAACTCTGATAATCTTGCAATGAAAGATTGTAGAAATATTTCAGAAATATTTTACCGAAATATTAATGTTGATATTGCTGAAATCTTTCATAAATCTTTCATGAAAGATTTCTATGATAGTTACAATATTGCAATAAAAGATTTATTTGATTGCTTAAATCTGGCCTTCAAATATCGTGTAAATATTTATTCGAAATGATTTGGAAATCTTGTTAAAATATTTCAGAAATCTTTCAATAAAATATTTTTAGGAGTTATTTTTCTGCAAAGATTGAGTTTCCTAATCATGCCGATAGGAGTACGCGAGTTCAATGCGCGTTTTGTCTCCAAGTGGTAAGAGGATACCTCACTATATAAGGCAAAAGCTCCGATTAGATCCGACTCAGGCGAACATAGCGGGCTTTCAACAATCTTTCATCGAAAGATGTTTGAAATCTTTCATTCTTTTCTTACAAATATTTCTGAAAGCTTGCATAAATATTTCATGCTATGTGGGATATACTCACACACAAGTACACAACACGCACACATACACGCTTGCACAAGATATAGTAACTGAAAAAATAAAAATAAAAATTTTAATCATACGCATTTATAAGTTTGTTTAAAAAAAATTTAAACGACTACTGAATTTAAATAATTAGAATTAGTGTACAGGCAAAGAATATAGACGTAAGTAGAAGAGCAGACGCATACAAAATTTTGAAGCAATTTATCCCTCCAGCTTTTACATTGTTGGTACATCTATATATTAGTACTATATAGATATACAAGCTGTGTATGGCTGAGAGATAGATTCCTAAAGTTGCCTCACTCTTCCTTTTCGCTCTGCGCTCCTACTTATGTCTATAACCGTTGGTATAGGTTCGAACATTATTTTTCATTTTAATAATTGCATTGAAATTTGAAATTTAAGATAAAAGATGCCTAAAGTCAATAATTATAACAAATATATTTATTATTTATAGATCTATGTTGTCTTACTTTGGTTTAAAGAATTCGAACTTGTAGTGACAGTCATTATCTTTTTTACAAGAGCTTGTCTGTCACAACCTTTTTGCAATACATCTTGCAATATAACATCGTTCACTTGATAAGGACCCCAAGGCAAATTGCTCCAGTATAATCTAGGTCTATGCTGAGCTGAAAAGTCTGAAGAGTCCAAAAATTTTGGTTCTTGATCCAAATTTCTATAATAAAATGTATAAATAATAAATATTTTATATCAATTCACTTCTAACGAGTATATGTTATTGAATGACACTATTAGAAAATTATATATATAGTAAAAGTAACAAGGAAAATAGTGATTATGTAAAACTTTTGAGCAAGTTTTCTTTTATTAATTTTATGTTTTATTAGCTTTCTAAACAAAAAATGTTTAAAGACTAGCGCTCATAATGCTCTTCAAAAAAGTTATGACTAGTTGAAGTTTGAAAAATACGGTCCATGTGCAACTTGCAAGTCTTAAGCACTGACTGTATTTTTTACTTTTCAATAAACCATAATTTTTTTTAGGAGCGTTTAGATCACTGGCGCTTAAATACTTTTTGTCCAGTAAGCTTAGACCTACTTATAATGAAATTTTCATATTCACATTTTTACCTTAATGATGTGGAGTCTTTAACGTGGTTTTTATTTAAAATTTATGCCAATCATGCTTTAGGAAATTATTTTCTTATCAGTATTTTAAGTTATTTTACTAACTATTTAGAGAAAAAATCACAACGTATTTATGGGGGTGAGGGGGTGGTGAGTAGGTAGTAAGGGGGTCGTGTGATGGTGGTACGAAAGTGCTGAGGCTAAACCTCGGATTGAAACTGTATATCTTCCTATAGTACTTACAAGGAGAGTGCATTGCATTTGGGTCTCGGATTTTCTTCTAGCTTTGGGATCTTTTTTCTTACATAAAATCATGAAAAAAGCCGCGTCCGTTCGGTCCAACGCTCAATTTTTTCCGAGTTATGTGCAGTTTTGTCTGTTTTGTTGAAAAAATTGCATCTGCTTTATAATTTTACAGTTTTTGAACTACTTATTCTATAAGATTTTTACTGATTGCATATTAAAGTTGAAATTAAAACCTTTCGATTAAAAAAAAAAACATGTCCAAAAAAACTCAAGTTGTTGAAAACTTATGAAGAGATGAAAATTGAAATAAATTTCTGACTAAAATGAAGCATTTATTTTCTATGCATATTTTCAGCTAAATATTTGCGCTATTTTTATTTTCTCATAACTTTTTAACTTCTTGAGTTTTTTTGGACACGTTTTTTTTTAATCGAAAGGTTTTAATCTCAACTTTAATATGCAATTAGTAAAAATCTTATAAAATAAGTAGTTCGAAAACTGCAAAATTATAAAGCAGATGCAAATTTTGAAACAAAAGAGACAAAACTGCTCATAACTCGGAAAAAATCGAGCGTTGGACCGAACGGACGCGGCTTTTTTCATGATTTTATGTAAGAAAAAAGATCCCAAAGCTGGAAGAAAATCCAAGACCCAAATGCAATGCACTCTCCTTGTTAGTTATAATGAAAGTGAAAACTTCAGACCATTCATCTCCCATCCATTCCCAAACGCTTTCTATCAACTTCCCATACATCTCACATCGGCCATCCCATCCACCTTCCTATGTACCTTTCCATCCATCTCCCAACCACTTCCCATCCACGTTCCCATCCACCTTTCCATCCACATTCACAATCAACTTCAACTGTTTATACTATCAATATCATGTTATTCAATTATAAATATTAACTTAGCGAATGATACATAAAAAATTAATAAAAAAATTGTGAATTTCATCATAAATATTTGAGTTTTTTTTTTAAATAAATTATTTAAAAAAGTTATGTCAAAAAAGAGAATGATTTTCTTAACACCTAATACTTTATACCATTTAAAAAAATGAAATTTTAAATTCCAATGATTTCATCAATACTATGTACATTGTATAAAAAGAAATAAACATATAAAATTGAGTTGCGGCTTTCCACATTACCTCATTCTCCAAACGTTTATGAACCATTTGTATTATAATTAGTTGCATTAAATAATCAAATTCAAGTCAATATATATTTAATAAATTTTCAAATATACTTTATGAATGTACAGTGAAAGGTGTAAAATGTAGAGGTACCATTACGGTGCGTTAGATTTTTTGATTAGTGGAAATCTTTACAAGGAGCCCTGAAAATCGCTTTATTTTCTAGATGATTATTTTATTTTATGTATTGTATACAAATAAAAATATTGCTATTCAACAAAATACAAACAAGGAAAAATAACTTATTAATAACTAAATGATGTTAATCATCATTGTTATAATAAATTTAAAATAATACGAAATTTCCTAAATAATTACTTTTGTTAAAAATTTGTTAATAATTTTAGTATAAAATTTGATATAAGGTAGTGGAACCAATCACTGATCGGGGACCAAATAATGATAATTTTGTAAAAAAATTTATTTTAAAATAGTTTTAAGATTTTTTTTTATTAAAAAGAAATTATATTTAATAAATAAAGCATTGATAAACTTATTTCAAAAGTTTTTATGCTCACTCAGTTTGTCAAATTTGAAAAAAAAATTCATGAAAATCGTCTGTTACGTTTCATGTGTTTGCACAAGCAACAGCTTAAGCAATGGCGGAAGAACAGTGAGTGGGCTTAATGCATTTTTTCTTTGCTTTTGAGTGATATTTTCATTAAAGGGATTCTTTATACATAAATTAAAGCATTAAAATGGCAAAATTATAAGAGGTACGAATTTATTTATACAACTAAGCCTTATTTATTTTAATGGTTATCAATTGGTTACTTAAATTATACAGAGAACCTATTATTGATAATCGAATCTCGAATGATTTTTTCAAGTTATTTTAAAAGAAATAAAATATTTATAAAGTTAAATTAGTCATATTTATTATTTCATTTGTTTTTTTCTAGAAAAAAAACAGTACAAAGAAAAACAATGATTCCGATATGGAAAAAGCTGTAAATGAGGTTAGGAGAGGAGTTAAAGTAAGACAAGCTAGCAAAACATTATACACAAAAAGTAAAGGATATTTACGTTTGAAAACTCATCAGAAGAAAAACGATCATTATTAGAAGCTCAGACTAAACAATTAGATTTAGAGATTGTTGAAAATTTGTTATGTAAAAGTCAACTGGTAAAACAAAATAAAACTTTGATTTCAGAAGAAAAAATAATTAGAGATAAATTAAAGAATATCAAGCCTAAAAAAATAATTAAAAAAGAAAAAGTAGACTGATTAAAAAAAATGTAATTTATTACAAATTTTATAGTTTTAAGCAGTAACTATGCACTATTTTTGAGTATTTTAATAATGAATCGTTTTCCTTGTATTCATGAATGTATACATACTTAAATTATATTTAAATATGTTGTTTAAGGCTGCAATTTTAGTTTCAATTATTATTATTTAATATAAAATTTAATATCTGTACAAGATTTAACTTTATAAGATAAAGTAATTTTAAAAAATAAATGAATTTATGCATCCTAGTTTCCAGAATTTAATGTTATCAATAAATGGTTCTTCCCTTGATTAATAATTGGTTCCTAACCTAAAATGCTGATCAATAATTGGTTCTTACGATCCTTAAAATAAAATAGAAACTAAAAAATATTTATTGCATAAAATGAATAAAATTAATTATTTTCGCGATAAATTAGTACTATATTTTCTAACAAAATAGGTTTTATATAATTTTATTTATTAAAAATTAAATTATTTGTATTTTTTTTCAAGCTTTTCCTTAAATGATCAATAATTGGTTCCACTACCTTATCATAGAGTTTAGATTTAAGTTTTTTAAAATTTATAGAATGATTTTGAATTAATTTATAATTAATATCTTTTTAACTTATTTTTATATTTTGTAAGACAAAAAATTTTTTACTGAAATTTAGAAATATTTTTATTCTAATATTCAGAAATAAATTTTACGTATTATTATGATTATTTTCATGCTTTAATTTTAACAGTTTTTTAATTATTTCAATTTTTAATATAATATATATATATATATATATATATATATGGGACATTTCACGCCAACTGATAGAACCAAAAAATAAAAATCGTTGAAACTCTAAGAATTTATTCTTTTTGTTACCCAAAATATGTAAAAAAATTTTCAAGGATCTAGATTGAAAGGATCAAGAATTACAGGACCTTGAAATTTGAAAATTTTTCAAAATTTTTGGAAAAGTCCCAACTTTATCATTTTTTTTTCTGAAAATCCTGATGTTTTAGAGAAAAATTCATAATAACACTTCTTATTGTAAATGAAGAAGAGAGTTAGCAGGTTTTTTTACAGACCTGAATCTCGCAGTTTTCTGATTGGCTCTTATATGTAAAACATGGTTATTGAAATTATTTAATGTTTGCCGCCGCCAAAATTGGCTTTCGAAGGCTTATTTTTTTCTATTTTTTATTAACTTTAAAATAAATTTTGGTTTGTGTAAGCGAAAGTCACCAATAAGAAGTTATCACAGTTTCAAATATACATTTTCATGTAAAATTTATTTTTCTTATTGAAAATAGCCTGTCACATACTAAACATAAGTATCTGGTTTTAATATTCAAAAACTATTAAAATAAGTTTAAAAATCATTTAGTAAAATGTTATTTCTGAATTATAAGCTTAATTATTAATTAAATAACACTCGTTATTATTATAATTACAATTAATTTCAAAGGAAAATTAGACTTTGAATTATTCCAAAATCAAATAATTATTTTTCAATAAAAATTTACTTATTTTAAAGAATTGATTCATCAATAAAAAAGAATAATTAAATGATCACTATTTTCCTTGCCTTAACTTTCTATAAAAAGTATCAGTAAAATGGAAAATGATGATATCATTTTGGAACATACGCTTAAAAGAAATGATAGAGGCTTTTATTACAATGAATTACATTAAATGAGCTGTTATAATTAGAATACTGATTTTTAGATTAGCATTAATAATTTCATTAATACAAGGTACATCTTGAGTAATGTTCATAGGTGCTACACGAGCAAAATGAGAAGTTTTCAAGGTTATTCAAGTACCAAGTCCTCTAATACTTTGTACAGCTAAAGCACCAACTGCAGTGACTGGTTCAATTTTTGCTTTCATATATTTTTTCTTGCTTGTATGAATAAATTCAAGAAGTTACGACACAGTTAAACGTATAATATACCTGTAAACTGGGACATCTGGTTTAATATATTGTCTAATCCAAGCAATTATAATTGCAACTGTTTTTAAAAATTGAGCTGATTCTTGCTTAAATTCTTAACTTACACAAGAATATTTCTCTGACATCAAAAGTTCAGGGGTTACTTTAATAATACTAGGGCTGTCTAATGGATTTTCAATTTTGTACGTTGATGTATATTTAATATATCATCAAAAACTCTTTTATAATCAATAAGACAGTCTTTGCCTTCCATATACGTTGGATCCATAGAATCTACACGATAAAGAATTTAAACAATATCAACAAAAGAATTTTCAACTGTCATATCATAATGTAAACTAAGAACTTCTAAACTCTTACCATTCTTCTTTGCGTGTATCCAGTTTCAGCAATTTTAACAGCTGTGTCTACAGCTGTTCATGGATCAAAATCCAGTTTTCTTTCTCCACCCAATGAATATAATTTGAACTATATTTCTATTATTTGTTCTTCATAATATTCTGAAAAAAAAACAATTTATAAAACTAAGAGAATTTTCTGGTAATTAACATCTTATTTACTTTTCATGTGTAACGGCCTTAAGGGCATACCAAAACTCCTCCTTTTAACAATATTTCCAATCCAAGTCTATCAATGAACGATGCGTTTAATCTAGTTTTTCGCTACAGTAAAAAAATTTATGAGATTAAATTTAAGTGCGGATAACTCAAAAGATCCATTAAAATACTATGCATAAAAAGTTATAAACTAACATTCAATATATAGTATTTTGAGTTAAAGAATACTTCTATCGGTTAAATAAAAATGAAAATATATATTTAAATAAATAAATAAAGATGGGTAGTCAGTAAGCTTTTGTTTATAATCATCCCCAAAAAATTCATTTAGTGTGTGTTCCAAAATTCTATCATCATTTTCTATTGAACAGATACATTTTCTAGAAAGTTAAGGTAAGGAAAATAGTAATTATTTAATTATTCTTTTTTATTGATGAATCAATTCTTTGAAATAAGTAAATTTTTATTGAAAAATAATTATTTGATTTTGGAATAATTCAAAGTCTAATTTTCCTTTGAAATTAATTGTAATTATAATAATAACAAGTGTTATTTAATTAATAATTAAGCTTATAATTCAGAAATAACATTTTACGAAATGATTTGTAAACTTATTTTAAAAGTTTTTGAATATTAAAACCAGATACTTATGTTTAGTATGTGACAGGTTATTTTCAATAAGAAAAATAAATTTTACATGAAAATGTATATTTGAAACTGTGATAACTTCTTATTGGTGACTTTTGCTTACACGAACCAAAATTTATTTTAAAGTTAATGAAAAATAGAAAAAAATAAGCCTTCGAAAGCCAATTTTGGCAGCGGCAAACATTAAATAATTTCAATAACCATGTTATACATATAAGAGCCAATCAGAAAACTGCGAGATTCGGGTCTGTAAAAAATCCTGCTAAATCTCTTCTTCATTTACAACAAGAAGTGTTATTATGAATTTTTCTCTAAAACATCAGGATTTTCAGAAAAAAAAATGATAAAGTAGGGATTTTTCCAAAAATTTTTAAAAATTTTCAAATTTTAAGGTCCTGTAATTCTTGATCCTTTCAATCTAAATCCTTGAAAATTTTTTTACATATTTTGGGTAATAAAAAGAATAAATTCTTCGAGTTTCAACGATTTTTATTTTTTTGCTCTATCAGTTGGCGTGAAATGTCCCATATATATATATACATGTACAGGGTATCCCAAAGAGTTTGGATATGGAGAGTATGACTGAATAGAAAATTAAAACCTTAAAAAAACCTCATAAAATTTTTTTTCATCCGTCGTTTTTACAAAGATAATTACAAAAATTTAAATTTATGCAAGCACAAGAGCCCAACAGCTGTGGTGATGAGAGCGGCACGGTCCTGCGAGCATCGGCTATAAAAAAAGAGCAAATCCACGCTGCTTAACTTAACCCGTGCATCGGGTCTGCTCTCTTTATAGTCGCAGCTCGCTGCACCGGGCCGCTCTTATTACTGCAGCAGTCAAGTTAGAACTGAAACGGTGCAGCCGGTCTGCTCTTTTTATATAGTCGAAGCTTACTGCGCCATGCCACTCTTATCACTAACTCTCACGCTTATACAAATTTCAACTTTTGTAATTACCCTCGTAAGAACTACAAATAGGAATAGTAAATTACTCTACTAGTGAGCAAAATAGGTCATTCCCTCACAAGCTCTTTTGTCACTCAAGCGTAGCAAAAGTGATAAAAAAGACGAGTAGAGAACCTATTTTGCCACGAGTGGGGTACAGAATTTTTCCCAATAAGGTAAGCGGAATCTGCTTTCCTTTGCCTGTTTTGCGTGAGCAAAATACCACATTCCCTCACAGTGAGAGAATGTGGTATTTTGCTCACGCAAAACAGGCACCAAAAATCGGTTTTTGCTCACCACATTGGCAAAAAAATTTCATTAGGATTTTTTGTTCAGAATTAAATTTTATATCAATTGATACTCTCCATTCTAAAACTCTTCGAAGCACCCTATATATAAAATAAAGTAACTGTAAAATATTTTAAAACTTACTTTTACAATACTTAATTTCATAATATTTAAAGTCATATTTTTAATTCTTTATTCAATTATGATTTTTTATTCATTCTTGTTAGTATATAGTGTGATAAATATTTTACAATCTATTTTATTTAACTTATATATAGCCAAGATGGCGGATGAGGAGTAGCTTTCGGAGGCAATTTCTCCCGATGTTTTTTATAAATGCCATCCTAATAAGGCAAATGCAACAGTTTTCTGTGTCGTGTATGGTGATGTATATCACGAAAGTGACTTCAGTAGGAAAAAAGATATAAAATATTCAACAGATATATTGGTGTTATATGATGAACATCCCGACGCCGACCTAACCTCAATAAAAGGCGAAAACATACTAGACATTATACAAAATCGTAAAACAGAATGTACTAAAAATAAGACAGATTTAAAAAAAATAAATTAGAAATACAAACAATTACAAAATGATTATTCTAAATTACAAAACAAGTACGAGGCCCTTCTAATGGAAAAAGGTAAGAGTGCTGATGTAGGCAAAGGAAGTGAAAAAGAAAAAGATAAGAACCACGAGGAACAGCTAAAACTAGTTATAACTGAAAATAAATTATTTTGGGATCTTAATAATGAACTAAAGGATAAAAATACCTTACTAAAAGAATTGCTTGAAAAAGAAAAAGCTATGCCGAAAGCAACATTCAAGACTTTTTCCGATGTAACTGCTTCTAAACAAATAATAGAATGTTCTAAAATAATACCGAAAATAGTAATTAAAAAAAAAAGAATAAAGAAGATAAAATCAATGTTGAAGACAGTGTTATAAAATATCTCGTAAAAGAAAAATCTAAACAGATTAAAAATATAAATTATAAAAATGATGACGTAACTATCAATTGCATGAACATGGAACACTGAAAAATTATTAGCAGCAAAATTACCTACTTGTAAAGTAGAAAACGAACAACTAAAAAGTCTAATAATCAAGATAGTTGGAATAGAAAATGTGTCAAAAGGGTCAAAGAATTGTTAATAACGTATGTAATATTCTTTGTTTACAAACGGCGTTTAAAAAAAGAAAGAAACACAATCAGCAGTATTTATAATTTTTAAACTTACAATTTTATGTACGAAATTTAATATTTTAAATAAATAAAAATCTTCATTTTTCAGTAAATAATGAAGATTTCAAACGAGTAAACTAAATGTTAATCAGATAACAAATCTTATAAAAGAAGGAAAAAACACAGTAGATACTATCATACTCTAAATTAGAATTATCTGAAATTTGTCGAAAAAATACCTACTAAAGAAGACGAAAATATTAACGCTATTCGTGAAAGAATTAGAAAACATATTAAACAAGCAGTTTTAAGAGAGCAAGAAGAAGCGGAAAAGCATACCTACAAAAATATCAATCCATTTCGCAAAAGCACTGAAATTGCACACTCTCCAATTAAAAATTTAGATCAAACAATTGAAAGTAATAATTCAAATAAAACCTTAGACGAAACAGTTTATAGTAATCCTTCAAATACAACTTTACAAGAAACAGCTGAAAATAATATTTCAAATATAATTACGGACGTTCAATCAAATATTAACAATACAGATAGTTCAATTGAACAAAATACACTAGTACATAAATATACGGGCACAATTCCATAAACATTTCCACAAATTACTAAGATGAAACAAAGATATAATAAAAATAAAGAAGACAGTTTTACACAAAAATACACTTAAGCAACAAACGTGACGATTTTATCAGACGCTTACACAACTATTAACGAAACATTTAACGATACTCAGGAATTTTCATCTAAACAGACATGATATCAAGAAATAAAAAGTATTAGAAACGGAAAAAATATTACTTTAGCTAATAATACTAATACAACAGACAAAAACGTGACAATTTTATCAGAAAATAATACAACTATTGACGGAACAATTAAGAGCATAACGAAGCTGCCCGCCTTCTAATAATATTTCCAACCCTAACTTATGAATAAACGATGCGTTTAATCGAGTTTTTTTGCTACAAAGAAAAAATTTGTAAGATTAAACTCTAGTGCGGACAATTTAACAAATCCACAAAAATATTATACATAAAAAGTTATAATAAGAACTTTCAATGTATCGTATTTTAAGATTAGGTTTGTCGAGTTTGATATTAAATCTTCAATCCAAGCTCATAAAAAAATAACAAGTCCAAATGATTTTTTATTTTAACAAAAGTTATTGTATTAATATAGCTTTAGTGCGGATAAGTCATTATATTTGTTTAATTTATGAATTTAAAAAGATATTGATAAAATAAAAAAAAACGAAACTCGATTGCTGCAGCCCCGTCATCCCGTTAACGACTTACAGGAATTTTCTATTAAACAGGAGAGTTATTACGAAACAGAGGGTATTGAAAACCTAGAAAATATAAATTTTGATAATAATAATAGAAATAATAATACAGTAAACAATATACATTTACCTAATAATACAAATATGGCAAATACTTCAGGATATTCATTAAAAGAAGTGTCAATATTAGTATCTGAGTTTACGGGTAAAAACATACCTTTGGAAAAATACACAGATGCGTTAGAAATTGAAAAAAAAAATTGCTGACTGCTGATGAACAAAAGAAATTCATGAATTATTAAAGATTTAAAGTATCAGAAACGATTCGTACTGCTATAAAAGGTAGTAGCATTGAAAGTATTGCAGATTTTATTGAAACAATAAAAAAACTATATCCTGAAATCGATAATTTACATTCGTTGTATGCACAATTGGAACAAATACAACAAGGGAAAAATGAATTAGTGGTTGATTATGTAGAAAGAATAAAAAAGTTAACATTAAAAATTAAAGATAAGAAACAAAATGAAGCAGGTATATTAGCAGATGCTTATCAACGTTTTACAAATGAATTAGCTAATGGTACATTAAAATATTTTAAACAAGGATAAAAAAATGAAGTCAGATATGAATTGGAAGAGATAGTAGATTATTCAAGTGCAACCCTTAAAGCAATAGAAATTGAAAAACAACAGGAGAAGCAAAGGATATTAGAGCAAAGACAAATTCATCTAGACAACAAATTATGTATAGTGAAATTTTTGAAGATAGACCTAAAAAAATTCAATGCTGTCAAATATGTAAAGACATAGGCCATGAGGCATTGTGTTGCAACAATGCAGGCTGCATATATTGCAAACAGCCAACTCATACATCATTTAAATGCACAAATGGAAAGGATAATATTATACTAATATGCAAGTTCTGTAATCAAGTAGGACATTCAAGAAGCATGTGTAAATATTTAGAAGATAATGAATATTGTTGCCAATATTGCCAGGAAAATAATCATCAAATAAGCCGCTGTCCAATCATACAAAAATATGAATTATGCTTGAAAAGCAATAAAAACGGACATAATACTAACTTTCGTAATCAAATTACAGAAAAAAGTAATACACTACCTGCGCAAATATGCAATCTGTGTAGCAGTGAGCACAATACTATTGATTGTGAAAAATTCAAGATATTTATAAATCAAGTTAAACCAGATAATCAAATATGATGTCAATCATGTGATAAATGGGGTCACTCAGGTAAATAATGCAGAAATAATAACATCGGTCAAAATAATTTTAATCAAAATAAAATGTTCGTCGGAAATAATAGAAATAGTGATTCATACGGACAACGAATTCAAACAAAATTTTGTAAATATTGCAAAAATAAAAGGCATAATATAAAGGAATGTAGGAAAATACAATACAAAAAACCTCAAAACACAAATCAGAATGTACAATGCCCATATTGTAAAAAATTAGGACATTCAATCGATTCATGCTTTACATTAAAAAATATAAAAAGCAAGGTAAGTAAATTTTGCACGTTGTGCAAAAGCATAAATCACACAGATGAAGAATGTCAAGCTAAATTAAATACATCAGTTCATATACAGGTAAACTCATAAACTCGACTTGGAAAGAGCGCACAAGACGAGTTTCACAACAAAAGTCGTTAAAAAATTATGTTGATATTCAATTTTTCTTTCTTCTTCAAATTAAAACTGAAAACATTAATGATAATAATAATATACCAATTTATGTATTTAAACTAGGTGAATCATTACAATTTATCGAAATACGAAATCCATATACAAATGATTTATGCAAATTATAATAGATACGGGTGTCCGACTTAACATCATAAAAGAAAAATTAATACAAAAAAATTCTATTAATAATAATATTAAAATATATTTGTCAGGAATTACTGACAATCCGGTTAAAACATGTGGTTTAATTGCCTTTCCTATTAATAATTCGTATACAAATTTCCACGTAGCATTTGAAAAATTTTCAATAACTTACGATGGTATTTTAAGCATAGATGTATTGAGAAAAAATAAATTAAGATTAGACAAGAGATATCTAGAAATAAATGGAAAAAAATTCTTTATTCAAACAGATTATAAAAACGACAAAAATTCATTGATAAATTTATGTACAGAAAACATCGAAATCAATGACACAGAAGTTAATAACGCTTTTCATTACATCATGCTAATGCAAGACAATAAACACATATTCTCGATTACACAATTCTTACAAAATAAAAATGAAAATATCGAAAATTTTATGAAAGAAATCATTGTGTTTTAGAAAAAGATAAATTTAAAAACAACAAGAATATAGAATATGAACAATTTCTATTAATATTTAAAGAAAACACAGATTTTAACATTAATAATGAAGACAAACAATTTCTTACATATTTTATGGAAAAAGATATTCTAACAAAGTTTATATTAGATAATCACAAAGAAGAATCTCATAAAAATGAAGAAAACTTAATGCATAAAAATATAAGTTATATATGTGAAGAAAAAAGATCGTAGAGAGAATTTATTAAATAAAATAAGTTTAAATCATTTAAGTGAAGAAAAAAAGGTATAAAGAATTTAATTTTGGAAAATGATAATATATTTTGGTTAGAAGGAGGAAATATTGGAAAATGCAATTTAGAACAACATGAGATGAATTTAACTGATAACAGATCAGTGTATGTTAAACAATTTCCATTGTCACATAAATTAAGAGAAATTGCTATTACGGAAACTAAAAAATTCATTGATAATAATCTAGTAAGGCCATCTAAAAGTGCATATAACGTTCCAGTATTTATAGTTAAGAAGAAACCAGGTCCTGATGGAAAAGAAAAATGTCGATTAGTTATAGATTACAGAAAATTAAACGAGAAAACTATACCAAATCCTTATTTAATACCATCTATAACTGAAATTTTTGACGATTTAGGCGGAAATAAATATTTTACTACTGTAGACATGGTTTCAGCTTATCACTGGGTACCAATGAAAGAATCAGATATACATAAAACAGCTTTTAGTTTACACCCTTCAGAAAGATTTGAGTTTACAGTATTACCCTTTGGTTTAACTAATTCACCACGAACATTTATGAGGGTAGCAAATACAACTCTTGGTGAATTAATAAATAAAAGAATATGTCATGTTTATATAAATAACATAATTATAGCTGCAAAATCAGAAAAAGAACATAGTATTAAATTCAATCTAGTAGCTACAAAATTAAGGGAAGCCGGATTAAAATTAGAACCAAGAAAGTGCGATTTTATGAAAAATGAAGAAACATTTTCAGTTCATATTATAAGTAAAGAAGGTATCAAAGCAGATCCGAAAAAATTGATGCAGTAAAATTATTTCCAACACCAGAAACAGTTAAAAACATTAGAGAATTTTTGGGTTTAACAGGTTATTACAGGAAATTCATTAATGACTTAATTAATATAATAAAACCTTTAACAGCAGATCACGTATCTCTGTCCTTTTCTAATTAAAGAATTGAGTTTTTCACAGAAACTAATAGCTTTAGCAAAAATTGAAGAGAAAGCCGCATCTCATATAAAAAAGCAATATTTTCTTTGATAAGGAAGAATTAATTTTATTGCTTCGTTATCAAGAAAACCTTGAAAAACTTAAATCATAGAGGTTAGGGTGGACAATTTGGTTTTTCAAGATTTTCTTGAGAACGAAGCAATAAAATTAATTCTTTCTCATCAAAGAAAATATTGCTTTTTTTGATTCAAGAAGCGGCTTTCTCTTAATTTTTTGTCAAAAAATTATTTCTTTGATTAGAAAAGGACAGAGATACGTGACCTCCTCTTAACGTTATTATTACAAAAAGACGTAAAAGGGTACCCCCCGTTAAGACAGTCAAAATTGCCCTGTCCCTGAAATTTTTGTTTGACCTGGTAACTTTATTTTGGATAAGAAATAAATAGTTTTTGTCATATTTGCAGACCGCTACTCCCCTCCCTTTGTCCACAGCATGAAAAAAATGACTTCTTCCCTATTTATTTTTTTCTCCGAATCTAGACGGTAAAAAAACCCCAAGAAAAACGTGCTTATAGTTTGAATTTTCACAGATCTTACAGAATTTTTCCATAAAGATTTGATGATGCTATATAACCTAAAAGGATGAAAAAAAATTAAAACTCTTCCTATTTTCACGGGAAATGCGGTACAGGGCCAATTCTTGCATAAAAACTTGTTTTTTTGTTTAAAAGTACTTGCCTAAATTTTTTCAGATGTTTTCTGGAGGTGCGACATATTTAAAAATGCAAAAAACTCATTTTTTGGACGGTTTTGGCTGATTTTAGCTCATTTGCAGACTTTGTATTATTATTTATATTATGAAATTGTATTCTAGAACTTTAATTATGAATTTAACTATGCAATCAAGTCAGAAAAATAAGATTGACAAATATTCGCTTCATATTTTTGCACGAATCCACATTTTAGATTAGGTATTTAAACGCTTCTTTTGTGATTTTGTTGATATTTCACTACTTTATATGTGATAAAATCTTTTAAATATTATATTACTTCAATAAAAGAAAATGGTTTTCGTATAATAGAAAAAAAATTAAAAATAAAAATTTTTTAAAAAATCTTAAAAATGCTCTAAAATTAAAAGTGCGCTAAAAAAATCAGTTTTCAAAAGTTTTTCTACTTTTGGCAGTCGAAAATAAGTTCCATACAAATTTTCAAGCAAATTCTTTGAGTAGTTTACGTAAAATACAAAAAAATGGAAAATCGAAATTTTTTTAAAATTACTAAAATGGCTATAAAATTATAATCATGCTAAGAAAATCAATTATCAATAGCTTCCCAGCAAGTTGGACAAAAAAATAAATTTCATGCGAAATGAGAAGCAAACCCATCGAGTAGTTTTCGAGATAAAATTTACTAACTGACATCATACAGACACACACACACACATACATACAGACATTTTCTGGAAACCACTTTTTTCGACTCCCTGAGTCTAAATATGTACAAATTAATGAAAGAATAGAGAAAAAATTTTTTAACGATACAATGCTTTCTCTATGAGAAAGCAAAAGAAACGTGGTCGACCGAAAAAAATAATTAAAACAATACCAAATGAGGAAATTACAGCTGTCAAAAATCAAGACAAAATACAAGAAAATATATATTTAAATAAATCTAATACTATCATATATTCTAAAAATTCTATACAAAGTCGAAAAGATAATATACTACACTTAATTACGAATGAAAGAATATCTTTGGATAAGATTCAAGATGAATATTTTACATACGAGTATATTAATATAAATAATGATTTAAAAGATAATAAAATTAAAATAATAAATTATAAAAAGGGAAAAATTTTTATAATATGCTTAAATATGGAAGAATCATCAATATTAATAAAAGAGAAATTAGTCAATAATTTGAATTGAAAAAAGATTTACTATTTAAAAATATTTGTATTATATTTAGTATATAAAAAAATATTAAAATTTTAAATATAGATTGGAATGAAATCGAAGAGATATTATACAATACTTTTAAAAATACAAGTATAAAAGTTATAATTTGCTTAAATAATACAGAATATGTTGAATATGAAAAAAGAAATGAAATTTGTGAACTATATCATTTTTTGAGTTTAGGACGTCATTTGGGAGTTAATAGAACAAATAATTGAATTAAAAATAAATATTTCTGAGAAAACCTGAGAAATGATATACAAAATCGTATAAAGAACTGTGAAACTTGCCAGAAAAATAAATTAAAAAGAATTAAAACAAAACAACCCATGATAATTACAGATACTACAGAAAATACATTAGATAAAATTTCGTTAGATACAGTAGGGCCTCTTAATATAACTAAAAATAATAATCAATATATATTAACTAATCAAGATCATTTATCAAAATTTTTAATAGCTGTTGCATTCAAAGATCAAACAGCAGTATCTATAGCGGACGCATTTATTAAAAAATTCATTTGCATTTTTAGTTCACCAAAACTAGTACTCACAGATAAAGGTGCGAATTTTACAGACAAATTAGTAAAAGCTATTTCAAAAAGATTTAAATTTAGAAAAATCGAAACCACTGCTTTTCATCGACAATCTAATGGTTCATTAGAAAAGGCTCAATATCCCTTATGTGAATGTTTAAAAAATTTTACTGATAAAAAAACAGAATGGGATGATTGGCTTGAACTTGCACAATTTAACTATAATACTAGTGTACATTCAAGTCATAAATTTACACCACGTGAACTAGTTTTTGCCTACCCAGCTAGATTACCATCTAGCGAACCTTTAATGACTATATAGAAAAATTATTATTAAATATGAAAGATATTGCAAAAATAGCCAGTAAAAATTTAATTATATCAAAAGAAAAATCAATATTTTATTATGACAGATTTATAATTCCAATAGGTTTTAATATTGGCAATGAAGTATGGTTTATAAAAGAACCAAAACCAGGAAAATTAGAAAAAGATCAAAATTTGGGATCTTTTAAAATATTGATAATTCACGAAAATAGCAATATTACTATAATATAATATAAAATAAATTATAAATATTTTATTTTTAATTTTATTATACATAATTTAAAAGATGTTAAAATACAGAATCAAAAATATTTAGAGCATGATTTAATTGTCTACATTTAAAGAATTAATTTGGAAAAAATCTTTGAAATAAATTGAAAATTCTTCATCTAAATTATTAAAGGAGTGTTAATAAAATAAAAACATTATTAAAAATTAAGAAATTCAATTTTTTATGATAGAATGTGTATGTGTGTGTATTTGTACACATGTGCATGTATATATCGATGGTGACTACGAAAACAATCACAGTTTTGTAATTGACTACAAAAAAAAAACATCTCAAAAAGTGCGGCGAAAAAAACACATCTTCAAGATGTGCGGCGAAAAAAAACAGCCCTTGAAAATTTTTACCGTATTTTCAAGAGGTGTTTTTCTTCGCCGCACTTTTGAAGATGTGTTTTTTTTCGCCGCACTTTTGGAGATGTGTTTTTTTTCGTCGCGCTTTTCAAGATGTGATTTTTTTGCCGTACATTTGGAGATGTGTTTTTTTTTTTTGCTGCACTTTTGAAGATATGTTTTTTTTGGCTGCACTTTTGGAGATATGTTTTTTTCGCCACACTTTTAGGGATGTATTTTTTTTCGTAGTTAATTACACAGCTGTGATTGATTTCATAGCCACCGTCGATATATACATGCACATGTATACAAATACACACACATACACGCCTACACATATACACATTCTGTCATAAAAAATTGAAATTTTTAATTTTCAATAATGTTTTTATTTTATCATGGTCCAATCAATAGAGACATTTTGAGGACATTAATTAGGGGCTTAATGATACCTATATAGACTTGTTTAGGGCGATGAAAAAACATACTCTGTAAAATTTGACAAAAAAAAAAACAGTAGAAAATGCTCCAGGGGGCTGCAAAGTTGGCCAAACCAGCTTTTTTAATTCTCTAAAGCAACCTATGCATTTTAGCAAAAAAGTAATAAAAAAAATTATTAGAGAATAAAAAAAGTCTACTATTTGATTATTGCTGCGATTATTTTTGTCAATTAGTTATTGCAAAGTAGCCAAAAAACCATAAAAAATGGCCATTTCTTGGATATTAATTATATATTGCAAAAATAATTTTTTAAATATTTTTAAACTTTTGAGAGGAAGCTTTCATGAATACGAACAGAAAGAGAGGTTGTAAAAGCAAATTGGTTAATTTGTTGCTGATATATTCCCTATTGTTTATCCTAACATGCATAATGTTTATTGTTATAATTTTTTTTTTGGCTGAATATATTGCGTTGCATAAGGGCTTTAACTCTTCATAAAGGTTCAAATTTTCATATTTTGTTAAGAGCAATTGAAGGGCTGGATGCAATAAGGGGGTATGCGCTCGAAACCTGTAAAAGAGTTGGCCCCTCGCGAGTGAAGCAGCTTAATAAAAAAAATTAAAGGTTCCGGATACTATTAAAAAAAACTTTTTTCGAAATCTATGTTATTCCATTTTTTTATAGAAATTTTCTGGAGAACAATTTCATTTTAATAATGTAAATCGAAATTTTAATTTTTGGGTTATATGAGGAAATCTGAAAATAAATAATTTACAAATTTTACTTAAAATTATAAATTTTGGAATTATTTTGATTTGATGTGTTTTTTTAATCGTTTTTTTGAATTTTTCATTCAAACATGAATTTTCTTGTGGAAAATTTTCTGTAGAATAATTACATTTTCATAGTTTTAATCCATTTTAGACTTAGTTTTTAAAATATATGAGATAATGTGAAAAAAGTTTTATACAAATTTTACTTTAAATTAATATTTTTACATTTTTTTTCGATTTTATGTCTTTTGCGAATACTTTTTTTGCGCCTTTCATTTCAAAATAAACTTTCTTCTAGGAAATTTTCTGTGGAATAATTTTATTTCCATAATTTAAATGTATGCTCGCCTTAGTTTTCGAGTCATATGAATAAATAAAGAGTTTTTTCATTAATCACATCTAAAATTAGTAGTTTACAAAATTTTTTTTTGAAAATATATCCTTGTAACACATATTTAAAAATATTCTTCTGAAAACTATTTCTTATTTGAATAAAACGCTTTTGTAAAATAACAGGTTAGTGACGGTCATGATGATGGTCATATAATTACTGCATACTGCAAATATAGCATGTGATCAAAGTAAATAAAACGCAATTTGACTAATGTTGTGACAAAAGCTCTTAATATATTTCGTTTTGATACTTTTGAATTGAAATTGCAATTTTCATTACAACTTTCATTATAACTATAAAAAGTTTCAAGAAAATCATCAATATTTTTTTAAATCAAATTTAGTGTAAAGTGAATTTATAATTGATTGTAAAATTATTATAAACAAGTGTTGAAGTGAAAATTATATATATAGATAAATAAATTTGAATATATTTAGAAAATTATTTTTTAGTAAGATGTGAAGTGAAAATCTGCAAATGCTAACTATTCTTAATCTATAGATATAAGCTAATTTTTAACAAAAGCTCTAAAAACATTTCATTTTGATATTTTTTAATTTGAATTCCAATTTTCATTACAACTTTCATTATAACTATAAAAAGTTTCAAGAAAATCATTAATATTTTAGATTAGTATTTTTTAAAATCAAATTTAGTGTAAAGTGAATTTATAATTGATTGCAAAATTATTATAAACAAGTGCTGAAGTGAAAATTATATATATAGATAAATAAATTAGAAAATATTTAGAAAATTATTTTTTAATAAGATGTGAAGTGAAAATCTGCAAATGTTAACTATAGATATAAGCTAATTTTTGACAAAAGCTCTGAAAACATTTGATTTTAATATTTTTTAATTTAAATTGCGATTTTCGTCGATATATGATTTGAATTATAACTGTGAAAAGTTTTAATTAAACTATCAATATTTTAAATAAGTATTTTTTTTTAATCCATTTAAGTACAAAGTGCAAAATTGATAAATTATCAATGATAACACAGGACCACAAAATGAAAAAAAATGTCTGAACTTTTGACCGGACATACATATTCCCATGTATTTTTCGACGCTGAATCCGAATCTGTAATAAAAATATAGGGTTTTCCTACCTTTTCTCAGAGTTTTATTGAAAAAACCTCATTTTTTACGGTTTTTTTTTCGGTTTTTCGAGTCTAGAAAAAACAAATCATGAGATACGGTTAATTGGACTTCAAAATCGAATTCTACGGGAAAAAATACACGGGAAACCATACCTTCAAATTTTTTTAACGCGATTCTAGTCCTCTGTATGGGGCTGAAAAGATGAGGAAATCGGTAAAAGTCGAAATTTTGCCTAAAATGGATTTAAACAATATTAAAATTTAATCATGCGTCTTTTGAAGAGTCGATAAACATTGGAAATACTATCCTGGGGTTTTTCAGATTGCTGATCATGAATTTGAAGTCAGATTGTGTAAAAACTACTTCTAGAGGGCGGTGACAAGAACTGTATATGGTAAATTTATCGATTTTTTAAAAATTTTACGTCTGAAATACTAATTTTAGAGTCTTTCACAGCATTGACTGTAAATTCAAGATATTAACTTAGCCTATTGTGTACGTTAAACTTAACATTTTGTCTATGTTTGTCTCTCTCTCTCTCTCTCTCTCTCTCTCTTCCGATGTTTTTTTAAATTGGCCTACGCTTACGTACGCGTTTCTCTTCGAATGACCGATGTAGTGGATTTCTGACACGTTTTTGTCCTTTTTCGCAGCTGTTTCTCTTTTTATCATCCAGCAGTAATCTGCTAACATGTTGATACCCCAGTTTCCTTGAAATCTACGTTCAAACTCCTTTAAATCTTGGTGAAATCGTTCACCATGCTCTTCACTAAAGTCTCCGTTATTTTCAGGAAACTGATCAACGTGTGAATCAAGAAAATGAAGTTTTAAGTTCATTAGACAACCCAATTTTTCAAAATTACGTACCATTCTTTTCACAATAGCTTTATAATTCGTGTCTTTGGCATTACCCAAAAATTTCGTCGATACCTCTTTAAAACTTAACCATGCTGCCTTTTCAACATCAGTCATGCTTTGTTCAAAGTTTTCGTCTCTAAATAAAGTTCGGATTTCAGGACCATCAAAAATACCTTCATTTAATTTAGCATCAGATTTATGGGGAAATACTTTGCTTATATATTGGAAGCATTGACCGTCCTTGTCCAAAGCTTTAACTAATTGCTTTATCAATCCAAGCTTTATATGCAGAGGCGGTATCAAAATTTTCGAAGGATTAACGAGTGGATCTTTTATAACATTTTGTTTTCCAGGTTCAAACGATTCTCTTGATGGCCAAATTTTCTTTTTATAGTGTTTTCTCTATCTCTGCTATCAAACATGCATAAATAACATGGGTACTTCGTAAATCCAGATTGTTGTCCAAGTATCATAGATAAAATCTTTAAATCGCCACATATTTGCCATTTATGTTCTCTATATTTTATTTTCGTTAAAAGTAGTTCAAGATTGGAATACTCTTCTTTAAGTACTGTTGAATGTGCTAATGGTATAGGAGCATATTTATTTGTGATATTGAGGAGTACTGCTTTAAGGCTGCGCTTTGATGAATCAATGAATAGTCGCCAATTTTCAGGTTTGTATATGTTGGGTTTCAATTCATCAATAAGACCTTTCACGTCCGTGCAATAAACCATATTAGAATCATTCTTGAAATAATTTCTAAAGCGCTCTTCTCGATTACGATATGCACATACTTTAGTACCCTTTGTCAACATATTTCGTCTCTTAAACTCTGAAGCCATAAACTCTGATTGTTCCTTAGATAAACCACTCTTTCTAAATAAATCGTTCAGACTTTTTTAATCAAACTTTTCAACAGTTCGTTCTTCACCCTTAGGAATATACTCTTCATCACTATCCAGAGAATGTTCTTCAGGTGAACTTAAATCTTCTTCATTTGATGAGCTTCCGTCTGCGGCAATCAGATTTTCAGTTGTTTCATCTGTCGAGTTTTCATCTACATTTAGATTCCCTAAGCCTGTTGTAAAACTATCTCTCGAATCTTTATTTTCAAAAATATCTATAAAATTCTTGGATGGAAATTCTATACAAGAAGTATTAGGATATACTATTCCTTTTTTCTGTATCTTGTCTAAACCTTGTATCTTTGTTAAACAAAAATAGCAATCATTTTAATCTTTTGGTTCCTTCCACTTTGTAGGTATAGTAAATTTTAATTTGGACCTAGCCTGACTGGTGTTGTATCGATTCATCATGGCATAATATGAAGCACATATATAATGAGGAACCCAAATTTTATCCTGTTGAGAAATCTCAATATCAAAACATTTTTGATAGATAAAATTAATATTATCTGTGATTTTTCTTTTGTTTCGTTGTCCAATATATTCTGAACATACATAACAGAAATTATCTTGAGATCCATTACACGTATGGTTAAAACTGTTATTGGATGTACCAGCGCAGTTTAAAAAAGGTTGAAAATTTGAATTAGCCATATTGTTGAATTAAACCCCACACACTAGGAATCCTGTTCCGATCGCAGGTGAGTCCGCCGTCCTAGGGGTGATAACTCTCATACCTCCCCAGGCCTAAGTATGAGAGCTTTCCGACTTTGACGAGGACAATGTCAACTCGTCGTCGGACACACTACGGCATCATTCTCACATCCTAGTGCTCCCCTGCAGGACAGCGCGCCTTCGCTGGGTTCGTTACTGCAAAGTATTGAGTACACCGAATCATTCTACACATCCCATTTTCAGGGCAGTTGTCATCGTGACCAATACTTCGCAGCAGCAGGTTTTTTTAGGTACCCTTATAGAGTACTGATATATATATATATATATATATATATATATATATATATATATATATATATATATATATATATATAAGCTTTGGAAAAAGATCATAAGTCCCATTCGTTTATAAACAATGCTTTAAGATCAATGACAGTGTACAACAGTGATTAACTGAACGGAGCTTTAAAATGAAACCGAATTCATTTCTAAACAACAGTACCCAGTTTTACAACAGAATAAGTATAAATAAAAAATTGACAGATCAAATTGTCTCTCACACAAACACACCAAATGAAGAAGATCTAAGTTCACCTGAAGAACATTCTCTGGATAGTGATGAAGAGTATATTCCTAAGGGTGAAGAACGAACTGTTGAAAAGTTTGATCAAAAAAGTCTGAACGATTTATTTAGAAAGAGTGGTTTATCTAAGGAACAATCAGAGTTTATGGCTTCAGAGTTTAAGAGACGAAATATGTTGACAAAGGGTACTAAAGTATGTGCATATCGTAATCGAGAAGAGCGCTTTAGAAATTATTTCAAGAATGATTCTAATATGGTTTATTGCACGGACGTGAAAGGTCTTATTGATGAATTGAAACCCAACATATACAAACCTGAAAATTGGCGACTATTCATTGATTCATCAAAGCGCAGCCTTAAAGCAGTACTCCTCAATATCACAAATAAATATGCTCCTATACCATTAGCACATTCAACAGTACTTAAAGAAGAGTATTCCAATCTTGAACTACTTTTAACGAAAATAAAATATAGAGAACATAAATGGCAAATATGTGGCGATTTAAAGATTTTATCTATGATACTTGGACAACAATCTGGATTTACGAAGTACCCATGTTATTTATGCATGTTTGATAGCAGAGATAGAGAAAAACACTATAAAAAGAAAATTTGGCCATCAAGAGAATCGTTTGAACCTGGAAAACAAAATGTTATAAAAGATCCACTCGTTAATCCTTCGAAAATTTTGATACCGCCTCTGCATATAAAGCTTGGATTGATAAAGCAATTAGTTAAAGCTTTGGACAAGGACGGTCAATGCTTCCAATATATAAGCAAAGTATTTCCCCATAAATCTGATGCTAAATTAAATGAAGGTATTTTTGATGGTCCTGAAATCCGAACTTTATTTAGAGACGAAAACTTTGAACAAAGCATGACTGATGTTGAAAAGGCAGCATGGTTAAGTTTTAAAGAGGTATCGACGAAATTTTTGGGTAATGCCAAAGACACGAATTATAAAGCTATTGTGAAAAGAATGGTACGTAATTTTGAAAAATTGGGTTGTCTAATGAACTTAAAACTTCATTTTCTTGATTCACACGTTGATCAGTTTCCTGAAAATAACGGAGACTTTAGTGAAGAGCATGGTGAACGATTTCACCAAGATTTAAAGGAGTTTGAACGTAGATTTCAAGGAAACTGGGGTATCAACATGTTAGCAGATTACTGCTGGATGATAAAAAGAGAAACAGCTGCGAAAAAAGGACAAAAACGTGTCAGAAATCCACTACATCGGTCATTCGAAGAGAAACGCGTACGTAAGCGTAGGCCAATTTAAAAAAAACATCGGAAGAGAGAGAGAGAGAGAGAGAGAGAGAGAGACAAACATAGACAAAATGTTAAGTTTAACGTACACAATAGGCTAAGTTAATATCTTGAATTTACAGTCAATGCTGTGAAAGACTCTAAAATTAGTATTTCAGACGTAAAATTTTTAAAAAATCGATAAATTTACCATATACAGTTCTTGTCACCGCCCTCTAGAAGTAGTTTTTACACAATCTGACTTCAAATTCATGATCAGCAATCTGAAAAACCCCCAGGATAGTATTTCCAATGTTTATCGACTCTTCAAAAGACGCATGATTAAATTTTAATATTGTTTAAATCCATTTTAGGCAAAATTTCGACTTTTACCGATTTCCTCATCTTTTCAGCCCCATACAGAGGACTAGAATCGCGTTAAAAAAATTTGAAGGTATGGTTTCCCGTGTATTTTTTCCCGTAGAATTCGATTTTGAAGTCCAATTACTATCTGGGCAACGTATTATCACAAAAGATCGACTAATACGAACCCAGAGCATCATTTATGCCCTGAAGGACTAAATAGCTGGTGCTCATGGCAGAAAGCTAAGGCTCTGGGTAGACTAAAAAAGTTTAAACATACCAGCAGTTTACCACCAGCTATCATGGATGAAATAAAGTGTATCTATAAAGACTTAACCAAGCCAGAGCTGCTTGAAAGGTGTCTTGGTGGTTTTACTCAGAACACTAATGAAAGTTTCAACAATAGTGTCTAGAAACTTGTGCCAAAACATGTTTTAGTGGACTTGCAGTTCTGGAAATTGGTGTTGTCATTGCAGTCAGCTGCTTCAATGATGAACGAGTAGGATTCCTCAAGATTATGAAAGCATTAACCACAGAGCCTGGACACTTAGCGGTGCAGTGGGTAAAGTGTAGTGATGACAGCAGACTATTCCACGCTGAGAAGAAAGCAGCTACCAGCACCAGGGAAGCTCGAAGATCAAGGATGACTAAGGATGATTTTTACAGTGTAGGTGCACATTAATAGTAAGTAAAACAAATATTAATTTTAACTTTATACTACATAAATTACTTTTTCAAATTTAAATTGAATAAATTATCCTCTATTTTCATAAGTTACTTTATATATTTGAATTGTTTTATATATTTGAAGCAAAATATAAAGCTATTCATCATTTAATTTCCAGGTGACTAAAATTATACATTCCAACCTTTCGAAAGCTAAAGCTTCAGAAAAATTTAAAAGCCTTGTCTTGTGATGAAAAAAAGATAAGCATGTTTTCAAATTGTTTCATTTAAAGTTGTTTTTTTCAGGAAAAACTGAATTTACTCCTTTTGTTTGTTTCAGAGAGTTCCTGTCAATAAATCAGATTCAATTAGGTATGAGATGGGTGGAATAATATTTAAAATATCTTTTTAAAATCAAAAAAGAATAACCAAAGTGATTAGAATTATCAGGTGAGTATAAAAATAAATAATAATTGAAAACTTTAAAGCCAATTTAGTCAAATTATGTTTTTTTAAAATTTCAACACTTTTACCGCAGGGTTTTGCTTTGAGTTTTCATCGGATTCACTTGAAACTTTATGGAGATGTCCAAAATTATAATACAATCCATATAAGTGGAGCAGATTTTGAATTAATTTATTTGTATTCATTTATTAACTTATTACTTATAATAATTAATGAAAAAATTTTTTTTTAAATTGTTTTTTTTCAAAAATTTTTTAATTATCTGAATTTTTTATGAATCTCTTACACTTATATGGTTTCTACTATAATTTTGAATATCTCCATAAAATTTCAAGTAAATCCAATGAAAACTCATGAAGAAACCTTGCGGTAAAGGGTTTTTTGTTCCAGACTTTCAACGAGCACCACCACTTCAATTCTCTAGATATAGAAAACGTTTTAAAACAAAAAATGTTTGAAATTAAATGTATTTTTAAATGAAATTAGTTATTTTTTAACATCAGCAATTTATATCAAATTATACATGTTTTTTTTCAGCTTCTAATAGTAACTGGTCCCCTTAAACAATTGATTTTTTTTAAATACTGCCATTTAGAGAATAAAAAACACAGCTTTTTTATAAGTAAAGTTTTTTTACTGAATGTTTATTTTCAAAGAAAAAAATTAAAAACTGACTTGTACAAAAAGTAATTTTTAATGAGTTTTTAAAACATAAATCGCTGTATCTCAGTCAAATATGATCGGATCGTTCTGAAATTTTGTACACATACGGGAAAACTCTAGCGCTAGCAATAAGATCATAAAAAGCGATAAAATTAATAATTTATTTATAACAATTTAATTAGAAAGTGATAAAGAGCATTTATTGACATACGTTAACTTCAGTGACAAAAAGTATCGAGGGAAGTTTAAGACTCGAAAAACTTCCAGCGAGAGATTTGTTCCTTAATATTCAAGAAAGTTTTTTGGAAAGTTTCAGATTTTTTCATTCATAAATGACTGATTTAGAGCGATTTTTGTAATGTAGCTCGTAAAGTCGCGCGCGCGACAGCGCGTAAGATATCATTGAGTACCTCAAAAGTAAACTAAGCGGATTAATTAATAACACTGAAAGTAAAAGCTATGAAGGATTCAATAAATATTTAGATATTTCTACAATATATACCAATAAAATATATAGCATTTATTAATAAAATACGAATTTCACTTTTTTTTTAATGAGTTTTATTGTTCTTTTTATCTTATTTTAGATATTATTAGCGTGCTAAGTTCATACAATTTAAAATGTTAGCGAAATATAAATAATTTAATTATTTGTATAATAATACATATATTTTATACAAATTTATATTTAAAATTATTACATTGATTAAAAATTTATACATTGCAATGATCTGTTGATAATAAATCATAACAATGAATTTAGCAGAATGAAAACAAAAGAATATCGAATGTTTTGCAGAACAACTGTTGTAGTTATTCAAATTTTATTATTGAAAAAACTCTTGTTGTTAATAATGTGCTGTTAGTTTGTATTTGTTAGTTTTGTATATTTTGAATATTTCTGAAACAATATATCATATCAGAGTGCAGTAATAATAAATAAAAAGGTCGGAAAAAATTAAGAAACGAGAAAGCTTGGAGTCGGAACATTGCTAAAAAATGTAAAAATAAGTTTAGGTTTGAATAACAAGTGTCGTAAAGAATATTATATTATTTGAAACAATTAAAAATGAATAATTTTGTTTTTATAAATAATTAAATGAAACAGTAAGGTATGTATTATTAAATTTACATATATTTTCCAGGGATTAGAGTATACAACAGCGGTAGGAAAAAAAATTATTCCTGAAAAAACGTTTATTGAAATGCAATCTTGCTGTAAAAAGCAGTGCTTCTTAAAAATAGACACTGAATATCAGAAGGAAAAATTCAATGAATTTTGGAACAGCGGTGATTACCATATCCAAAATATCATAATACGTAATCATCTGATAATAAAAACTGATTCACAAGAATGTAAAAAAACTCAATGGAGTTCTATTTTTCATAAAGATTCGAACGTTATTAATGTTTGCAAGAAATTTCTTTCGAATATTTTTAGTATAGAATTAAAAAGAATAGATACAGTTCAGAATAAAATAAATAAAGAGACGTTAGATGACAATCAAGGAAAGCATGGTAATCAGATTTTAAAATTAACTGAAGATATGAAACTTTTAATACAAGAACACTGTAATAGTTTACCGCATTCTGAGTCGCATTATTCGAGGGAAGATTCCAAATTAAATTATTTTGATGATAGTTCCATGACTCTGCATACACTTTATTTATCTTTTTTAGATTATTATGTTTCTATTACAAGAAATAATAATTACAATCCGATTGATGAATCAACTTACAGCAAGTATTTTAATCATCACATAAATTTTTCTTTTAGTTTACCACGAACGGACGTATGTGATCTTTGTTACTCTTACGAATCGAATCAAACTGCTATAACGACGTATATGAAAAACATATTGTTAGTGTAAAAAAATATAAAAAATTAAGTGATGTAATGTTATCCACTAGCAACGTGCTTCATTGTGAATTTGATTTTGGTCAAAATTTACCTCTGCCTAAACTACCAGTGAATTCACAATTTTTCCGTCGCTTATTATGGATGTATATATTTAATGTATATATTTACAAAATTGACAGAAGCTACATGTTTCATTTTATGGAAGGTCGTTTAGAAAAGGGGGCAAACACTGTTTGCAATTTAGTTAAATATGCAATAGAGAGAATCGCAAATGCAAATGTAATAATTACTAGGAATAATAAGGTAAGTTCGTTTACAAAATTTAAGTAAATCCGCGCGCATTTCGTAAATATTGATCGTAATAAAATTCATGATATCTCATTTTAAAGTTCTTTATTTTTAGCTTTAAAATTAGACATTACACGTCTAAAAATATTGATTTAGTGAGCCACAATAATCATTTGCGTTTAAGGTGTCCGTGTTAGGTTCAGCTGTTTTAACTTAAGGGGGTATATACATATTGGACACTAAGGAATAAAATATAATTTTCTTATTAATGTTTAAATTAATTTTAAAATATTCATAATACTACCTTAAAGAAGACATAAATACTTTTATTTTAAGCCCTATTAGGCTTATTTTACTCCAGCCATACTTCCATGATCATTCGATGAACCTTCGAAATCATAATACCTGCACCGTAAGGTTTCTAATAACTTAATGAACTAATTTGACTTTACCAAACGGATTTGGCTTCAGTATTGATGTCCTTTTTATTTAAATGTATGGATTTTTAAAAAAACCAAAATTTTTTGACTTTTTAAGAAAAATTTCTAATTTTTTTACAAAAAATCTCAATTTTTTAAATAAATTTAAATATTTTTGAATTTTTTTACCACTTCTAGTCATTTAATTTCAAAACCTTATATTCATGCAAGAATGACATCAATACTGAAGCCAAATCTATTTAGTAAAGTTAAATTAGTTCATTAGGTTATCAGAAACCTTACGGTGCAGGAATTATGGATTTGAAGGTTCATCGAGTGATCATGGGAGTATGGCTGGAGTGAAATAAGCCTAACAGGACTTAAAATAAATTAAAAGGTGTTTATATTTACTTCAAGATAGTATTTTAAATATTTCAAGATTAATTTAAACATTAATAAGAAAATTGTATTTTAGTTCTCAAGGTCCAATATGTATATATCCTTTTAAATACACCCTATTTTGAACAACTATTTGCACCAATATTAATAATTTTTCAAGGTACTTCAGATTTAAAAAAAACTTCAAAATCGTTCCATTATTTACGGAGATATGGTTAATTTTTACGAGTTTCATTGGAACGGGGTCCTTTGTTAACTTTCCTTACGCGCAAAGATAAGCATCTCTACCACGACTCCGACTTTGACGTTATTATTTGTATGTTTTTGTTATTTTAGTTTTAATAATAAAGAGTCGCATTTTTAAAAATCTAATCATAGATTTTTAAACTATAAGGCTTTAACTAAAAAATGACGCTTGATTCGTTTCTTAATTGTTATAAACAAAGTGGCTGTGATTAAAAAAAAAATCTTATCTCAGCTCTTATTGGCCTTAGAGAGTTCTTTTTTTTTAAATCTTCGTTCTGAACACAGCTATAAGAATATTCAAATAGCAAATTCGTAAAAGTTATAAATAAAGCCCGAGCTTCATTTATTTATAAAAAAAAACACTCTCTTTTTTAAAGCGTTATAAAAAATATTGAAATTTAATTTTCTTATTTGCTCTTAACAAAATATGAAAATTTGAACCTTTATGAAGAGTTCGAGCCCTTATGCAACTCAATATATTCAGCCAAAAAAAAATATAGTAATAAACATTATGCGTGTTGGGATAAATAATAAGGAATATCTCAGCAACAAATTAACCAATTTGCTGTTACAACCTTTCTTTCTGTTCGTATTCATGAGAGCTTCCTCTTAAAAGTTTAAAAATATTTAAAAAATTATTTTTGCAATAAATAATTGATATCCAAGAAATGGACATTTTTTATGGTTTATTGGCTATTTTGCAATAACTAATTGACGAAAACAATTGCGGCAGTACTCAAATTGTAGGTTTTTTTATTCTCTAATACTTTTATTAATTACTTTTTTTGCTGAAATGCATAAGTTGATTCAGAGAATTAAAAAAGCTGTTTTGCCAACTTTGCAGCCTCCTCCATTTTCTATCGTTTTTTTTATTACATTCTACATAGGATATGTTTTTTTATCGCCATTAAGAGCAGGCCGAACTATCTGTCTTTGTCTAATAGAGTTTTTTATCATTTGTCGAAACACGATCCGTTGTATCAAGAAAAAAATAGTAGCCCCCGCTAGATATTAGTATAATCAATAAATTTTGTAATAACAATCAAATTATTTAATCACGTAATTTTTGAATAATATGAGACCTACTAACTAGAATATAACCTATCTTTATTGGTAGGTCACATATTATTCAAAGACTACACAATAAAATAATTTGATTGTTATTACAAAATTTACTTATTATACTAATATCTAGCGGGGGCTACTATTTATTTCTTGATACGACCGCTGGTGTTCATGTAAATAATGGAAAACGCTATTAGACAAAGACAGATAGTTCGGCCCCCTGTTAACAACTTTATATAGGTTTCATTAAGCCCCTAATTAATGTCTATAATAGCCTTTTTTTCTGCTCTATTGATTGGACTATTAACACTCCTTTAATAATTTAGATGAAGAATTTTTAATTTATTTCAAAGATTTTTTCCAAATTAATTCTTTAAACGTGGACAATTAAACCATGCTCTAAATATTTTTAATTCTGTATTTTAACATCTTTTAAATTATGTAAAGTAAAATAAAAAAAAAATACTTATAATTCATTTAATATTATATTTTTGTAAAAGTTGCGCAATTAGTTGCGCAAAAAGTTGCGTCACTTTTGGCTCGATAAAACGACACGAAAAGTGATAAAAAAAGTGACGCAAAATATTGCATCAAAAGTTCTGCGATCATTTTCAGGAGGGAAATATGAACTAGAAAAGGAAATAATACGCGAACCTCTATCCAATGATATTAATTATTATTCAAATAATTAAATTTACTATGGACACAATTACAAGGGGCTATACCCCACACACTATTTATGGCTGGTCTATTAATCTAGTAGGAGCAATTTTCAGCTCTATTACTTATTTAATGATTACATTAAAAAATAATCAAACAAAAAGAGAACCCAAGTATGAACAAATTGAATTACAAGGAGTAAAAACTGAGAAACAAGATATATCACAACCTATGATTTTACAGCATCCTCTACCTAAACCAAACTCTCCACCTTTACCTAAACCCCCCCCCCACCTCCAACAAATAAATTCTCATTCCCAAAGCCACCAGAACAAATTTTGTATTTTCATATATTTGAAATAAGCCCATTAATGTCATTCAATTTTATTTAGAATAAAAAAATATGTATACATACATGTATATTGACATGCATAGACGATAAGGCAGATACATATATAAATCTTTAAGAACTTAAGCAGGTTCTAATTATATAAATGATTATTTATTTGGACTTATAAAAACTTAGTTATGTAAGAATAGATTATAAATTATACAGTATTTATACTTGCTATTACAAGAAAAATTTAACTATATTAAATAATTGAAAATTTGACGTCCAAATTTTCGTAATTGGTTTCTGTGTTGTTAAATCACGTACAATTAAACTTTGGTGCGGAGTGAGGTGAATGGCACCAAGCGGATATGTCATACATCTATATAATATGTTAACGTCGTTAAAATGAATACTGTTCTAATTTTAAGTAAAATTTATATTCATACTATAAAATTTCAATCATATTACAGTATAATAATCTCAATGAATTATAATAATTAATAGATAAATAAAACAAGACGCACAAAGCGCACTGAAAATTACTAGTAAAGAAAAAGTAAAATATGTATATATTTAAAAAAAATGAAATTATACAAAGAAAATAAAAAGGAAATGGGTAAGAAATAAGGATACAAAATGATAAAAGAAATCAGTTATATATATATATATATATATATATATATATATATATATATATATATATATATATTATGACAAACTTGGGGATCAGGAGGTTGCACTAAATTTATAAAAATATATAAGCTGTAATTAATTAAGGTACAAAAAAAAGAGAAACTTTATTTAAGAATTTTGTACAGTAATTGTACGCTCGCTCAAAATGGACGCCAGCCGCGTATAGCGTACACGACGCCGCTTGCACTAATTAAATAACTACCAGTACGACGAAAAGCAGATATTAACAAAAATGTAAGCTAAAAGGGACACGAGCAATAAACACACAACAAAAGAAAGAATTAGAAAAGCACGAAGGGAATATATGCAATAGAACGAACGCGATCGCCCGGCACACACGTCGTAATAGACAGAAAGAAATTATATTATTTCTATTTAGCAATCGTGCACTCGCAACAATTTTAAGCACAATAAAATAACTTAGAGAATATTGAATTTATCTATTCTCGCTCACACTAACTATGATAATTGTATCACAAAACAAGAAAAGTATTACGCAATATCGTAAATCGAAACGCTCTTTATCGGACGCCGGCGACAGAAGGAATAATGCAATGGCATTCCTTCTTGCCTCTGCTCGGCTTCGTTTCTCTTGCTGTACGCTGCGCGCGCCTGAAGAGAGGGACAAACGATCCTAAGCGGACCCAAGTTCAGTTACTCGAGTCAAGCTGCTCGCTAGCTATATCAGTGCACATTATACGTGCCTTAGAGAATTGCACGTGTGTGCCAACGATTTTGGGTAATGCTTTAAACATTTGACTCGCGTAGTCTGCTTTCCGTCTTGTCCGTAGTTAGATGCTCCCTTCTGTCGGCTATATGCGCCACAAATATACATATAAGTAATATGGCCAATCTGCCATGTTACAACATATATATATATATATATATATATATATATATATATATATATATATATATATCACACTAGGGGTACCCCCTGCTCGCGCTGCTCGCCAACCCCAGTGCATATTTACACTAATGAAAATATCAGTCAGTAATGAAATTTGTACTGACAAAAATTATTAATAAAATTAATATTGATTATATATTTGTTCAGACAGATTTCCATACCTCCGAAGAGGTACTGTCAATAATACCTTACAATTAATAATTTATATTATAAATTAAATAATAAAAAATATATAGTATTACAGCGTGTTGGTTTTTTTTTGTTTTATTTCAAATAATTATATAAAATCAATAACAATAATTTTAAGTTATTTTAAGATATGTTAAAATTAATTAAAATTATTCCATTTTTTTTATACAATTATTTAAAATAAAACCATGGTTCCCTTCGCCTGTAGCACTACATTTAATCTACCAATGGCTATATTTTCTCTAAATTTTGATCTTTTAATCCAAGATTTAGTCTTAGAATTAAAAATATAATATTGTGGTATATTAACATATTTAATTTTTTTTAGCAAAATCATCTTTCTTATTCAATTTAAACCATGCGGTCAATATTGTTTCGTATTTGTTTAATGTTAAATGTATATTATTTTCATCAAAAATGATTTTTTGTTGATTTTCTGTATGGATATTTAATCTTATTACTGTATGACTTCTACCGCATAGTGTAATTTCTTGTAATCTCCATGCGACCTCCATTAGACTTAAATATCTTCCATCTATGTATTGAGTTATTTCATCATAAACATCATCTTTATTATTTTCTTCAATTTTATCTTGTTTTATTTTACAGTAAGCTTTATCTACACCTTTATAAATATAATCATAAATATATTTTATACTTTGTATTGACATACAAAGTTCAGTATTGATATAAGCATTATATTTTGCTAACAAAAAACTGTTGTAAGGAACTACCATTAAATTATCAACTTTTATAATTTTTTTATTATTTTTAAAATTATACGTATGATTATCTAAAATATTATTTCTTCTTTTGTTTTGTGGATATTTGTTTTCTTCAATTATTGTAATTTCATTAAATGATTTTGGGAATTTTTTTTTACATATAGTTTTATTTTTATCGTAACAAGGTGATTTATCTGTATGTGGTCCATGTAACATGTGTTTAATTACTAATTTTTGTAAGTATTTATTTTCTGATGAAGGTATTTCTGCTGAAATACATTCATCAATATTTTCTGGAGTTAATATTTTATGATTATGATTTAATGTTATAATAATATGCGCGTGAGGTAACCCTCTTTTTTGAAATTCAATCAAAAATACGTAAGCTATAACAGGACAAATAATTTCGTTTTTTATAATTTCATTCAATAAAATTTTAAATTTTATATAAAATAATCTTACTGTGATATTTGATATGTCATTGGGGGTTGTCCCTTCTGGAAAATTTTTTAAAATTTCTTTCAATTCTTTCCATTTAGGATTACATGTCATTGTTATAAATAAGTCTGGTTTTCCTACTGTTCTCATTATTGCCATGGCATCTTGATAATATTGCTGCATATATCTTGGACTACCAATATATGATGAGGGTAAAATAAAAAGATTTCCAATTCTCTCTTTGTTTTCAAAATTTGTTGAAACATTTGAAGCACTATTTGAGCTACATGAGCTAATAAACCTTGATAACATTCTATGCGTAATTGTTTTTGATTATTTCCAAAAAAATTCATTCTATTACTTTCAACCATCACATATGCATGCATTATGTATTGTTGTATTAATCTTCCACAATATAAAATAAGGTTGAAATTTTAAAATTTGGTTTTCATTGGATTCTATATTAATAAAATTGTAGTATTGTAAGACAATCATTATTTTCAATATTTTCATGTTTTTTATATCCTATACTCCAACCTAAATCTCCTGCTGGAAACATTAAAGGAAAAACCATAGGATTCACGTGATGAGATAATTTATTTAAATAAGTATGAGTGATTCCATCTCCAAAAGATGATTTCGGATATACACAAAGATCATAATTATCTGGAATTAGATACTATGATAGCACCACATTCCGAAGTTAGGTAGATAGATATAGATAGATATTGATTTATTTTGTAAAAAGAGTACAAAAAGGCGTGTAATACATGAAATAATAAGTAATAATTCTATATAAAGTATTGCACATAATAAGATAAGATATCACAGTCAATTATTGAAATTAATACTGTATCAGTAAGTTACCATGTAAAAGCGATATCACAGACTATTCTAAATACACGCAGAAAACATAAATTACAATAAAAAACAGTCTTAAATATCTATCAGTAATAAAATTAAAATACATAATTTAAAAGAGGAATCACTGTCATGACATCAATAAAAATAAAATTGTACAATACTATAAAATAAAATTAGACAATACTATAAAAATAAAATTGGACAGTACAATAACAGAATAATAGTAAATAATTAAAAAAAATAAAATAATAATAACATTTAAAGAATAAAAACTTAATACCGAAGATGTCATGACTTCTAATAAAAACAGAACCGCTCATTCTTTCCGCATACATTCATCCGTCATTCACGCTAATAAATATATTTACACCTTAAATCTATATATAGGACAAAAACAAAATAAAGTAACATAAAAATTAAAATACTTAAAATTAATTTCACTCGAGGTCAAGTAAGTACGTCCTCAAAGCCGACTTAAACCTGCCAAGCGATGGTAGATTTTTTATATCAGCAGGCAGGGAGTTCCAAAAATGCGTACCTTGAACTTGAAATGAATTTCTTTCAGTCTCAGTACGCATGAAGGGCACCGCGAAGTCCTTAATCTCTCCCCTAGTGGCTACCATAGGTACATATCTAGTGAAGAGACTCACTAGATACTCGGGAGTATTCATGCGCACGATTTTATACATAAGTACAGCCATAAAATACTGTCTCTTTGAATCAGTACGCAGCCAACCAAGCTCAGCTCTATGAGGAGAGATATGATCGCCCATTCCTATGCCTAATACATATCTCACACATGAATTTTGTAGTCTTTGTAATCGTCTTCTCAACCCCTGCGAAGCATCGAGCAGAACTACTAAGCAGTAGTCGAGGTGCGGAAACAGCAAGGCGGCTGCGAGCTGTTTACGCAGGGCTTCAGTGGTGTACCGACGAAAGAACCGCAAACTATACATTATCCTATTGAATTTTTTAGTCGCCATATCAATGTGCGCCTCCCATGACAACTTAGCGTCAAGCACAACACCAAGGCTCGTAACAGTATCAGAGAAAGATATGTCGACACCTCCCTCAAGCTCAATCGTTCTTGGCTCACCAGCATAAAAGTCATTAATAAATCGACTACTGTCAAAAACGATCGCCTTAGTTTTGCTTGCATTTAATGTGAGAGAAGCATCGACAGCCCACCCCGACACCGCCCTGGCCGCCCTTTGCATAATACGAATACCTTCATCCAGATGTTCATGAGGGACCTGAGTATAGATTTGGAGGTTATCAGCATATAATATGTGCTCAACGAAGCAGGGGTCGAGCGTGTCACGGATGTTATTAATGTAAAGGCAAAACAACAGAGGCCTCAGCACTGAACCCTGTGGAACTTCGACATTGGTTGTTAGCCATACCGAATCCTCTTTTAAATGTGTGGAATCCATTTGCTTCCCACCTGATAAATAGGAGCTAATCCACTCGAGTGCAGCCCTGGAAAACCCTATCGATCTAAGCCTCGCAAGCAATTTGGAGGGGGAGATCGTGTCGAATGCCTTACTAAAGTCAAATAGAAGTAATATCGTGGCAAGTTTCTTGTCAAGACCTGATTTTATGTCATCTGTAAGTTTAAGTATGGCAGTCTGCGTAGAATGATGCTTGCTGAAGCCAGCCTGCAAAGAGTCAAGTATTTCGTGTGTTATAATATACTCCTGCAGTTGGTCGTGGGCAATCTTCTCGAGAACCATTGAAAGAAAACATAATATTGCTATGGGCCTAAAATCTTTAGGCATTTTAGGTGCAGGGCACTTCTTTAAAGGCACAATGCGTGCACGCTTCCAAAGGCAAGGGAAGACCCCCCGCGCAAAAGAGGAATTGAACAGATTTACAAGATGCTCTCCAATAGCCGGTAGTGCTTCAAGTATCACAAGCCTGTGACAAAAATTGCGAAATCGCAAGGATTACATCATTAATATTAATTGGCTTAAAAGCAAAGCCACTTTCACTTCACTCAGAAAGAATCCTTTTACGTTCCGTAGTATCATCGTGTGGCGAGACTGACACCCCTGCAAAATGCGCATTAAGCTCATCAGGAGTGAATCCATTCAAGTCCCCTTGAGGTCCGGACAGGAGTCCCAGGTCTTTTAACTCCTTCCAGACATTACCTCTAGCAAGAGCATCGAACAGTCTATTATGATAATAATTTGTTTTAGCTTGTTTCGTCCGTTCGTCTATTGTTTTACGCAGTTGCGAAAATTCGGGAAGATATCGCTCCTCCTTCGTCCGTTTAAATTTACGATGCGTGGCATCTCTCTTGTGCCGCATCTGCGACAACTCTTTATCTATCCAAGGAAACTTATCTTTACCAATTTTAAGTGTTGTTAGTGGCTTCAGATTTTGTATTGCTGCCGTAAGGTTGTCTCAGAGGCAGCCAAGTGCAGATTCCAGGTCAACTGTACCAACTGTAAATGGCGTCCAATCACAGCCGGCTAAACTCTGTACCAATAAGTTTGGACAGATATCTTTATAATTCCTATACTTAATCATTTTATTATCTGTCTTGATATGATTACATGAAATACATACATCAATTGACTTGTGCCGACTGTGAAAATTAGCCGGTAAGTTTCGCGCGTCAAGTATTGTGTTATTATCGTCCACAAGAATCAGGGGGCTTATTCAGTAATATCGTAACGTCTAACGGCAAGCTTAACGCCGACGCGCGCATGCGCAGTAATCATTTTTCAGCAAATACTATCGAATATCGCGAACGTTATCAGAGATCATGTTGACGTAACGACGAAAATGTTCTAAACTGAAGCGCTAAGTCGATTTTATCAACAAATTTTACAACCAATTTGAAGCTCGGTTGTAAATCGCACGTTAAATTGTAAAACGTTATATTATGCATAACATATGTATATGCATTGACAGAAAAGATTTCTAGAAAGAAAAGAATTACTCCGACTTGATTTGATCATTCAAATGGAATAATAATTTCTTAGATGTAGGTAACTAGATGTTTGAATTAATTTCTTGCTTCACAGATTTTAAGTTATATCTAAGAGAATCGAGATATCTTTTCTGTCAGTGTATGTATATACCTATATATATATATATATATATATATATATATATATATATATAAAAGGGAATATTATTTTATTATTATTTACATTAGTAATCATAAAAATTATTTGTAATCATACATGGTTAAATGGTAAATTGTGTATAATTTAAAATTCAATTGGATCTGCAGGTTTTAAAGTGACTTATATGTACTTTAATAAAAACGAACAGAAAAAATAATATAAATATTGTTTTAAATAAACTTATCTTATCACCAATAAAAACGTTTTTCAATAAAATTATATATTAATCTAAATTTGCATTTTATATTCTATAGCATCAACTACAGTTTCTCGATTGAATTGTTAAGTTTGCTGCTGAACTTAAAAATATTAGTTTTTAAAATTTCGTCTTTCAAAATAAAAATGTTGGCTTGGATAATGTTGAGTTAGAAGAATATATAATAGAAACATGAATACAGATATATTTCTAATATGAATGTTACGTGTTGTGTATTTTAAGGCAAATGTTGTTAAAATTCCTTTTTTTCTGTATTGGGATTTGAAATGAGTGGATCATGATATTTTTTCTAATTATTATTTTGGATATATAATTAGTAGCATATAAAATTAAATAAGTTATAAAATATTACTTAAGTTTTCATAATACAAGATCTAATATAAATCTACAAAAAAACTAGTAAAATTATAATTTATTTGCGTATAAATATGTCAAAAACTTAAACAATTTTTTTTGTAATCATGTTTATTTTGATGTAATAATTGTTTGAAATTCTTTTAATTTTGAATATTTATTTTGTAAATGTCTGTTGTAAAAGATTTAATAATAAGCTAAAACATTTTTTCATATGTGTTTATTGATTACTTGAAAAAGTAGAGTCCTTAACGCTTTTCGACGTCGAAACGTTAAGTCAATCGTTATCGTTAAAAAGTTAGTGGATAACTTCCCAGGTTAATCCACGTGTGAGACGTTGGAGTGTGATGCGTGGCACCGTGCTGAACCAACTGTAACGAAAGCTCAGCCGACAATTAATAAATAAATTTAGCATCACTATTCTTTCGCAGGAGATCGGCATTCAGGTCTCCCACACTGAAAAAAGTTGGGGATAACAGTTGTACTAAATGCCAACGCGCAGCCGTCTTACGCATAACAGAGATCCTTGCTACGTTTTTGGGAAGTCTGCCATCTCAAAAATTAAAGCGAGAGCGCGTACGCTTAAGAGGGAAATCTAATATACACTGTTAAGATGACAACTATACGCCGTAGGTCGTCTGCTTTCCTAAATTCTAACAGCAGACTTCTCAAAGGCTGGTACGTCGTCGCGTTTCAGTTGTTTATACATATACTCGCTTAAAAAGGTATATCAACGGTCCTAAATTTTAAAACATACAGACGAATGTGCGTTTCGTACAGCGACACTACGCTGCGGTAACGGAGAGTTCCCGTACTTTTTTCAGTGCATTATAATTTTGTGAGAGTATTCAGAGGCAAAATTTCTTAAGTTATCCAAAAAATCGGTATTTCTCAAAAAGGAAATTGCAGGAGGTCGATAAATAACAGAAATCAACACGGCTTCAGAGCTGCCCAATTGCACGGAACAAAAAATATACTCAGGTACCTCCGGTTTACCTTCACTATGATAAGTTTGAGTATCCGAAGTAGCCAAAATAGTGCACTTTAAATTGTCTTTAATATACAAAGCAACTCCTCCACCGCGCAAGTTTCTGTCTTGTCCGAATACTTTATACCCCCTGACCCGAATTACGTCATCCGAAACAGATGGACCCAGCCAGGTCTCAGCCACTCCAAATATGTCGCAAGAAGGACCATCACTTAGAAACTCACGTACCTGCCCAATGTGAGCCCTCAACGAAGTCACATTCAGAAAGCAAGCTCGCAGTTCACCCCTCCTCCCTTTACGACTCTCAGAAGAGGCCCAGCGCAGTCATTGGGGAGAGGCCACATTCGATGTTACTCCATCATTTGTACTTAATAATTGATTTGTCAACATATTTCGTTGAAGATCAGAGACTTCATCATTATCATATATATTATTATTGCACTTAATATTCGATGGAGGTTCAGAGTTTTTATTAGTTACATTTACACCGATTTCTAATTTCTTACTATCTGTTAATGAATTATCTAAGTCATTTTCATTAAAAAAATTGTGTGTTCTCTCCCCTCTCTCTCTTCTCACCAGAAATCTGCCATGTCTGTGCCAAACAAATTTAAAGCCTTTTTCTTTGGCATACTTTTTTAATTTTTTAAAATTAACATATTTTTCTTTAGGCAAATATTCATTAATAAATATTAAGCCGTGGCGTTTGATGGCTGGAAGACTGCCAAGGAGGAAGGGATTTAGATCCGCTGTTGAAAAACCTGTGAACTGTCGTTTAGCTTCAAACACCTTTTGCACCAGGTCCTCCTCAGAAAGTCTAACCAGCAATGAGAACGGACCCCTCGGGCCGCCACTGATCCCACGATCTGTAGACACCTCGTTTACATCTTCATGTTTAGCGATTTTCTTAACTGAAACTACATTTGTATGCTTGATTGTCGGGAGAATGGTACCAAGAACGGCACAGGCGTAATCATCCAGCCCAATATTAACTGCTGAACAGTTAAACTCGCCAGAGGTCACCGATGCACCACCCCCAGAGCCACACTCCGTCTCAACTTGACAAGGTGCCTCATCACTAATTGCAGCATGAGTACGTGGTGTTTCTGTAATTTATACTAATTTAGATGTGTGTAATATATGCTTATTCATTCCCGTGAGATCTGCGATGGCCTGCGCCACGCCAGCTACCCCGGTCGTAAGGTCGAAGAAACCCTTGTCCACTCCGTGAAACTCGCTGTTGAGAAAAGTTTGAATATTATCAAATTTACTATTAATCATTTTATTATATGTTTCAATTTTATTATTTAGAGCAGACAAGAAATTCCTTTTTGAAGTGACTATTATTTCTCTAAGTTTGCGATTATCCTCTAACAGCTGCATCTGCTCACTTTCTAATTTTTTAATAATTATATTTCGTGTTTCAATTTTGGACACAATATCCCGCAGGCCCTTGTCAAAATTTTTAAATTGGCTCTCAAAAGCCAAAAGTCGATCAAAAGAATTAGATATTGTGTCAAGCCTGCCAGATAGTGCACCCTCTAGAGCAAATACAGCTGCCTGCAATGAGGTAGAATCTAAGTCACCTCGGTCTACATCAAAATTATTTTTCTTATAATTATTACTATTACTATTATTATTCAGGGCAGCGTGCGCAGCGCCACCTCCCAATTGCTTATCAGATAAATGTATACTTATTATACTTCTCCTTCCATCCGCCGTGGCACCGCTGTTGTTGGTCAAAGTAGTTTTCACTCTTCCAGGCTGCTTCAGAGAGGTGTTGACAGGTGTCACTTTCGAGTCAGCTCTTGATGGTGTAGAGGCACTGATGGGCTGACTGAGAACAGCTTTGTGTGCGGTCTTTGAAATTCTATTGGCCTTAATGCTTCCACTGGCAGGTGACAATGAATTATTTTTTATTTTTTCCGTGCACCTTTTGCATTCATATTTTGTTCCGTTTTCCATTTTTGAACGAATCATGCATTTCGCATGACAGCGCTGCCGGCACGTGAAACACAAATGGAGCTTTGCCATGCCCCATTTATCATTAGAGGATAGCTTACAGATCGCACAACTGTCTATAACTCCGACCTCTTGTGTACACCACCGCAACTAAAACTAACCTCCTTCTAGGGTAAGGTAGACTTCTATCTTATTGATCGGAGAGTAGATTAAAAAATTAGCCACCAGGATCTCTGCCTGCAGATGAAATTTGCCTCCCAACTAACCTCAAAACTGTAAAAATTCTAAGCTCCAAAGTTCAGCTTCTTGATGTGAATTGCGAGATAAAATGCAAGGACCGCTAATAAAACCGATGATTTATAGCTGAAACGGCGCCTTGCAAATTGAGCGTGCAAGAATCTTTAAGAAAAACGCCCTAGGGCACAAAAATGCAGTACCAGAACAAAATTAACAAGAGTGAAAAATAAAACGTGTTTAACTACTTACAGATGAAGGGAGAAGTTAGTGGCTAATAATAACGATGTTGTTGTTTATCATTTTTTCGCATAAAATACAATTTATAATTTGGAATATTTTGTATATTTGATAATTGATGTAAGCTTTTCTAATTTTTAGCCATGGGATTATCACTCATTATCTCTGTTAAAATTAACATATGTTCTTTTGTTAATTTTTCATTAGTTTTTAATCATTTTTCAATTGCTACTGTATTATCGTAAATATATAACTGTCCACATGTAGGTTTAATGTCGTTAGTAGAAATTAATGTAATAGGTGCTGTATGACAAATTTGTCCTTGAATTTTTAAATTATATATAGCTTTTCCAGGGTTGCAAATATTTAAATCATTTTCAGCTTTAAATAAATTTTATTATTATTAGTGATTTTTAAATTTTTTTCTTAAACATATGATGTAAATGATATATCTAAGTTATAAATTTTTTATTTGAAGTACATAAGAGTTATTATAAAATTTATATTGACACTTTTCAAGTTTCAATTATATTACATGATGTACTTCTATATAAATTAAATGAAATAAATATTTTAATTTTTTTCGATTATACACTGTTAGGAAAAACATGAATAATTTTACGTTATTTTTTGTACGATTCCATAAAAATTATAAATTTTACCATAATTTAATTATACAATTGCATGAAATTTAAAAGAAAAATTTCAGTGATTCACTCGAAACAAAATTCTATTATTTTTAACAGTTTAAATTTCGTTCATAAACAGCAATAAACATGCAGACGCTTAAAGCGTCGTCACTCTACTCTCGGGGTAATCAAATACTATAAACTGCGTATAGCAGGATCTTATATCTCGACGTCTGAGACGTCCAACACGAAATTAATTTTTGCTCAGCTTCTTATTAAGAGTTTTCAAGCTTTTCTAGAATTATCATCATTCGATATACGATAGAATTAAGTAGATTTTAAAATATATGATTTACGATTATCTTCGTTTTGCAAATTTTCGCGAAATTTTTTATCAAAATGTTATATATAACTTTATCGCAAAAATTTATGAAACTTTACTAAAAATTTATACACAAGACACGTTAAAGTTTTTATAATATTGTCTAAAAATTGTATAGTAAGCTATTAAGGGGGTGTAAAATGGACACTACACCTGTACTCATAAATATTTACTATCTTTATATTTCATAGCAAAATTTTCAATAAAAAAATGCATTAAGTTGTAGTATGTATCATGAAGATTATTCAGTTAAATTTTTAAATGAATTCATTCATTAGTCATTGAGAATTTCGGGTTCCAAAATTATTTATTAAAATTTTTCAATTTTGTACAGGAATCCAAATATCTTAAAAGCTAATGAATGAATTTATTTGAAAACTTATCAAAATAATCATCATGGTACATACTACAAGCTAATGCATTTCTTTTCTGGAAATTCAGCAATAAAATAGAAAGGAAGCTAATATCTATAAGTACAGGTGTAGTGTCCGTTTTACATCTCCTTAATAAAATCTTGTGAAAATTTTTCATTATCCCATATGAAAATAATTTTTGTGAGAAATTGTTAATAACTGTTAATAATTGTAATAAACTACCGCAATTGAGACATTAATAAAATTAATATTAATAATAAAATTATTATTATTAACAGTTATTCATATTTTATCACATTTTTACACAATTATTAATAGTTTTTCACAGAAATTATTTCCATATGGGATAATCTTACAAAAACTTTTTATAATAATCTTGTATTTTTCATTAAAACATCATCATAGTATATTATTTCTATGTATTTCTTTTATATTTTTTAAAATAGAATGCAATCTATCTTCTGAATTAACACAAAAAGCAGTTTAAAACAAAATTATACACATTTTCTAAAAGAAGAATAAAAAAAATTTTTAAGAAGGAAAAACAATAGGTATGTGATTAAATAAAAGCATATATATTTATTTTTTATATATTTTAAATATCATGTCAAATAGTATAAAAATAGAAACTATTGGTGATGGAAATTGTTTATTTCCTTGTTTTTCTTTTTTTTTACATAATAATCAAAATTATCATAATGTAACAAGAAAAATTGTCGTGAATAATATTATTGATAATTGGAATCGCTATGAATCTTTTATTATAGGAAGAATATATAATGAAATTGAAATTAAAAACATGGATTGTTATAAACAATTAATGTCAGAATGTGGAGAATATGGAACAGATACTGAAATATATAGTTTCTGTGAATTTTATAATGTATTTATTACAGTTTGTTTTAATAATTGTAATATTATTCATTATTTTGGTAACAATGAAAGTATATGGAAATTAAAACTATTATTTAGTAGAAATTATGATGATGGTCATTACGATATAATTGATTTATATAATACTAATTTTAAATTAGAACAAAAAAAAAATAAAAAATGTAAACAATTATAAAAATCGTAAATTTTTATGTAACAAAGAAATTAGTCCATGTAAAAAAATAAAAATTACAAATCATGAAAATAGTAATGTAACTATAGAAAATAATACTAATAAAAAAATTATAAACAATAAAAATATATTAAAAAGAAAAAATGAAGAAAAATTTTATAAGTAAGAAGATCAAAATAATTAAATCGATAGATAATATAAAAATAATAACTGAAAAAATGATTATATATCTGATTTTGGTGAAATTGATTTTAAATGTTCCTACTGTTCTGCAGTATTTTGGAAAGAAGAAAAAAAAAATTTACTTGTTGTCGCAAAGGAAAAATTAAATTATCACCTTTGAGTTTATATAATAATAAATTAAAAGAATTAATTGCTACTTTTAGTGCTAATATAATTTATGAAAAACAAAAAGCAATTTATAATTTAAAACTTCAAGGTCAAGTACATCATTATGTTCCTAAAACTTTAATACCAAATAATAATCGAGAACCTTGTTGTGGTCAATTTTATATTTATGATGATAATACTGCGATTGAAAAAAAATTGAAAACTAAAAAAAATTTAATAAAAGATCATTTGGATTTATTAACAAAAGTATTTAATAGTAATCCTTATGCTAAATATTATAAACATTTACATCAATTAACAAACTTAGAGAATTTACCAAATTATAGATTATATTTTATCAGAAAAAATGATAAACACAAGCATTGTTATAATAAACCTCTAACATCTGAATGTGGGGCTATAATAGTATCACAATCTGCAATTTTAGAAGATTATGATTTATGCATTTATCCTAAAAATACAATAGAAAATGAACCAAAACATGTTTATTTAAGTAAATTATCTCAACACATAGATCCGTTAGTTTTTCCAATTCTTTTTCCATCTGGAGACTTAGGTTGGAGCATTGGTCATACTCAAAGTCCTAAATCTTTAGAAAATTTAACGATGTTACAACATTATTCATATAGATTGGCTTATAGGCCAGATTCTATTAATTTTAATCCTTTACTATATTGTGGACGATTAACGCGACAATATTTTCTACATGTTGCAATTCAAATTGAAAATAATAGAATGAATTTTCTAAGAAATAATCAAAGACAATTAAGAATTGAATGTTATCAAGGCTTATTAGACCATGTATTAAATAGCGCTTGTAATATATCAAATAATTTTGAGGAAAAAGAAAAAATAGGTAATCTATTTATATTGCCATTATTTTATATAGGAAGTCCTAGATATACGCAACAACATTATCAAGATGCAATGGCCATTTATAGAGAGGTTGGTAGACCTGATATTTTTATTACTATGACTTGTAATCCAAGGTGGAAAGAATTAAAAAGAGTTTTAAAAAAATTTCTAGCAGGTACTACTCCTAATGATATCCCTAATATAACAGTTAGATTATTTTATACTAAATTCAATAAATTAGTTGATGATATCGTTAAAAAAAAAATTTTTGGTAAAGTTATTGCTTATGTATACACAATTGAATTTCAAAAAAGAGGTTTACCACATGCTCATATTCTTATAACGTTACACTCTGATGATAAATTAATAACTCAAGAAAAAATAGATAAATATGTTTCAGCTGAAATTCCAAATAGTGATGACAAGGAATTACAAAAATTAGTAATTAAACACATGTTGCATGGACCACATAACAATAATTCACCATGTTACGATAATAATAAAAATACTTGTACAAAAAAATATCCAAAAAATTTTGTTAATAATACTATTATTCACAAAAATGGATTTCCGGAATATAAACGAATAAATAATTCACACGAAAATCATTATTATAAAATTAAAAATAATAAACAAATTATTCCTGTAGATAATTCAATGGTTGTACCTTACAATAGTTATTTACTCAGAAAATATAAGTGTCATATAAATTTTGAAATATGTGCCACTATACACAGTATAAAATATGTTTATAATTATATTCATAAAGGTGGAGATAAAGCTTTTTGTAAAATAAAAAAAAAATGATGATAAAGACGAAAAAGAGACTTATGATGAAATTACACAATTTATAGATGGAAGATATATGAGTCCTATGGAAGCAGCTTGGAGATTATCTGAATTTCCGATATGTGGAAGAAGTCATACAGTTGTTAGATTAGCTGTTCATACGAAAAATCAGCAAAAAATTATATTCGAAGAAAATAAAGAATCAAAAGCTTTAGACAAATGGAAAACAACATTAACTGCATGGTTTAATCTTAATATTAAAGATAAGTTTGCAAAACAAATAAAATACAGTAGTATACATAAATATTACGTATTCAATAACAATAAATGTTGGATCAAACGTACTCGTGATAAAAAACATAAAGCTATTGGAAGATTAAATATTGTGTCTCCTAAAGATACTGAAAGATTCCATTTAAAATTAATTTTAAATCATGTTAAAGGCGTAACTTCATTTACAGAATTAAGAACTTTTGAAAACATAACATATAATACTTTTAAAGAAACAGCAGTTGCAATGGGGCTAATAGAAAGTTCTTCGCAAATATTTGATATGTTTTCTGAAGCTTGTACCATTATGCTACCGAGTCAGCTGCGTCAATATTTTGCATAGTTACTTTTATCAGAAAATATTCAAGGTAATGAAATATGGAATAAATTTAAAGAATATTTTTGTGAAGATTTTGAAGATGATAAAGAAAATGAAGCATTAAATGAAATTAATAAAATTTTATTGACCGAAGAAATGTCTTATAAAAATTTTAGTTTACCAGAACCAATAGAAAAAATTATCCATGAAAATCAGGAAGAAAATTCAAAAATTATTGAATATAATAAACATATGTTTAACGAAATGTATTTATTATTAAATCAAGATCAAAAATTTATTTTTGACGACATAATAAAATATTCCTCTAAATTATATTTTATTGATGGACCAGGTGGTACTGGAAAAACATTTTTGTATAAAACATTAATTTATTATTTTTTATACAAATGTAAAAAAGTATTATCAATGGCATGGACTGGAATTGCATCAATTTTATTACCTAAAGGAATGACAAGTCACAGAACTTTTAGATTACCTTTAGATTTAGATAATGTAGAAATCACATTCTTTAAATTAGAAAGTGACAAAAAAAATTACGAGATGCAGATATTATTATATGGGACGAAGCTTCAATGATACCAAAAAAAGCTTTGGAAATTGTTAATAAAACTTTACAAGATTTATGTGGTAATGATTTACCATTTGGTGATAAATTAATAATTTTAGGAGGTGATTTTCGCCAAATACTTCCTGTTATAAAAAATAGTTTTAAAGATATAATAGTACAAAATAGTTTAAAATATTCTTTTTTATGGCCGTTATTTGAAATTAAAAAATTAAATAAAAATATCCGCTGCAATAATAAATCATTTAATTCTTTATTATTACAAATAGGTGAAGGTCAAATTAAATCATTTTAAATTCCTGATAAATGGAAAACTAATGATATTTGTTTAAAAATATATAAAAACATTAATAATAATGACAACATAAATCAAGTAATATTAGCAGCTCATAACGATGACATAAATAATTTAAATAAAAGAATATTAAAATTACTTAACGGCGAATTGACAACTTATTATAGCATAGATTATGCTACTCATAAAGGAGTCGATCAAAGTGATGATAATATCGAATTAAATTATCCAATAGAAACTCTTAATAAAATAAAAGAAGGTTTACTACCACACATATTGGAATTAAAAGTTAATGCTATAGTTATATTAATAAGAAATTTAAGTATTACCGAAGGTTCATGTAATGGAACAAGATTAAAAATTATAAAATTATATAAATATAATCTTAAAGCTGAAATCATTACTGGAGAAAAAATTGAAAATAAAGTTTTTATTCCAAGAATAACATTAAATACTGGTGAATCATCGTCTTTACCCTTTATACTTTATAGAAAACAATTTCCTGTAACATAAGCTTTTGCTATGACTATTAACAAATCTCAAGGTCAAAGTTTTGATGAGATTGGATTATTTATTAAAAGAGCTTTATTTTTGCATGGACAGCTTTACGTTGCACTGTCGAGATGTAAAAATCCTAACAAAATATACATACAAAATGAATCTGAAAATAAATATGAAATATTAAATATTGTTTGGAAAGAAATTTTTAATTGTTAATTAAATTTAAAAATATTGTAAAAATAAATACAGTTTATAAGAAAATAAACATAAAATGAATTATTATTTAATTAAAATAAAATAAATTTATATATTAGATAAACATGGAAAACAATGAACAATTGAATGTTGATAATAACGCAAATTGGCAAATTATGGAATGGGATCCAATTAATAATATGTATATTGAACCCGTATCTAACGAAGAATTAGGAGAATCGTCTAACTTAAATGCTGAAATTAATGAATATGAAGAAATAGAATATCTTCAAGAAGTAGAAGCTGAACAATATTATTATCAATATGTAAAAGAACAAAAATTATCTGAGTGGTCTTAATTAATACAAAAATTTGATATGAAATATTATATACATTATTATAAAGAATGGAAAGATGTTTCTGAATGTTTTCAATTTCAGGTTCAAGAAATTTTTCAATATCTAATAAATAATGTCGATTTCGACATAGAAGGTATTAAGAATGATGAAAATTATTATGAAAATTTATTAATAATAAGTAATATAATTTATGATTTATATTTTTAAAATGATAATTATTTATATACACCTTTAAAATGTTTCAAAAAATAAAAATGAAAATATTTACATGTAATAACAATAATAATTTTTAATATTTTGTTAATGACAATATATTTTATTTTTATGAATTTATAAATTTTTTTCAGCGATAGTTTAAAAGTAGTTTATAAAATTAATTTTAGCAAAAATAAAAAAAAAATACTAAAATTTTTAAAATAATATAAATCTGTATGCTTTTTTCAACGACAATAAAAATAAATTTGTAAACTATTTTTAAAAATAGTAAAAACAGATATACATATTTTTTAACGACACTAAACAATAAATTTGTACGCTTTTTTCAGCGACAATAAAATATAAATTTATAAGTTTTTTTTAGTAATTATGAAGAATAAATATGTAACCTTTTTTTATCGACAATAAAAATGATTTTGTAAGCTTCTTTTAGCGACAACAAATAATAAATTTGTACGCTCTTATAATCTTTTTTTAGCAACGATAAACAATAAATTTGTATGCTTTTTTTAGCGACAGTAAAAATAAATTTGTAAGCTTCTTTTAACGACAACTAATAAATTTGTATGCTTATATTAAATTTTTTTAGTGATAACAAACAATAGATCTGTACGCTTCAACAACAAAAATAAATGAATTTATAATCTTTTTTAGCGACAATAAACAATAAATTTATACGCTTTTTTCAACAACAATGAGATATAAATTTGTAAGTTTCTTTTAGCGATTGTGACAAATAAATTTATAAGCTTTTTTTAGCGACATTAAACAATAAATTTATATGCTTGTTTGAAATTTTTTTAGCGACAACAAACAATCGCTTCAGCGACAATAATAAATGAATCTGTAATCATTTTTAACGACAGTAAACAATAAATTTGTACGCTTTTTTCAACGACAATGAGATATAAATTTATAAGTTCCTTTTAATTATTATAAAAAATAAATTTGTAAGCTCTATTAGCGACAATAAAGATGAATTTGTAAGCTTCTTTTAGCGACAACAAACAATAAATTTGTATGCTTATATTAAATTTTTTTTGGTGACAGTAAACAATAAATCTGTACGCTTTAGCAACAATAATAAATGAATTTGTAATCTTTTTTAGCGACAGTAAACAATAAATTTGTACGCTTTTTTCAACGGCAATGAGATATAAATTTATAAGTTTCTTTTAGTGATTATAAAAAATAAATCTGTAAGCTTTCTTTAGCGACAATAAACAATAAATTTATATGTTTGTATAAAGTTTTTTTAGCGACAACAAACAATCGCTTCAGCGACAATAGTAAATTTGTAGGCTTTTTTTAGCGACAATAAAGATGAATTTGTAAGCTTCTTTTAGCGACAATGAAGATTAATTTGTAAGCTTCTTTTAGCGACAACAAACAATGCTTTTTATAAGCTTTTAATGCAGCCATATATTTTTATGCTGGTCTCAAGCCCAAAAATCTTTTGTTAAGACAAATATGTAAATATCTTATTTCTAATTTAAAAAAAAACATTTTTTATTTAAATACAATTGTTAATAAAGTACTTATGGATATTAAGCTAAATTCATTTTGTAATTCATAGTTTACTATTGTAATTAATATATTTTTTACAATAATAAAAATAAAGATACAATATATAGAAATAAAAATATCAGAATAGAAATAAAAATATTATATATTCATCTGAATAAAGAAAATGCAGAGAGGAAGCTTTGTATCATCAATTAATTATGTTTGCAATTATATTGATAGAATGTTATTAATAATAATTTTTTTTTTCATTTTTGAAATTCAATATTAGAATACGAAAAAACTTTATAATATTAAATAGTTACAGTTACAATCATAATAATAAAATATTACTAATTATAATAATATTAAATTACTTATGATTGTTATTATAATAATAGAATATTATTAATAATAAGAATATTTTTTTATTACTAATTACTTAATCATAATATCATAGTGGGGAGGAGGGCATAATGAGGGGGCTATAAAAAGTGAGGGAGAGGGGGAGCAAATTGAGGGGGGGCTGAGGGGGGGCTACAAAAATTAAGAAGGGTGAGGGGGCTGAGGGGGAGGCCTAAGTTACGTTAATTTTGGAAAAGCCATTTATAAGAGAAATTACAACGTAATTTGAGGGGGTCTCGCCGACAGACATTTGAGGGGGCTACAAAAATTGAGGGGGGCGAGGGGAAGCTGAAGGGGGTCCTAAGTTACGTTAATTTCGGAATAGCCATTTATAAGAGGAATCACACCATAATTTGAGGGGGGGCAAATTGAGGGCGGGCTGACGGAGGGCTACAAAAATTGAGGGGGGGCTGAGGGGGGCCTAAGTTACGTTAATTTTGGAATAGCCATTTATAAGAGGAGTTACAACGTGATATGAGTGGGGGCTATGCCGACAGACATTTAAGGTGGGGCTGAGGGGGGGAGGATCGGTTGAATCTTGTCTTACGACTATATATATATAGATATATATACATGGTCCGTTTCATGTCAACTTGCACCCGTTGACCTGTATATTTTCTGGTATATATATATTCATATACACATATATACATATATACATACGTAAGACATTCCACGTCAATTAGAACGCACGCCCAGACAGGTTTAAATATATATATATATATATATATATATATATATATATATATGGGACGTTCCATGTCGTTTCGCATGCATGCACACAGACTTTAATAAACATGGGATTTTTCATGTCAATTATAACGCACGCGCACGCAGGTTTATGTATATGGAACATTTCATGCCAATTCGCATGCATGCACACACACGTTAATATACATGGAATTTTTTATGTCAATTTCAACGCACGCACATACAGGTTTATATATATGCAACATTTCATGCTAATGCACAGGCACACACACAGGAATATATATATATGTATATATACATATATATATATATATATATATATATATACATATATATATATATATATATATGAAACATTTCATGTCAACTCGTACGTACACATAATCACAGGCTTTTCTATATATATGAGACATTTTATGACAACTTTTACACACCTATCCGAGTTTCTTCAAGTTTACATATATATGACGTTTCATGTCAATTTGCATTCATGCACGCACGCTTTTACATACATGGGACTCTTCATGTCAACTCATATACGACCTTACAGACAGGTTTTTGCATATATATATGCTCCATTCCATATCAAGTTGCTCACGTTCACCCGCAATTTTCTTTGTTCATATATATATATATGGGACATTTTATGTCAACTTGCACGTACTCGCAAGCACTGGTCTTTCTTTATATATGGGACATTTCATGACAACTTGTACACACCTATCTAAGTACCGTTAGGTTTATATATATGAGACGTTTTATGTCGATTCGCATACATGCACACACGCGCTCATGTAAATGGGACTTTTTATGTCAATTCGCAAGCATGATATAAACATATACATATACATAAGGGACATTACATGTAGAATCACACGTATACACACAGGTTTAATCAAGTTTATATGAGACATTTAATTTTAACTCATACGCGCACGCACACGCTCACACATACAAACACATATTTAACTTTATATATATATGGGACGTTTCACGTCAACTCACCTAACAAAAAAATAGAATTCGTTGAAAATCTGTCAAAATGTTCTATTTGATACCCAAAATATACAAAAAAAATTTTAGAGGTCCAGGTCAAAGGGATCAGGATTTAAACGTGATGGAATTTTTCGAATTTTCCAAATTTTTTGCTGAATAAATATTTTAATGAATTTTTTCCTCAGAAACTATCAATTTTTCGTTAAAACTTAATAGAATACTTTTTCTTGGAAATTAGATGTAAAATTCACCTGAATTTTTGCAAATTATAATATACTGATTTTTATGCTCATTTGATCGATTTAAACATACTATTTAGTATATCTAAAAATCGAGCAGGTTAAATTGGCTTTTTGAAGTCTTATTTTTTTTGTTTTTTTATGAGGAAAAAATATACGAAGCCTCCAGTTGGGCAGCCTTCTCAAAGTTACTTAATTGTGCAAAAAAGTCTGAATAAATCGTTATTTTGGATCAATGATGAGATTCGTGATTTTTTTTCTGAAAAAGTATTGATTTTTGGGACAAATGTATAAAAATGTTTCATATTGGAAATTGTATGTTAAATGTATGTAAATTTTTGTAAATCATTGTTTGCTAAACATCACAAATTATAAATGAAATTTTGAAATTTTTAAATTTATTTTTTGTTAAATTTTTAGTATATATGGTTCATAATGTCTTAAATTACAATTTGTAAAAATATGTTCATATTCTACACATGATTTCCAATAAAAAACATCTTCATACATGTGTCCCAAAAATCAATACTTTTTCAGAAAAAAAATCACGAATCTCATCATTGATCCAAAATAACGATTTTTTCAGACATTTTTGCACAATTAAGTAACTTTGAGAAGGCTGCCCAACTAGAGGCTTCGTATATTTTTTTCTCATAAAGAAACAAAAAAAATAAGACTTCAAAAAGCCAATTTAACCTGCTCGATTTTCAGATATACTAAATAGTATGTTTAAATCGATCAAATGAGCATAAAAATCAGTATATTATAATTTGCAAAAATTCAGGTGAATTCTACATCTAATTTCCAAGAAAAAGTATTTTATTAAGTTTTAACGAAAAATTGATAGTTTTTGAGGAAAAAATTCATTAAAATATTTAATTAGCAAAAAATTTGGAAAATTCGAAAAATTCCATCACGTTTAAATCCAGACCCCTTGGATCTGGACCTCTAAAATTTTTTTTGTATATTTTGGGTATTAAATAGAACATTTTCACAGATTTTCGACGAATTCTATTTTCTTGTTAGGTTAGTTGACATGAAACGTTCCATATATATATATATATATATATATATATATATATATATATATATATATACATACATATTTTACCTTTCCGATGTGGACACTCGTTAAAAAATAGTTATTTACTATGCACTGGTACCCACGATCGCCGTCTTTGGATACCTAGGTGTTAATGGCAACTTAAACATCATCTACAGCAAAAACCTTTAAAATTCTACTTAGGGGTCGTACCCAAATGCCGTTGACAGTTTTTTGGGGGGGAGGGGTCGATCAAAATCTACGAAAAGTAACGCTATGGGAGGGGGGGTTAGTTATTTACTCCTACGTTGGCTATTTTTTTTTTTTATCAAAAAGATCATTGCATAATATTAGCAATTTGGAGCAGATTTTTCATCCGAAAACTGCAAAGTCAAGCAGTTCCGCAGTCTGTCCACTAAAACACAGTATATTACTTTCTTTTACATGTACGCGGGCGCCGCAATACGGTGCAAAGCTTAAGCCGTTTCTTTTGGCGAGTGAGCTGTCAAAACAAACGAAAAATTTTCAAGCCGATTGCAGCATTTATATTTGTGCCTGTTGAATCGTGTTCTATTTTTATAACGTACTTTAAAAGGTTCATAGTTTTATGATCTTTTTCGATAAAATTGAAGTGAAAAAGTTTATCGACGATTAATATATTTAATATCTTATAAATATTTATTATATGCAATGTTTAGAATTCTGTTGTTTTGTGAAAATGCTATTTTAATAAAATAAAAAACATAAAAATATGTTCAATATTTAAAAAGTAATTAATATAATTAAAATTTTTTTTAAAAGTTTAATAAAAAATAAAAAAGTTAGTTTACGTTACAGGGGGGAGGGGGGGAGGGTACTTTGATAGTTTACACATGTCACGGAAAGGGGACCGGGGGGTCGAAATATCGAAAAAATTGTCAACGGCATTTGGGTACGACCCCTTATAGTTTAATAACTACTTTGATGTTGTTGCAAATGTTATCTAGCTAAACATGGATGTTCCGAGTAAGATGAACATTGTCTACAAGAATATCTTTTGAAATTTAGCCATTATTTATTAATAACATGTATGTTTCCCGAGATGACATCTCACAATACTCAGGTGATCCTGGCTACCTGGAAGTCGTCTATATGAATGAATTTTGAAATTTTCCATACCGGTTATGAAGTTTACAGGCATTTGCAGGGACTACGTCAAATGAAACTTGGAGATTTTTTTAGATTTCGATTCTAAGGTTGTTTAATTAGGTCGAAGAATACTCGGAAATCAAAAGATTTTCAAAGAACAATTGTTTAAGATTCATGCAACTTCCATGAAATATGTTGATTTACTCGTAGTCGATACCCATACATAAAGATCATTCATACAAATCATATCGCATATAAATTTGCGGTAGTATCCCTACTAATTTATGAATTTATCGTTCAAATAATGCCAGCGAAATTTAACTTCGAGAAAGCATATAACCATCGTAATTAGTGAATAATTTTAACCTTTTTTCATCAAACATCATTCCGATATACAGGTAATAAGCGTTATTATTTAAAAAATTTGAAAATTTATGAATCTCAGCAATTATTTACTTACCACGAAAGTTGAGAAATCATATAAGTAATTCATTTTATTTGAATTAAATCATTTAAAATCTATATAAGTCAAATTCCAAATATAAAGAAATCCTGAATCAGTTATGCATTCACATATAATTTTTATTCAATCTTTAACATTTTTGTTTGTTTAACCGAACAATAAACATTCTTGCTATTTACATGAAATCATGAAACTTTAATTTTTTACAAAAATAAAAAGTAATTTTTTTAAACATTATTTATTATAAATATTATTTCCTTAATAGACATAAATCTTTGAAATCATTAGATATATCTAATACTATTACAAAATTATAGAAAATGAAGATATATTTTAAGAGGAAGAATCATATTTCTGTCCTTTGCTAATAAGAAAATTGGTTTTTTGAATAAAAATAAATTAAAATGGAGATAATATATTGACTATGAATAAGATTTACATAATTAGACGCATTTATGCATATTGTGTATGGACTATAGATACATCGTATATCAATTATGTGGGCTCATATAAATACACAGGTTCTCTACAGCTTTTTATGCATGACTTCTGAATTTTTTTCCATACGATGTGACCTTATATAAAGCAATAAAACAATTTTTTTCATGTCATTTATTTATATTATTTATTTACTTCATGCTGGTAAAAATTTACAATATTATATGTGGCAATAACTCAGCCAATGTTCATTTTTGGATAATTTTTAATATCATGATTGCATATTCAATACAAGAATTTGAATAATAACATTTCAAGTGGCGATTATTCAGCCAATGTAAGTTTTCAGATATTTAATAATATCGCGATTATTTTCTAATATGAAACATTTAAAAAGAATTTATTAAGTGGCGATTACTCAGCCAATGTAAATCTTTAGATAATTTTGAATATCGCGATTATTATTTTAAAAAATTTTTACCTATTCATATTAAAAAATTGCTTTTATAAAAAATGTTTCTGTATAATTATAAATATTCAATTATAAATTATTAAACTTTTTGCTTATTCATAAAAATAATAAAATAAGTATTAGTAAGTTCAAAGCTTTATACCCTTACAAATAACTTTTGAGTCCATTTGCTTTATACAGTACTCGTTTTTCGAATTCAGTATCGAACAATCTATTAAATTTTGGCATGTTCATTAAAGTTGCATAAGAAAATAATCTTTCTACTGGAGCTGAAGAAGGTAATGTGGTATTGAATTTCAAAAATAAGCTTTTAACAACTGGAAAATTATTTAAAGACGCCAAATACATCGTTTTTTTATTTAAAAACCTCATTAGTTCATTTTCTTCTTGTTCTTTAGGTGCAAAAGCCGTGTTCAGTAATGCATTTGAGCTGTCATCATCAAAATCAAAAAACATGTCTTCAGTATCCTCAATATCTGGAACAGCTGATTCCGGCTTTTCAGGCCCAACCAATTCTTCAACAAGCCTTTTTATTTTTGCTTGTGTATTTTTATCAAAGCACAAAATCCATTTTGCTCTAAATTTGGGATGCATGAGTGCTGCTATAGCTGCTAATTCGCCATTGTTAAAGATTTCAAAAAAATCATCAAATCTTTTGTCTAAAGCTTTCTTTAAATATTTCAACAGTGGCTCACACATAGACAAACTTTTATTTGCCGATAAAGTATTCCATTTTTGCTTTCTCATAGAGAAAGCATTGTATCGGTAAAAAAAATTTTTTTCTATTTTTTCATTAATACTCGATGGATTAGCTTCAAATTTTGCATGCAATTTATTTTTTTGTCTAACTGGGGGGGGGAAGCTATTGAAAATTGATCTTCTTAGCTCAGTTTATTTTTTAGAGCTATTTTAAGAATTTTAAAAAAATTTTGATTTTTCATTTTTTTGATATTTTACGTAAACTACTCGAAGAATTTACTTGAAAATTTGTATGAACATTATTTGCGACTGCCAAAAGAAGAAAAACTTCTACCAACTGATTTTCTTAGCGCACTTTTAATTTTAAAGCAATTTAAAAATTTTGAAAAAAAATTTTTTTTTCATTTATTTTTTATTTTACGACAACCATTCGATAGATTTGCTTCTAAATTTGTATGCAAGTTATTCGCTATTGTCTAAAGAAAACAAGCTTTAGAACACTTATTCTCTTAGCGTAGTTTTAATTTTAGAGCATTTTGAAAATTTTGGAAAAAATCTCTATTTTTCATTTTTTTTCTATTACACAAAAATCATTCGATAGATTTGCTCGAAAATTTTTATGGAAATCATTTGCAATGGCCTAAATAAAACAAGCTTTAAAAAACTTATTTTCTCAGTGCAGTTTTAATTTTAGAGCATTTTGAAAATTTTGAATAAAATTTTTCTAATTTTTTTTATATTTTACGTAAACTACTCGATGAAAGAGCTTCAAATTATGTATGGGAATTATTTATGATTATCAAAATAAAATAAACTTTTGAAAACTGGTTTTCTTAGCGTAGTTGTAACGTTAAAGCGTTTTGAAAATTTTAAAACAATGTTTATTTTTTAATTATTTGGTATTTTTTGTAAACTATTCGATAAAAATATTCCAAAATTTGTATGGAAGTTATTGGTTATAGTGTTAAGAAGACAAGCTTGGGAAAATTAATTTTATAAACGCATTTTTAATTTTAGAGCATCATAAAATCACATTTTGCGAATGGCAAAATTAAGAAAGAGTAAAATTCATATAGTTTTCGTAGGTATTAAGACAGCCTTCAATACAGAGGATAGGGACATTTATATTAAAATCGTATTTAAAAAAATAAAATCAAATTACTCCAACTCAATGTGCTCTATGAGAATATCAATTGCTGAAGCCAGGGGTTGACACAATTTCAAATAATCTTCAATAAATTCAAAATCTTTTTTTCTTAAGATTTTATTAGATTCCAACATGTCATGAATTCTTTCATCATCAATTTTTTCTTTTAAAGAAATGATTTGTTTAAAGGCGTCATACATAGAATTCCACCTTGTTATAACGGGCCTCTGTAAACTGCATTCGAAAATTTTTTTCATTTCTTCTCGTTTTTTTGGTGATCTTAAACATTTCCATAATTGTTGGCATTTTTCCATGACAAATTTATGACACTTTTTAATATTTGAAACTCTGTCAATTGCATCTACAAGATCTTTTGTTGCAATCAAACTCAAGGTATGGCGGGCACATCGAAAATGACGAGATAGTGTTATATTTGAAAATATTGCTCCGTCTTCTACAGGAGCTATATTATCGTTACTGTTCATAAACAGTGATTCTTCGCCATCATTTTCTTCAAACTCTTCCATTTCCTCTTCAGAATTATTTGAATCCTCATCTGCAATAATTTTTATATAATAATTTGAAAATTTATTAAGATTTTATAAAGATTTTTCTTATAAATTTAAAGTTAAATTTTTGCATTTTTTTATTATATTTATAACTTTTAAGCAAAATTAACTTTTTTAATGAATTTAGATTTGTTTGATTAAATTTTGTTTCATGAGGAATTATAAAATTTAAAGAAAATCTACCGACAATTGACAGTTATTAATTTATTTTATTATTTAATATTAATTTGATTCAATAATTGATTATATTCATCCAATAATTTAAATGTATATTTATTTAATTTTTAATAAAAATGATCTAAAATCACAATTTAAGTAACCTGGAAAATAATTTTCTGGATTTTCTATTCCAAATTCTTTGAAGGCTTTAACAAAATTTTTGCCATCATCCGTAACTGTAGATACAATTTTTTCAGTAGTTAGCTCGAAAGTCGAATCGATAAGAGATAGTTACTCTGCTATATTGGAAAAGGTATGCGATCCTTCAAATCGTCTACAAGCTAAAGCTGCTGATCTTCTTTCCAAAGATATATTATTAATCTGCAAATAGAAATAATTTTGATTTAATTGTAATTTCTTAACTACTTTATGTTAATAACATGTTATCTTACCCAATGAGCAGTTACACCTAAAAATCTTCTATTCATCCCAGTCCAAATATCTGCTGTTGTACAGACATGGTTTGCATTAGCTAAAGCCATTTTAATCTTGTCTAATTGTTTATAATATAAATTATTAACTTTTTTTCCAGCAGTATAACGAGTCAAATGCTTTAACGGAGCGTCATTATGTTTAATTTTGGAATCTAAATATTTTAAATAAAATGTTATTCATTAGTATAATAAAAAAAATATTATATAAAATATACAACCATTAAATATTTTCTGAACTTTTAATCTTCAACTAGACGAAGAGAAAGTTGATTTCTCAATAAAAACTCAACGTTTTTTTCAAAAGTATTTTGAGAAAAAGCACATGTCACACGTCGATAAACAATACCATTTTCATCTTCATCATCACCATCCAATTTCTTAAATTTTTTATATTGCAGATAGCTTTGTAGTTTATCTTCATGTTTTCTCTAAAAATATAATTATATTAAATCATAAAATTAATACAAAATAAACATTTAATATTATTAAAATTTTTTGGTTTTGTATGAAATAGTATATTTTTCATCCAGAGCGAGTAAAAATAAAGAACTCCTCTTCGGCTTGGATGACAATTCACACGAAATTAAAGTCATTCTTTATTTACTCTCGAGGTGAAAATACAAATTTTCCAACAAGAGGCCAAAAATACCATCTTCTATTTTCGACACCAGGAGAAAATATGGTTCTTTTGAACTAGGTGTTAAAAAAGCAATTTGATGACATTGTAAAAAAGTGAACACAAAATTTTATTCTGTGTTTACTATAACAGATAAAATTTTGTATTATTGTCACCTACCTACATGGCTGATCTTTTTTTCTGATAAGGTATATAACTTTAATATAAATAATTCATCATTGAACAAGATATTTATTGAAACATGATACTTGATATTTCACCTAAATATGAACTTTACATTTGAATGTACTGTCATAAAAAACATCAAAATTTTTTTTTAATTCATACCATTAAATATTGACCTTATCAAGGTATTTTTCAAAAAGTACAATTTTTACTTTTTAAATTTAGCAACTAGTCCAGTCAAATTAGATTTTTTCATGTAAAAAAATTTAACAGCAAACTGACTGCACAATTATGTAAAGTAGGTTTGTGGGAGTAAAATATCCAAAATGGCTCCAACAGATGTTGTCCGTTTTTGTTTAAACAATGTTTAAACATTGAAAATTGACATTTTTTCTCTTTATCTGCAAATATTTCTGGAGCTATAAAAGTTATCATATTGGTCCGATGAGATAAAATGTAGGTTTTTTGAAGACCTTTAAAATGAATTTTTAACCATTTTGATTGCATTTATAGTTTTCGAGAAAAATGCAAAAAACCACAAAAAAGGGTTAAATTTAAAAAAATTCATAACTTTTTTAATTTAATGATTTAAGAATTGGGCTTGTGGCAATAAATAGTTCTTAATGTGCACAATAAGCATACGCAAGCAGAATCCTGTAGGACTTATAGTTTTTCCATAGTAACACTTATAAGTTATAAACAATTAATTTTCAGTAGGCCACTCTATCTCACACGATTAACTTTTTACAATGTTCAACATCGATTCTGAAAGTTTAGATATCCCTCTACAAAATGTATATTTCAGATTTTTGATTAAGTGATTAGAAAGTCCTTAAAAATTCACTTAAACATTGGATCTTTTGCTTGGGCGCATGAATTAACGTTAGTAGTGGGGGGAACTAAGCAACTAGGCATGCCAGGCAGACTACCCGTTATACATTTCCCCTTCGTTATGAGTTTTCCCCACTACTAACGTTAATTCATGCGCCCAAGCGAAAGGTCCAATGTTTAAGTGAATTTTTAAGGACTTTCTAATCACTTAATCAAAAATCTGAAATATACATTTTGTAGAGGGATATCTAAACTTTCAGAATCGATGTTGAACATTGTAAAAAGTTAATCGTGTGAGATAGAGTGGCCTACTGAAAATTAATTGTTTATAACTTATAAGTGTTACTATGGAAAAACTATAAGTCCTACAGGATTCTGCTTGCGTATGCTTATTGTGCACATTAAGAACTATTTATTGCCACAAGCCCAATTCTTAAATCATTAAATTAAAAAAGTTATGAATTTTTTTAAATTTAACCCTTTTTTGTGGTTTTTTGCATTTTTCTCGAAAACTATAAATGCAATCAAAATGGTTAAAAATTCATTTTAAAGGTCTTCAAAAAACCTACATTTTATCTCATCGGACCAATATGATAACTTTTATAGCTCCAGAAATATTTGCAGATAAAGAGAAAAAATGTCAATTTTCAATGTTTAAACATTGTTTAAACAAAAACGGACAATATCTGTTGGAGCCATTTTGGATATTTTACTCCCACAAACCTACTTTACATAATTGTGCAGTCAGTTTGCTGTTAAACTTTTTTGCAAATATCAGCCATTTTTTAGCTAAATTGACTGGCCTAAACTTACAATAACAATAAATAAATTAGTTGATTTAATAACATATACATATAAAAACAATAACCTTTAAATGGCGATAAAAATTTGATGAAACTTTAAGATTTCCTTGAATAATCTGGTTACAAGTCATGCATTTTGCTATGATTTTATGGCCATTTGATTTCGTCAAATCTGCTTCAAAAAATTTTCCATCCAAATAACAAGTTTTACGGCAGACATCTAACATTTCTTTTTGTTCATCACTTAATGAAACAGAAGGTGCCGTTGAAACATTTGTAACTACTGTAGGATTATTCAATCGTGATAACTCATTATGGGTACCATTATTTGCTGTCCCCTGACTTCCATTTTCATGTAATGGTTCACCATCCATACCAACTCTTAAACTAGCTAGCAATTCATCTGTATTATCTACTGAATTTTCTTCACTGTTTATTTTAAATCCTTGAAGTAAACAACAAAACAATGAATAACATAATTAAATACAACGTATTTATAGGTTTATTGATCCAGTAAGAATGATTTGAGAGTTTATTTTATGAATAATGTTCCTAAAATTAAATTTTTACGAGGTCTAAAATTTGTTAAGTATGAATTTAATTGTAATCTTTTTAACGAAAATTCAATTTTACAAAACCCAATTTTGTTATAGAAATACATAAACATTAATTTCATGCACTCGAAACCAAAAAATGTTTAATTAAAAGTTTCAAATTAAAAAAAAGGGGTTGGATACGCTGTCTTTGTCTAATTAAGATTTTCATATTTTACTCGAATATTAATTGTTGTAATTGTAAATTAATTTTCAAGTACAAAAGATGTGATTATAAAAAATTTTTGTATAAAAATCGAAAAATTAAAATGACGTCATTGAGAAAAGTACGGAATGCCAAAGTAAAAGGTTATGTTATAAAGATATCGATGTTCCCTACTTTTTTCAAACAATTGTCAGCCAGTTTTATGTTATTGTACAAAGATTCGCATTTATATTAATTGCGGTAATAAAATAACTGGTGGTCAATAAATTTTTCTTTCAGTTACAGATTAATCATATATTTTCATACACAAAATATATACAAAAAATTTTATAGGTCTAAATCATAAAAGAGTTGTAATGAAATAATGTAAATTTTTCAATATTTTTTTTTTATGAATTCCTTAATGAATTGTTTTCTCAAATGCTATAAACTTTAGATAAATACTTAAAACCAGGGTTGCAAATATTTAAATCATTTTGGGCTTTAAATAAATTTTAATTCACAAATCCTTTTTGAATTCGTAATTAGAGTTTTATTTAATTAACAATTCCTTTTAAATTAATAATTAAAAATATTTTAATTAACAAATCAAAATCTAATCGTGAATTGAAAAGGCTTTAATTAAAAAATCAAAAGGAATTCTTAATTAAATAAATTTCAATTAAGAAATCAAAATGTAATCGTGAATTGAAAGGGCTTTAATTACCAAATCAAAAGAAATTCTTAATTAAATAAATTTCAATTAAGAAATCAAAATTTAATCGTGAATTAAAAGGGCTTTAATTCCAAAATCAAAAGGAATCCTTAATTAAATAAATTTCAATTAAGAAATCAAAATGTAATCGTGAATTGAAAGGGCTTTAATTCCAAAATCAAAAGGAATTCTTAATTGAATAAATTTCAATTAAGAAATCTAAATTTAATCGTGAATTGAAAGGGCTTTAATTCCAAAATCAAAAGGAATCCTTAATTAAATAAATTTCAATTAAGAAATCAAAATGTAATCGTGAATTGAAAGAGCGTCAGTTATGATTATGATTTGTGAATTCTAGGGCTTTAATTAAAAATTCCATAATTCCTTTTTAATTAAACGTTTTAAAGGAATTTTTATCATATATATGTATATAGAAAAACAGATGTGGACGCGCACATACATACGCACCTGGGCTCATATATATGCAACATTTCGTGTCGACCCAAACGCACACATACAGACAAGTTGATATATATATATATATATATATATATATATATATATATATATATACATACATACATACATACATACGTGTTACATTCCACGTCAATTAGAACGCACCCACAGACCGGTTTATATATATGGGACATTTCATGCCAATGCGCATGCACACACACAGGATTATATATGTATATATATATATATATATATGTATATATATATATATATATATATATATATATATGGGACATTTCAGGTCAACTCGTACGTACTCATGATCACAGGCTTCTCTATATATATGGAACATTTCATGACAACTCTCACATACCTATCCGAGTTCCTTCAGGTTCGCATATATGGGACGTTTCATGTCAATTTTCATTCATGCACACACACGTTAATATACATGGGATTTTTTATGTAAATTTCAACGCACACACATACAGGTTTATATATATATGACATTTCATGCCAATGCGCACGCACACATACACACACACAGCATTATATATATATGGGACATTTCATGTCAACTTGTACATACTCATAATCACAGGCTTATCTATATATATGGAACATTTCATGACAACTCTCACACACCTATCCGAGTTCTCAGGTTTTCATACATGGGACGTTTCGTGTCAATTTTCATTCATGCACACACACGTTGATATACATGGGATTTTTTCTGTAAATTTCAAAGCACGCACATACAGATTTATATATATGGGACATTTCATGCCAATGCGCATGCACACACACAGGATTATATATATATATATATATATATATATATATATATATGGGACATTTCATGTCAACTCGTATGTACTCATAATCACAGGCTTTTCTATATATATGGAACATTTCATGACAACTCTCACACACCTATCCGAGTTCCTTCAGGTTTACATATATACGACGTTTCATGTCAATTTGCATTCATGCATACACGCTTTTATATACATGCCACTCTTCATGTCAACTCATGTGCGACCTTACTGACAGGTTTTTGCATATGTATATATGGTCCATTTCATATCAAATTGCTCACGTTCACCCGCAATTTTTTTGTTTCTATATATATATATATATATATATATATATATATATATATATATATATATATATATATATATATATATATAGGACATTTCGTGTCAACTTGCACGTACTCATAAGCACAGGTTTTTTTATATATATATGGGACATTTCATGACAACTTGTACACACCTATCTAAGTACCCTTAGGTTTATATATATGAAACGTTTCATGTCAATTCGCATGCATGCACACATGCGTTCATGTACGTTGGACTTTTCATGTCGACTTACAAGCATGATATAAACATATATATATATATATATATATACATAAGGGACATTTCATGTAGAATCGCACGTACACACACAGGTTTATTCAAGTTTATATGGAACATTTAATTTCAACTCATACGCACACGCACACGCTCACACATACAAACACATATTTAACTTTATATATATATATATATATATATATATATATATATATATATATATACATACTTTACCTTATCGATGTAGACAATATTTAAAAAATAGTTATTTATTATGCTGTGGTACCCACGATCGCCGTCTTTGGATACCTAGGTGTTAATGACAACTTAAACATCATCTACAGCTAAAACTTTTGAAATTCAACTTATAGTTTAATAACTACTTTGAAGTTGTTTCAAATGTTATCTAGCCAAACATGGATTTTCCGAGTAAGATAAACATTGTCTACAAGAATATCTTTTGAAATTTAGCCATTATTTATTAATAACATGTACGTTTCCCGAGATGACATCTCACAATATCCAGGTGATCCTGGCTACCTGGAAATCGTCTATATGAATGAATTTTAAAATTTTCCATACCGATTATGAAGTTTACAGATATTTGCAGGGACTACGTCAAATGAAACTTGGAGATTCTTTTAGATTTCGATTCTAAGGTTGTTTGATTAGGTCGGAGAATACTTGGAAATAAAAAGATTTTAAAAAATCAATTGTTTAAGATTCATGCAAGTTCCATGAAATATGTTGATTTACTCGTAGTCGATACCCATATATAAAGATCATTCATACAAATCATCTCGCATATAAATTTGCGGTAGTATCCCTACTAATTTATGAATTTTTCGTTCGAATAATGCCAGCGAAATTTAACTTCGAGAAAGCATATTACTATTGTAATTAGTGAATAATTTTAACATTTTTTCATCAAACATCATTCCGATATACAGGTAATAAGCGCTATTATTTAAAAAATTTAAAAAAAGTTAATTTATTTATTTTATACTTTTTAGTCTATTTATTCAATTATTGTATTTTATTTTTAAAGCATGTTTTTAAAATTTTGTATTTTCTATTTTTAAGTTAAAATTGTTTTTATTATCATTTAGAGATACATTGCAACCAGACTTTTCGAAGATTACACTCAGGTACATCCGTTATCGGCGACTTGGTACTTCAGTTCGACCTCTTCATCCTAAATCATTATTATGCATTATAGATTCACTTTCAAACCTTGAATTAGGTTTTAGCAGCCCCGAAATCCCCCGGGGAACCCACCTCGACCCAGAGAAAGCCTCCCCACTTGTACTTCCTCGGAGACGACGTCCATGCGTATTCTGGACAACGTGCATCACTTTGTGGCAATTGTTTGATCTCAAATTCGGTTTTAGCAACCCTGAAAACCCCCGAGAAACTCGCCTTGACCCAAAGAAAGCCTCCCCATTTATACTTCCTCGGAGATGACTTTTCACACCCATTATCATCGACCTGGATGTCCAGGTACCAAAATGACAACTGATTATTGTATTGTCATCCAAGACCAAAGTCTATGCCAATTGTCAGAATTTATATCTGTCAAAAAGTGCCTGAAATCGAGCGCGCAAGATTTGATTACAGACAGACAAACATGCAAACAGACATGAAGGCGAATATAAGAAAAGCGTATATAAAAAAATAATATTTACCTACGTTAAGTCTGCTTTGAGACTAATTAACTTTCGTTTTTTATGACAAAAACAAGTAAATTGAATTTGAGAAAATTTCTATAAGTTACTTAAATTTATGAAAAAGTCAATATAAATCGTCATTTTTGCAGAATTATGAAGATTATGATTATTTTCGCGGAAATTATAATGTTATGGAAATTATTTATGGAAACGTTTTCGATTGGAAAATTTGTGATTATTGCAGTTGAATTTTGTTACATCATCATCAGTTGTATCCTCGTTAAAATGACCCGAAAATTTCTAAGAGAATCGGAACAAATATTTTTCCGGTCTTTAAAGAATGTTTAAGAACTATTATGAAATGAAAATTGATAAATGTTTCAAGTTTTCCGAATCGTTCCGTCATTGAAATTTCAATTATAAGCCGTTACTCATAAAATTTGGAAAAGTCTATTGTATGCAACTATTTTTCCACTGATTCAGTTGTAATTTATAAAATTGTGAATTTGGGTGATTCATTATGTTTCTTTCCGTAATATTTATCTGATGTTGGAGCTACAGCAATCAAGTTTTGCTTTTTTTATTTCATTAATATCATTTTAAATTCGTAAATTAATAGTATATTGTGTAACGAGTAAGGTTTAGTTGACTATTGCGCACTAGGGCAAGTTGGCGCACGAGCGTAGCGAATAAGCGCCATTGCCCGAGACTCTCTCTCTCTCTCATATCTGCCGTACGACTGACTCGCAATAGTATATTTCAATACTTTTTGGTACTATTATTTGTAATTAAATTACATACTTTTAGTTCACCAATTTCACGTTTATACGGAATAATTACGATTTCGTTAATGTAAAAATAATACAAGAATAGATGATACGATTTACTTTGTCAGAGGTTAAAGCGAGATAGAGTATAAAATTCATCATATGGTCGATGAGATACAGTATGAGGGCGCTGCGCTTGTATAAACCTTTGCGATTTTACATTAATTAACGCTTTTGCGTGACATTATTTTACAGAATGTAACGTATTTACGTGATTTAATACAAAATAATATTATACATAGCTGTGAAACACACGCCCTCAAAAAACAACACACGCAGCGCGCGCTATTAGCTACTTACTACCCCCGAAAACGCATGCGCTATAGGCCGCTTACTCAGCACGGATGAGAAAAACAAATATAATGACTTGTCCGCACTAAAGCTATGTTAATACAATAATTTTTGTTAAAATAAAAAATCATTTAAACTTGTAAATTTTTTATGAACTTGGATTGGAAATTATATCAAGCTCGACAAACCTAATCTTAAAATACGTTACATTGAAAGTTTGTATTATTACTTTTTATGTAGTATTTTCGTGGGTTTCTTGAGTTGTCCGCACTCGAGTTGAATCTTACAAATTTTTTCTTTGTCGCAAAAAAATGTTATTAAACGCATTGTTTATTCATAACTTGGGATTGGAAATATTATTAGAAGAGTGTAAGCTTCGTCATGCTCTTAAAAATAAAAATAATGTTATCTAATTTTAAAAATAATATTAATCTGAATAATATATCCTCATCAGATAAGTTATTGTAATTTATATATTTTTAGAACCTTTCCAATTTCATGTGTACCACTATGGTATTATATGGGGATATCCATCCAACTTTAAATTCTCTAGTAACAGATCATTATTTAAACTAGGTTATAATCTTTTGTGCTATCCTGTAACTCTATTTCTGATGTATTTTGTAAATTTACACATAAGATAAATTACGGTAATTTTTTATGTGTAAAAATGAATGTTTCATAGAAATATCTACTGCGCCGTTTGTTAAACATTTACAAAATACATCAAAAATAGAGTTACAGGATAGCACAAAAGATTTAAACCTAGTTTAAACAATGTGCATCATGCGGTAACCCAGTAACAGCTGTAATAAGACCTGTTACTAGACAATTAAAAGTTTTGTGGATATCCCCATATATCAAAAAATATGATTATGACTTCTTCAGATTCTTTATGAATTTCTAATATATTGAATAGTGATTTTTGAAGGGCATATCATAGTATTAATTAAATTAACTTATTAATAAACTGAAAAATTGCCTAGTATTAATAAATTAGTGCGATTTATTGTATTTATTCACAAAAAAAATTTATAGCTTAGTCGTGTAAAATGGCTTTATTTCCACTATCAAACAATTCCATGGTATGCTTAACTATTTCAAGAGTTAAAAAAATTTAATAATATGTATATTTTTTTATAACTTCAAGATCGTTACTGAGAATCATAAATAATTTTCACGGTATTTTATTAATAGCAGGTCGTACATCTCTATCCTTTTATAATAAAAAAAATTCAATTTTCTGCAAAACCTTATGATTGTAGCAAAAAATAAGAAGAAAGCCCCTCTCGTATACTAAAAAGCAATATTTTCTCTTATGAGAAAAAATTATTTTTATTGCTTCATTTCAAAGAAAACTTTGAAAAACTGAATTGTCCATCCAAACCTCGATATTTTATGTTTTTCAAGGTTTTTTTCAAAAGGAATCGATAGAAAAATTTTTTCCTAATCAAAGAAAATATTGCTTTTTATGATACAAGATGGGGCTTTCTCTTTATTTTTTGCTAAAATTATTAGTTTTTGTAAAAAAATCAATTTTTTGATTACAATAGGACATATATACTCGACCTCCTCTTAAGGATCTTTAATAGCTATTAAACTCTTTACAAGATTGTAATAATTCATCTCGATTTACTTCCACAGAGTTCGTGAAGTTTCATTAACCTTTCAATCAATATACAGAAAATATAAATATTCATCCGTATTCTTAAATGATCTCATAGGAGTCGATCTGTGGCTCATTCGGTAGAGCGTTGGATTCGTAATCTCGAGGTTCCGAGTTCGAATCCCGCTCTCGGCCGATTGATACAAGCACCACTGTACGTTACATGTGCTTTGTTTACAAACACACTTACGAGCTCCGTCGCTGATTAGCATAGCAATAATAGCATAGCATAAATATAGCGACGTTAAAAAAAAAAAATGATCTCATAGATTTATAATCATTTATTTACCAATAATTTAATAAATATATTCATACGATGATAAAACGTGAAAAATATTTCTGGAGAATTTTTTAAAATACAATCTAGAAGGATTCTCCTGAAAACTTTACAGTGCTGTTCAATTCTAAAGCGATCTTGATTGTTCATTAATTGTGAATACGATAAAATTAAGGTTACTATTCCTTAGTAAAACTTAATGAATCAAAAAAGTTCAGAAGGTATCAACGAAAATCATGACAATTTTTTTCATAAGAGTTCACAAAGTTGTATTATGGACTGGTACCAAAAACCGCAAAAAATTAGAAAGGTTCTTTTACATCAGAATCTTTCCAAACCTTAATGTACATGTTCACCGGGGTATTTCACCTGAATACGGAGGACATTTATAACTAATATAGGTAGCTAGGAGAGTTTCCGTAGCCGATGGAGATCCACGGCTCCACCAAAGTTTTTCCTATGTATTTTGGTGCCTTGAACACGAATTTCGAGGGTGGATAGCTGGAAAATAGTTAGGAAAATCTCTAAAGTAAATTTTCTGGTTGTTAATTCTTCGCAGAAAAACATAATTTTTCGTGTTTTTCATCAAATATTAAGTCGAAAATATTCTTATCAATTTTGCCGTACATTGCACCATTTCTCTGTAAAAACATCATAAATATAAAAAAAACTCATTTTGCCATTTTTAATGATTTTTTTTATTTTATTGCACTAATCATTGGTGACCAATATAATTAAGAATTTTTACATTTTAATTAGCTAAAATTATTCTTTAATCCACCAACTGTTGATAAAAAAAGAATGGTTTAGGCTGGTTGCGGTCTTCCTTTAATTTTTCACGAATAATTGAACCGCTTATTCAGAAAGTACCGCGCAACGGTGCTCACATGAAAAAGTCAGGTCGAAAAATAGGGGAGATTGCTATAGTAACATTAAAGTCCACGGTTCCAAAAATTTTTTTTATATATTTTGTCACTAAACATTAATTTAAAGGGGGTGAAGTCGGAAAATGTCCAGGAAAATTTGTATGATATAATTTCCAAAAATTTGAAAAGTCTATTTTTCAAATAAAAAACATTTTGTCGCTTATTTCATGCAATTTTCATGCCAAAGTTATAAAAAAGAATAAGTTTTATAATTTTTTTCAATTTTTCATATTAGAATGAGACTATTGTTACAGTGCAGCAGAGATTAGAATAGGATTTCCTAAAATTTTATTTCATTTGCTAAATTTATGTTATAATTTATAAATACGTTTAATTAATTGTTATTTGTATTTTAATCTTATTACATTTTTTACATGTAGAATTTTTGCTACAAAAACAATATGTACAGTACACTATTCATTATTTTATGAAGTTTAAAAAACTTGTGTTTTTATAATTTATAAAATTTTTAACGAAGTACAATTTTTTTCTGTGAACTACTCTTTTACTGTTACATATTTTGTAAAAATATATCTTTTTAATAAAAAAATAGGTATATGATTGATTGAAAATATTAATTTTAATTAATTTAATTTATGTATAACCCTGTTGAAAAAATCCACTGACATGGTAACATTTTTTTTTAACTATTAATAATTAAATTTATTGATTTGTTGATTGTAATTCTTTAATCATTTATTTTATTTCCGCAATTCAATCCAAAATATCCTTAATTTATAATCCTTCAGTTGAAAATTGAGGCAGCACACTAATTATAACACATCCAAAATAATTTATAGCAGCATCATCAGTGTCACAACCAAATTTTAAAATTGCTAAGCATAAACTTTCAAAACGAATGTCAGGAAAAAGTAATTAACATTGTAAAAGAATTTTTTTATTACAGATAACTATTATGGGAAACACTTTTTTGAAAATAAAATCATATAATCAAATTATCCATCAAAAAGTAAAACTATTCCTTAAAAATCTTTAAGATTTTTATCAGTATTAATATTAGCAATTTTTCCTAAATTAGAATTTTTTTTATTTCAAGTAACATAGAAAAAATAACCTGTTTGTGTAACTGATTAAAAACTGCTCACTTGTTTAAAAAAAAATCTGGTGGCACTCATATATATATATATATATATATATATATATATATATACCTGTGTGTGTGTGTGTGTGTGCGCGCATGTGAATTGACATAAAATATCCCATGTATATGTATATACATATATTCATGAGCCCATGTGTGTGCGTGCATATGCCTTGACAGGAACAGCCCCATATATATATATATATATATATATATATATATATATATATATATATATATATATATATAAAAGAAAAATATATACAAACTCAAGTACGTGTGTCATGCATGTAAATTGACATGAAACGTCCCGTATATATAAACCTGTGTGTATGTGCGCGTGTGAATTAACATTAAATATCCCATGTATATGTGTACACAGATATACACACATATATATGTGTATATATATATATATATATATATATATATATATACATATATATATATATTTATAAGCCCATGTGTGTGCGTACATGCGAATGGACAGAAACGGTCCCATATATATAAACACAAATTTCAAATACATGTTTAGATGTGTTTGCGTGTTCGAGTTGACAAGATATGTCAAATATATGAAAACCGGTGCGTGCGTGTTGACATGATACGTCCCATATATGTGAACTTAAGGGCGCTTGGATAGGTGTGTTAGAGTTGTCATGAAATGTCCCATATATATAAACCTGTATAGGCGTGGGTAATAATTGACGTGAAAAATCCTATGTATATTAACGTGTGTGTGCATGCATGCAAATCGATATGAAATGTACCATATGTATAAACCTGTGTGTGTGTGTGCGTGCGTTCAAATTGACATGGAAAATCCCATGTATATTAACGTACGTGTGCATGCATGCGAATCGACATGAAATATCCAATATATATAAACCTGTGTGTTTGTATGCGTTTGAATTGACATTAAAAATCCCATGTACATTAACGTGTGTGTGCATGCATGCGCAACGACATGTACTGTCCCATATATATATATATATATATATACATATATATATATATATATATATATATATATATATATATATATATATATAAAAACCTGTAAACGACATGAAATATCTCATATATATATACCTGTATGTGCGTACGTTCCAATTGACGTGAAAAATCCAATATTTATTGAAGTTTGTGTGCATGCATGCGAATTGACATGAAATGTCCCATATATATGTAAACCTGTGTGTGTGCGTTCGAATTGACGTGAAAAATCCTATATATATTAACGTGCGTGTGCATGCATGCGAATCGACATGAAATGTCCCATATATATATACATAAACCTAAGGTTACTAGGATGGGTGTGTGCGTGTTGTCATAAAAAGTCCCACATATATAAAAAAGCCTGTCATTATGAGTATGTACGAGTTGACATGAAATGTCCCATATATAATCCTGTGTGTGTGTGTGTGTGTGTGTGTGCGTGTGTGCGTGCGCATTGGCATGAAATGTCCCATATATCTAAACCTTTAAGTGCGTGCGTTCCAATTGACGTGAAAAATCCCATGTTTATTAAAGTCTGTGTGCATGCATGCGAATAGACATGAAATGTCCCATATATATAAACCTGTGTGTGTGTGCTTTCGAATTAACGTGAAAAATCCTATGTTTATTAACTTGCGTGTGCATGCATGCGAATCGACATGAAATGTCCCATATATGTAAATCTAAGGGTACACGAATGGGTGTGTGCGTGTTGTCATGAAATGTACCACATATAAAGAAAACCTGTACTTATGAGTACGTGCTAACCGACATGAAATATCCCATGTATGTATGTATGTATATATATATACATATATATAAACCAAAATATATACGGGTCAACGGGTGCAAGTTGACATGAAACGGACCATGTATATATATATATATATATCAACTTGTCCGTATGTGTGCGTGTGGGTCGACATGAAATGTTGCATATATATGAGCCTAGGTGCGTATGTATGTGCGCGTCCACATATGTTTTTCTATATACATATATATGATACAAATTCCTTAGTACGTTTAATTAAAAAGGAATTGTGGAATTTTTAATTAAAGCCCTCGAATTCACAAATCATAATCATAACTGACGCTCTTTCAATTCACGATTACATTTTGATTTCTTAATTGAAATTTATTTAATTAAGGATTCCTTTTGATTTCGGAATTAAAGCCCTTTCAATTCACGATTAAATTTTGATTTTTTAATTGAAATTTATTTAATTAAGAATTCCTTTTGATTTTGGAATTAAAGCCCTTTCAATTCACGATTACATTTTGATTTCTTAATTGAAATTTATTTAATTGAGGATTCCTTTTGATTTTGGAATTAAAGCCCTTTCAATTCACGATTAAATTTTGATTTCTTAATTGAAATTTATTTAATTAAGAATTCCTTTTGATTTTGTAATTAAAGCCCTTTCAATTCACGATTACATTTTGATTTCTTAATTGAAATTTATTTAAGTGAGAATTCTTTTTGATTTTTTAATTAAAGCCTTTTCAATTCACGATTAGATTTTGATTTGTTAATTAAAATATTTTTAATCATTAATTTAAAAGGAATTGTTAATTAAATAAAACTTTAATTACAAATTCAAAAATGATTCGTGATTCAAATAATTTTTAATTACTTTTTTCGCAACCTTGCTTAAAACAATAATTGATGTTGGAAATAACACATAAATAACACATTTTGTAAATTATAATATGAAGATATTTCAGTTTATCTAATTGGTGAAATAATATAATTAAATAAAAAAATGTTTTTTTCATGTTGAAAACACGTTGTTATAAAAAACCAATAATTGAAAAAATGCACTGAAAAGTATTTAATAAATTAATTAAATTTCTTAAAATTACTTTTATACAGTTTCATTGCAATAATCAAGATAAAATTTTACAACAAAAGTTATTAAAGAAAAGGGTGGGCACTAATTCTCAGTAAATCTAATAATAATTTTAATACTATCTTTAATAATTTCTTGAAAAGATTTAAGAAAAAATTTCAGCGCCCACATTTTTCTTTTTAAATTTTTGTTGTAAAATTTTTTATTGATTATTGCAATGAAACTATATAAAAGTAATTTCAAGAAAGTTTTTAGTCTATTTATTCAATTATTGTATTTTATTTTTAAAGCATGTTTTTAAAATTTTGTATTTTCTACTTTCAAGTTAAAATTGTTTTTATTATCATTTAGAGTTACATTGCAACCAGACTTTTCGAAGATTACACTCAGGTACATCCGTTATCGGCGACTTGATACTCCAGTTCGACCTCTTCATCCTAAATCATCGAGTTTTGCTTTTTTTATTTCATTAATATCATTTTAAATTCGTAAATTAAACAAATATAATGACTTGTCCACACTAAAGCTATGTTAATACAATAATTTTTGTTAAAATAAAAAATCATTTTAACTTGTTATTTTTTTATGAACTTGAATTGGAAATTATATATCAAGCTCGGAAAACCTAATCTTAAAATACGTTACATTGAAAGTTTGTATTATTACTTTTTATGTAGTATTTTCGTGGGTTTCTTGAGTTGTCCGCACTCGAGTTTAATCTTACCAATTTTTTCTTTGTCGCAAAAAAATTTGAGTAAACGCACCGTTTATTCATAACTGAGGATTGGAAATATTATTAGAAGACTGGAAGCTTCGTCATGCTCTTAAAAATAAAAATAATGTAATCTAATTTTAACAATAATATTAATCTGAATAATATATTCTCATCAGAAAAGTTATTGTAATTTATATATTTTTGGAACCTTACCAATTTCATGTGTACCACTATGGTATTATATAGGGATATCCACCCAACTTTAAATTCTCTAGTAACAGGTCATATTACAGCTGTTCCTGGGTTACCGCATGATGCACATTATTTAAACTAGGTTATAATCTTTTGTGCTATTCTGTAACTCTATTTCTGATGTATTTTGTAAATGTGACACAAACGGCGCAGCAGATAATTCTATAAAGAGTAAATTTACACATAAGATGAATTACGGTAATTTTTTATGTGTAAAAATAAATGTTTTATAGAAATATCTACTGCGCCGTTTGTGAAACATCTACAAAATACATCAGAAATAGAGTTACAGGATAGCACAAAAGATTTGAACCTAATTTAAATAATATGCATCATGCGGTAACCCAGTAACAGCTGTAATATGACCTGTTACTAAAGAATTAAAAGTTGTATGGATATGCCCATATACCAATAAATATGATTATGACTTCTTCAGATCCTTTATGAATTTCTAATATATTGAATAGTGATTTTTGAAGAGCATATCATAGTATAAATCAAATTAACTTATTAATAAACTGAAAAATTGCCTAGTATTAATAAATCAGTGCGAGTTATTGTATTTATTCAGAAAAAAAAATAATAGCTTTGTCAGATGAAATGGCACTATTTCCACTATCCAAAAATTCCATGGTATGCTAAACTATTTCAAGAGTTAGAAAAATTTAATAATACGTATATTTGTTTTTGTGTTTACATAGAGTCGACTGACAGTTAAATGATACAATATGAAAAGAAATGTCTGGCAATACTGTCCAAAAATCTGTATTTTTTTCCAAAATTTACGTCGTTTCGGTTACAAGATAGCAACCCTTTTTAAGTACACTAAAAATACAAAATACAAAATTCACACTTTTAAAACATCTCATATGTTACGCTCAATGTACACTTTAACCAAAAACAATAATATTAACTTACAAACAACTCCTTATCATGATGCGTCAAATTTACTTTATAAATTGTAAAATTAAACAATTAGTCATAAATAGTTATATAAAAATTATAACCATGTTAAAATGGTCAGCTACTCATGATAAATGAACGACGACTAAAGCGAACGCTATAAACACACATTATACCATCAATAAATATGTTATACAAATAAACATCCATGAGTATGCAAAACATATAGACACTCTATACTAGAGTAATTTATGTATACATTTTGAAAATGCAGATTTTAAATTTTGAGTGTCATGTATTAAACCTACATATAAATATCATTTCTGACATTAAGCGTTTGTAATAAGAATTTTCATTATCTAAAATCTTAACATTGCTCATACTCAAATCAAAATTATGTCCTGCTTGTTTTATATGTTTAACTAACGCAGATTTCTCTCTTTTATGTTTTACATACATTTTACAACGTTCTACCAGATTGACCGATGTAAGACTTGTCACAATTACTACAATCAATTTTATATACAACATCTGTTTTACAATGGTTCAAAATAATATCTTTTTCCAAGGAATTCAAAAATTTAGTTTTATTACAACATTTAAACACCAACTTAAGATTAAACTTATTAGCAATTTTTTTGAAAATTTTTTATTTATTCTTTATAAACGGTAGAATAATATAATCTAAATTACTATTACGCTCTTGTTGCAAATTAATTTGAATGTTAAGAGAAGATTCCACATTAATTTTTTCAAGTCTCGCATTTACATATTTTTTGATAAAACTATACGGGTAATTATTTGCTAATAAAACGGTTTATACATATTCAAGATTACTTACATGAAACGATCTATCTGACAATTTCATAGCCTTGTCCACCAAAGAATAAACAATAGCCACCTTTTGATGTGTCAGTGAATGTGAAAGAAAATTCAAATATAATCCTGCATGTGTAGGCTTTCTATGCCAATTTATAATAACAGAACCATCGTCTTGTTTATGAAACGAAATATCCAAAAAACTTATGGCATCATTCACCGGTTTCTCAACAGTAAACTGAATATTATTGTCATAACTATTAAAATAATTCAAAACCTGATCTATTTCACCAGTACGCACACAAATTAAAATGTCATCCACATACATTTTCAAAAACAAAATTTCACATGGACAACTCATTAAACAATCATTAATTAAATCCTGCATTACTATATTTGCTAAAATCGGACTAATAGGACTTCCCATAGCACTACCAAACTTCTGTCTATAAAAATTATTATTAAAAACAAAGAAATTATTATCCATGATAAACTGAATAATTTCACAAAATTCATTAAAAGATAAATCAACTTTACAACTCAAATGATGCCAACGTCTCTCTAAAGCAACCCTAACAGCATGAAAATAAATATTATCAAATAGAGATACAACGTCAGAACTTCCAATACAAAATCCCTCAGGAACTTTAAAATTATCTATAAATACTTTAATTTCATTGCTATTTTTAATATTTAAATGTGAATGAGGTAAATTATCTAGTAAAAAATTTTGTCGAAAATTGTCGGAGATTAAAAATTAAAAAACGAGATGAAAACTACAATACTCTACTTCAAAATGAGAGGTTGGAAGCTACTGTAAGTCTATTTTTAAAAGAGTTATACTCATTTACGTTAAAAAAATCCTTGCTTTTTCAACAGCTGATATTTCGAAAAGGTTGCTTAAAAAAAAGAACTTCAGAGAGAAAAAAGTTTTGTTTTTTAGTAAATAATCCGAACTTAAAGTTAAAATACAAACAAAAAAAAATTTATTTTTCATATTTCCCCTATAGTAAAATATTTTTTATATTTCCAACTCTATAAATTGTGGTGTATCGATAATACGTCTATTTATAATTATAGAAAAAGAAAACAAAATAATACAAATTAATAAAAAAGTTAAAAAATAGAAAACGTAATAATAACAATATTTTAGTACTTGAAACGTTTAATTAGTGATTGATTCACATTTTAACAATAAATATAAAGATATTTGATTTTTTTATAAATAATATCGATATAAGCTATAAATTCCAAGTTAGTTTAATCACAATACTATTCATCTTATCATTTTAACATAAATTTTTTCAAAAATGTAACAACTATATTACTTAATATTTATAAATAACCAAAATCCATAATTATCATAATCACAAAATTATCACTACTTTATCATTTTGACATAAACTTCTTTAATAATATAATGAATAAATAAAAAATTTTAAAACAGCTTCATTTTTTATGGATAAAAGGTTGATATTTCGACTTTCTTATATCAAAACTTACGTTTTTTGATGGTTTTTAGTGTAAACTTTAAAACCCAGTTGAAATTTTTAAGATTCGCTCATTTTTCGCAGAGATATTAAACTTTGAATTTTTTTTAGGATGCCAAATTTTCGTAAGTAGCACTGTATATATATATATATATATATATATATATATATATATATATATATATATATATATATATATGATAGAAATATGAAAGATTAGCAATAATACCTAATTATCATTGTTATTATTCTAATACTATTATAGAAATATTTTTATAATATAAGAATGATATATTATTATAAACTTTTATTCTGTGAATGCGGTAATAGAGAATTTCATTTAATATATCTCCTTTAGTATTGGAAATTATAAAACAAATTTAATCATATAAAAAATGAATCACAATACGATATAGCTATAATAAAAAGAGAATATACAAACAGGTCAGAAATATGATTAGGGGGGTCCAATGGCTGATCACGAAGGGGGGAAAGGGGGAACAATTCTCTATAAATACATAAAACTATCTATTAACGATCAGATTGACGGCTTTATTTAATAAGAGGATAAGGGAGCAGGAGAGTATTCAGGACTGCAAAACGCTTACGACTATATATATAACTGAGTATCTTGGTAACTTGACATGAAATGTTATATATATACATATAAACCTCTGTATATGCAAGCGAGTTGACATGACATATATCTAAACCTGAGCGTATGAGCGTGTATGTATGCGAGATAACATAAACTGTCCTAAAGATATATCAATATATATGTGAATAATTGTCATAAAACGTCCTCTATATATATATATATATATATATATATATATATATATATATATATATAAATATATATATATATGTACCTGTGTGTGTGTGTTTGTGTGAGCGCATACGTGAATTGACATAAAATATCGCATGTATATGTATATACATATATTCATAAGCACATGTGTGTGCGTGCATGCACCTTGACAGGGACAGTCCCATATATATATATATATAGAAAAATATATATAAACTCAAGTACGTGTGTCATGCATGTAAATTGACATAAAACGTCGCGTATATATAAACCTGTGTTTGTGCGCGCGCGTGTGAATTAACATTAAATATCCCATGTATATGTGTAAACAGATATACACACACATATATATGTATATATATATATATATATATATTTTCATAAGCCCATGTGTGTGCGTGCATGCAAATTGACAGAAACGGTCCCATATATATAAATACAAATTTCAAGCACATGTTTAGATGTGTTTGCGCGTTAGATTTGACAAGATATGTCAAATATATGAAAACCGGTGCGTGCGTGTTGACATGATACGTCCCATATATGTGAACCTAAGGGCACCCGGATAGGTGTGATAAAGTTGTCATGAAATGTCCCATATATATATAAACCTGTATGGGCGTGGGTAATAATTGACGTGAAAAATCCTATGTATATCAAAGTGTGTGCATGCATGCAAATCGACATGAAATGTTCTATACGTGTACACCTGTGTGTGTGCGTGCGTTCGAATTGACATGGAAAATCTCACGTATATTAACGTTTGCGTGCATGCATGCGAATTGACATGAAATGTCCAATATATATAAACCTGTGTGTTCGTATGCGTTCGAATTGACATTAAAAATCCCATGTATATTAATGTGTGTGTGCATGCATGCTCAACGACATGTACTGTCCTATATATATATATATATATATATATATATATATATATATATATATATATATATATATAATAAACTGTGTGTGCATGGGTGAACTTTGGCTTAAAATATCTTATATATATATATATATATATACACCTGTATGTGCGTGTGTTCGAATTGATGTGAAAAATCCAATATTTATTAAAGTTTGTGTGCATGCATGCGAATTGACATGAAATGTCGCATATATATCAACACGTGTGTGTGCGTTCGAATTGACGTGAAAAATCCTATGTATATTAACGTGCGTGTGCATGCATGCCAATCAACATGAAATGTCCCATATATATATATATATATATATATATATATATATATATATATATATATATATATATATATATATATATATATATATATATATATATATATATATATATAATCTTGTGTGTGTGTGTGTGTAAGTACGCATTGGCATGAAATTTCCCATATATATAAACCTATATGTGCGTGTGTTCCAATTGAAGTGAAAAATCCCATGTATATTAGAATCTGTGTGCATGCATGCAAATAGACATGAAATGTCCCATATATATATAAACCTGTGTGTGTGCGTTTATCAACGTGCGTGTGCATGCATGCGAATCGACATGAAATGTCCCATATATATAAATCTAAGGGTATTCGAATGGGTGTGTGCGTGTTGTCATGAAATGTACCACATATAAAGAAAACCTGTACTTATAAGTACGTGCTAACCGACATGCAATGTCCCATGTATGTATGTATGTATGTATATATATATACATATATATGAACCAAAAAATATACAGGTCAACGGGTGCAAGTTGACATGAAACGGACCATGTATATATATATATATATATATATATATCAACTTGTCTGTATGTGCGCGTGTGGGTCGACATGAAATGTTGCATATATATATGAGCCCAGGTGCGTGTGTATGTGCGCGTCCACATATGTTTTTATACATGTATATGATAAAAATTCCTTAGTACGTTTAATTAAAAAGAAATTGTGGAATTTTTAATTAAAGCCCTCGAATTCACAAATCATAATCATAACTGATGCTCTTTCAATTCACGATTACATTTTGATTTCTTAATTGAAATTTATTTAATTAAGGATTCCTTTTGATTTTGTAATTAAAGCTCTTTCGATTCACGATTACATTTTGATTTCTCAATTGAAATTTATTTAATTAAGGATTCCTTTTGAATTTTTAATTAAAGCCCTTTTAATTTACGATTATATTTTGATTTTTTAATTGAAATTTATTTAATTAAGAATTCCTTTTGATTTTTTAATTGAAGCCTTTCCAATTCACGATTAGATTTTAATTTGTTAATTAAAATATTTTTAATTATCAATTTAAAAGGAATTGTTAATTAAATAAAACTTTAATTACGAATTCAATAATGATTCGTAATTCAAATAATTTTTAACTACTTTTTTCGCAACCCTGGTTATGTTGTTTTATTGAAAACAATTAAAACAAAATCTCCTTACAGTTTAGGATGTTTTACAGGAAATCCGTGAAACGAAAGAGATGGATCTCCGACTTTTGTGTTGGGGCACTGTTGAAATGCACACGCATTTTTTCGACTATATAAACTTAAAAAAACTATATTATAAAGATTGTTTATGCGTATACAAACACTTCTTAACTGCTCTGTTAACAACTTAACTCAATATTGCCAGTTGAAACAGGAGAGTTTCATTTCCGCGAATTCAAATACTGTATATACAAACCGCGCTTCTCTGCATATATATATATATATATATATATATATATATATATATATATATGTACTAGGGGGGTACCCCCCTGCTCGCCCTGCTCACCAGCCCCCTAATTTGTGATGTACTTATTCTTGTGTATACATACGTATAAATGCCTCATCTCTGAGGCGTACCCTGAGGCGTTGTAAGAGGAGGGGATGAGGAAACATTGAGGCGTCTCTAAGGCGATGTATAAGGCGGGACAAGAGGCATACAAAAAAATGCCTCATCTCTGAGGCGTACCCTGAGGCGTCGTAAGAGGAGGGGATGAGGAATCACTGAGGCGTCGGTAACTATTTTTACGTTATTTTTGAAAATTTTAAAAAATATCACTCTCACAAACTTGAGGCGTTTCGAGGAATTCCTAAGGCTTACCTGAAGCGTCTCTGAGGAGTCTTTGAGGAGACCTATGAGGTAATATAAGGCGACAAACGTTGAGGCGATGTCAGAGGCGGGTCGAGGAGGGGGGAGGCTGGGGGAGGAGGAAGGAGGCATCTCACAGAGGCTGAAAAAAAACCTATATTTACGTTAAAAAAATTTAGAAATGTGAGGCTGGGGCAGGAGGGGGGAGGCTGGGGAAGGAGGAGGGGAGTGGGGAGGACGCAAGAATGCTATTTTTTGAGGCTTACGTCTATATAATATAGGAAGATATATATATATATATATATATATACGTGTGTTATTGCAATAATCTTTTAACCCTTTCGTGCATATCAGGAACTGACAATCATAACGTTTCTGAAACTAGAAAATTTCGATGTCCGGCATCGAGCTGAATCTAAATCTGGAGTCAGATTTTCGAAATTATAATGATTGGGCCCAATACCGAGGGGGCCCAATCTTGAATATTTTGAAAAAAATAACAAAAAATATCAACGTATTCTGCGTAAAATTTCAAGAAGAAATTGTTTTTATCATTTTTTTGATTAGACACACCAATTTCGAGTAAAAAATTATTGAACGTGTAGGATATTGGGTCTGCTTTTACTCAGGGGTCCGATATCCTAGAAATTCAATAATTTTTCACTCGAAATTGGTGTGTCTTATCAAAAAAATGACAAGAATGATTTTTTCTTAAAATTTCGTGTAGAATACGATGGTATTTTTTATTTTTCAAAACTTTGCATTTTAAGAGTAAGCCCCCTCGGTATTGGGCCCAATTATTATAATTTCGAAAATCTGACTCCAGATTTGGATTCAGCTCGATGCCGGACATCGAAATTTTCTAGTTTCAGAAACGTTATGATTGTCAGTTCCTTATATGCACGAAAGAGTTCAAGTATTAAGGTAAATTAATACACAGATTAAATAAATACTTATTTATTAAGATAGCTTCATTATTGATTATTTTAATAGAAACGATAATCTACAAGATAGTTTTAAATTTTTATTATTTAATTAAATAACTTGTAAATATAATTAAAACTAATAAAATGATAATAAAATAATGAAATTCAACGGAAATGAAATTCAAATTAATATATATTGTAAATATTATTTACAACTACAATTAAAATTCATTGTTTCAGCTAAAAAAATAATTTGAATTTTTAATATGTTAACTTTATTAATCCAGTTTTTTCTAGCTTATATTATATAAAAGAAAACATTTGTAAATAAAAATTTATCATTATTTCTTAAACAAAAATATTTTTTATTCAAACAAAATAATAGCAATTGAGAATTTTCGAAAAATGACCAAAACTTCAAAATTATACTCCTTAAACAATATTAGAATTCGCTGAAATAGATACGACATTCTTTTTTATCATAAAACATCTTCTACATCAAATTTATTTCTAAACTTATCAAAATCTGCAAACAAGTCTAATATATGTGTCAAAATAATAATTTTGCGATTCAGTATTAGGTGTTTTTTCATTTAAAATACGTATAAAACAAGCAATTTTTCATGAGCATTAATATTTAATATCAATAAGTCCTTAATGAAGATATAAAATTTTTTTTTAACATAATAAAATTATTTAAAAAAGAATATTGTAGCACATTGTTACCTTTTTATAACTATTATAGACAGTTTGAATTTGTAAGATGAATAATAGTCCTTTTAATTATTTAAAATAAAATGTTGAAATTAAAAATTAAACATATTCTTTGTAAGATTTTAAAGTAAAAGTTATTAGAAACTACATTTTATTCACATATTATTTATCTTAAAAATTTTTTTAATTTTATTTTGTTCACTTTGGAAATTGTACGCATTTAAAAAAAAATAATTATAGTCCATTAATAAAATTAAATATAAAGAAAAATTTAATTTCATTAAAATTAAAAATTTTAATACTCTTAATTTTATGAATATAATATAAAATTTTTTTTACACTTGCAAGAGAATAAAAAAAAAAAGAAAAATCTGAACGGGATTTGAACCGATGTCAAAAGAATTGTCGCGCGAGCGGCTTATCTATTACGCCATTGGTGATTACAAACATTATATAATAGTATATTTCGGTACTAGTGCGATAAAGTGATTTTTTACTTGTGTGGCGGTTTGCGCCCGAGCGAAGCGAGGGTGAAAAGGTCACACGAGTAAGAAATCACTTTCTCGCACGAGTATCGAACACTATTTTTTGACACGACGTGTGAGAAGCTCCATTTTCGCACGTGTCACTTTGTACAGCGTGCGTGAAATCGAGCTTCTCGCACGGAGTGTCAAAAAGAATGTTAAATATAAATTGTTCGCCCTTTGGGGTTTAAGAATAACAATTTAAGGTTAACTTAAATCGTTTTTTATTATTTAATTCTCTTAATTTATTTTTTAATAATTATATTCGGTTCAATCATATTTTTTAAATTTTATTGCAGTTTCCAAATATAATCGGAATAAACAGCAGTGATAACTGACGCTCATTTACCGATCGGTCGTTGTCATTTACCTACTGAAAGCGACGTTAACGCCGCGCGTAGTCGGGGTACCTACTACATATTTTTAGCTTCAAAGTACCTTAGGGTTCTGCGCTTCTATTAGTATCTATCTTCGTTGCTAATACTTGACATGCAAACGTTTGGAATCATATCATTAAATATTTCTTCAATGGTTTACAAACTGTTTTTCGAGTTCATGTGCTTATGCGATTTTAAATGTAAACCGTTTTAAATACTAACAAGGAGAGTGTTTCACCTTCGGGTCACCGTTTTTGCTCAAATTTCGGGAATATTTTCTAGATGCACAAACATGAAGATAGCCAAAATTTTAGAGGCCAACGCTCAACATTTCCCTAGTTACAGGCCATCGAAGAAAATCACTAAAAAAGTTACTAGATTTTCCAACGCTTATAGTTCCTTAGCATCATTAGCTAGAAGGTTAAACCTTTGTTTAAATGATAGCTGAGCTCAAATCCTTTCGAAATAGTAGTTATATCATATCAAAGTATTATTTTTTCCCAAAGATAGAGCGTAATAAAGATTAGACCTTAATTTTTTGTTTAAAACATTAATTAATAATAAAAGCTAAAATTGGGTTAAATCTTTATCATGCTATAACTTTGGGAAAAAATAATACTTCGATGCTGTAACTACTATTTCGAAAGGATTTAAGCTCAGCTTTCATTTAAAAAAAAGGTTTAAGATTCTAGCTAATAATTCTGAGGAACTATAAGCGTTTGAAAATCTAGTAACTTTTTTAGTGATTGTCTTCGATGGCCTGTAACTAGGGAAATATTGAGCGTTGGCCTCTAAAATTTTGGCTTTCTTCATATTTTTGCATCCAGAAAACATTCCTGAGCCGGTCTGTAGCACAGTCGGTAGGAGCGTTGGATTCGTATTCTTGGGGGACCGAGATCGAATCCCGCTCTCGGCTGTTTTTCAAGCGAGCACCTCTGTTTCATGTGCTTTGTACACAGAACACACTTACGAGCTCCGTCGCTAAGGGATGAAAAAGTGCAGTTGCAAAAATCAACTGACCTTGCGTCTCAGTGGACCGGGGTTTGATTCCCTAGGAAAAATTAGAAATAGTATATTTCGGTACTAGTGCGATAAAGTGATTTTTTACTCGTGTGGCGGTTTGCGCCCGAGCGAAGCGAGGGTGGAAAGGTCACACAAGTAAGAAATCACTTTCTCGCACGAGTATCGAACACTATTTTTTGACACGACGTGTGAGAAGCTCCATTTTCGCACGTGTCACTTTGTATAGCGTGCGTGAAATCGAGCTTCTCGCACGAAGTGTCAAAAAAATAATTTTCGAAGTTTTTCCGAGGGAATAAACCCGAAAAACACAAAAAAATATATAAAAAAGTCCCAATGGGCAAAATACAAAAATTATAAAAAGTCCCACCGGGCAAACGAAAAATAACAAAATAATAAAATTACCAGATGATGGCCTATCATATAGACAATAAAAGTCTGGAAAAGGCCAATAAAAAGAGAGAAGAAGAAGAAAACGTTCCCAAAATTTGAGCGAAAACGGTGACCCGAAGGTGAAACACTCTCCTTGTAAGTATATCTGCTAAGAAATTCAAAAAATTTTAATTCTAATTAATTTAATATTATTTAAACTTTGGTAAGGTAAAAATTTTTAACCCTTTTTAGTATCTAAAGATTAATGGAACAAATAAATTGATTGATTAACAATTAATTATTTTATGCACGATTATTTTCTCGCGAAAAATAATCTATTAATACAAGAAAAATTTTAATTATTAATGTTTTATTTTAATTATACTTAAGGAAATAACGATAAGTTTAAAAAAATCATTTTTCAGACTGAGTAATCTCAAAATAAAAAAAAAAAAGTAGCTGAAGCCCTATGATGTAACTTATTGGTAATTAACGATAAATACAAAAAATATCTATTTATAGATAAGTGTACTGCAGTAGAATAGGTAGCGTCGATGCCACGTAATCTCTAGGTCATGCTTTCAAGCCAGTTACGTTGAAATTTTTTTAATGCGATTTTATAAGTTACAGTGTTAATTATTACTTACAAGAAGAGTACGCCACCTTCAGAAAACGGATTCGGCTGAAACTACAGGATATTAATTTGTTATGAAAAAAAGACGAACCCTGTTTTTTCTTTTCTTTGAATAGGTTCCATAGACGGAAATATAGACATTTTTTTGAAAATATAATAAAAAGGAGCATTTAAGAATAACCAAACAACTAAGACTTTTATGAAATGTATGAAAAATAAAATAGAGTACAGGTCAAATGCTTCAAGGGATATAAAACGGACACTACACCTGTACCCATAAATTCGGCTTATCTTTTCATTTTATTACAAAACTTAAAGAAAAGAAATGCTTTTTTTAGCTTGTAGTATTTACCATGAAGATTATTCAATTAAATTTTCAAATAAATTCATTCATTAGTTTTTCAGAATTTTGAGTTCCAATATTATACATTAAAATTTTAAGATTTTGTACAAGAAATAAAAAATTTAAAAAAATAATGAATAAATATATTTAAAAATTTAATTGAATAATCTTTATAGTACATACTACAAGCTAATGCATTTCTTTACTTAAAATTCTTCAATAAAATAAAAATATAGTCTAGATTTATGAGTACAGGTGTAGTACTCATTTTACATCTCCTTAATTAAAACTTCGTTGCATTGAGAAAGTTATAGGTGATTAAAATATGTTAATGAAATAGCGTAAAAAATTTATCATATGTTACACGATAATATGTATGTATGAATACAAATATGTAGTAGTTTTCAATCAGGCACAACCTTTGAACCACAAAAGCATTTTCAATGCAAGAAAGCTTAAATTAAAGCATTCGACCTGTACTTTATTTTATTTTTTTATACATTTTTATTTGAGATTTTTAGTTGTTTGGTTATCCAAAATCTTATAAGTGCTCCTTTTATTATATTTTCAAAAAAATGTGTAACCTCATCCCTATAGGGTTCTTGTCCTCCGAATTTCGGTATGAGATTTTGTTTTATCCTACAAAATATATTTAATAATTAATAATGAAAGTTAGGCGTCATTAGTGGGTCTACCTATATTTGCGCTTTTAGTAAGGGATTTCACTAAAAAATAGAAAATAAAAATTTTTTAACAAAAAAAAAGCCAATTTAAAAAAAATGCACTAAATAGTTACAAATTATTTTCATTTGAGAGAAAAAATGCGTTTTTATAATAATTAAAAAAAAAGTTTTTTATGGTAATGGGTTGACTAAAGTTAACGTTCGATTATCTTTGAATTCAAAGCTAAAGGTTAAATGATGATTATAGAATACGGGATGTGGCAATATGATTCTGGAAAAAAAAAATTTTTAACAGAAAACAAAACTGACTTCAAAAAAATGCACTTAACAGTTACAAATAATTTATGATTTTCAATAATTATACGGATTCTACGTATCTAACTTAACACATGTGCAGCAAATATATTATAGATTATCTAATTATTTGTAAACAGTATTATCTCTTAAAGTTAATATTGAATGTCCAGCTATGTATGAAAATGAAATACATGAACATAAAGAGGAAACTTTGAATGTAAAAAAAAAGTCCTGATAGGAATTTTTATAACAACGATAATACTAAATGTGGAGACGTTGGATCTATTGAATCGGAAGATGATTATCGATATAGTGATAGCGATAATATTGAACGTGTAGACGACAGTTCTATTGAATCAGAAGACAATTGTCGTGGATGATATAGTGATAGCGAAACGGAAAGTATTCCTGAGCCAAATTCAGATAAAGACATTGATTTTATGAATCTAACAACAAATTTTGAAGAAAACAATAGTTATATGTTTCGTGAAAACCTTTTTGATTGGGCAAAAAATTTTTAAATCAGCCATAATGTCCTTAAACCGCTATTAGTAACTCCGTTATTTCTAAACCAATTCGAAAAAACTTTTTTTTATCTGATAGAGAATGTCTGCAGAAAGATCCCATACGTGTCCTATAATTATTGGGCCAATATTCGCTCTATATGAGCTAATCGTTAAATTAAGAAAAACCAGGTGTTTCGTTTTCTCATTTACCTCCTTTATACTTTGCCTGCTACACTCTCTCTCTCTCTCTCTCTCTCTCTCTCTCTCTCTCTCTCTCTCTCTCTCTCTCTCTCTGTCTCTCTCTATCTTTCTCTTTGTCTCTCTCTCTCTCTCTTTTTGTCTATAGGCAATGTGACACGTGCATTGAAAGTTTTGCTGTTGGATCAAAGCGTGAATTCGAGCTCGAGAGTATCGCATCACCGCTTCCAGTAGGAAAAAGGGACGTGGCTTCGCCTAATACATCTTTGGAACCGCTAGCTCGCAGGCGTTGCCCTTGCTTAGGTGGTAGCTCCTCACACTCTGATCTTTCTATATTGCCGGGTGGGGCGTCTACGCCTACTTGTCCCTCTTCGCCGTCGCAATACTTGACAGACGCTTCTCTACCTTCTGTAGCCGCTGTGCTTGATAGTACGTCTCTTTCTCATAAGCATACTGAGTTGGCAGCTGACATCAAGATTAATACTGATACTAACTCTGCTGCTATGCCTGATAAAACTCCACCACCTTGGTTCTTGGAGTTTAAGGAAGGCCTTGCTATTACTCTTGGTGAGATAACATCAGGTATTAAAGGTATTGCTACCAGAATTGACAATCTTGAATTGGCTGTTAAGAAAGCCAAGGAGGAATGTGCCGCAAATTCTCGGCGTATTGAATCTCGTATGTTGCGCACTGAGTCTGTGTTGTCTCGTCCTTATAAGGATTCTTGTGAGATCTTGGTCTCGGGTCTGCCGTTAGAAATTGACTCACTGAGTATTGATAATTTTATGAAGATCTTCACTCCTATGGGACTCAATATTGATAGATCGCACTTCCTTAGTGTGCGTAAATGGTTACCTAAAACTGCTGGTGAGGATCAGAGTAATGACGAGGTTAACATCACTAAAAACTCAGTGGTGGTTCAGTGTTCATCCAGTCACGTCCGTGATTGTGTGGTCGGATCGGCTTCTAGACTGCATGATTTTCCATGTAAGCGTATTTTTGGTTGTGGCGGCAACTCTAAAATCTTTCTGCGGGCGTTATGGCCTAAAGAGGTATATTCATTGTTGAAAAAGGCTAAGGCGGCTAAGAAGGATCTTAACTATGAGTGGCCTTTTATCACCGATTTCAAGGTATATATGAGACGCACGAAGGACTCTGTTCCTATTCTCATCGCTTCTGAAGCTGATCTAGCTTCTTTACCTCCTAATCGAAAATGAGTTTTGAAAGACTCGCAGATTGTTTCGTCCGATGTATTGTCCCCTAGTCACTTAAATAATGTTTTTTCTCCAAATCCTTTAATTGATTATGTAAATGTTGCCCACGCAAATGCTAACTGCCTAAAAATTCATTTTAACGAAATTGAATTTCAGTGTAGGTCTAAGGCTTATGATATTTTTGGAGTCACAGAGACCTTTCTTTCGGATCTAGATTCCACTACCATCATAAATATAGATGGTTGAATTTTTTCCGGTTGGATAGACAAGGCAAATCGGGTGGTGGTGTTGGTACTTATGTTCGTTATACCTTTAAAACCAAAATTCTTCATCATTCTGATCCTTCTTTTGATAATACCCCAGAATTTCTCATATTAGATATAAGTTTTGGTGCAAACTCTTTACTTTTCTGTATAGTTTATGTAAGACCTAAGGCTTCCTCGCTCAATAGTCTCTTTAATGTCCTATCTGAGCATACGTATAACTACAAAAATATTATAATAACTGGAGATTTCAACATTAATTTAAATAAGTCTTCATACTCGTCCGATGCTCTTCGGTCCTGTTTTGATTCTCTATCATTATTTCTGGTAACCTCTGAGGCCACTTACCACGTTTTCACCTTGAATCATGACTCTCACACTTGGCTGGATTTATTTGCCATAAACGATAAGTCAGCTTTACTAGCATATGAAAAGTCAAATGCTCCATTTATTGCTGGTCATGATTTAATTGAAATTGAATTCAAGTTTTCTAAACCCGAAAGGGATGTTAAATCTTTCTTAACTAGAAACTTTAGTAATTGTAATACTACTGCTCTTAAGCTTGAACTTTCTCAATGTCTATCTTCATGTTTTCCTGCGAGTCCATTATCTACTTTTTCTCCTCATGTATTGTCAATTCCATTATACTCTACTTACTCAAGTTCAATTACTTTACATCAACCTCTTTCTGAACTGGCTAAATCGAGTGGCCACCTTATTGATGCTAAGGTTACTAACTTCACCTCTAGTTTTATTAAAGTCTTCGATAAATTTGCTCCTGTTAGAGTTGTTAAAATTTTACCTAAGCGGAAACCATGGGTTTCTCATGATTTACGCTTACTTATGAAACGTCGTGATAACTACTATCGCTTGGCTCGAAGAACTGGTTCGGCAGATGACTATGCTCGTTTTAAACAGTTACGAAATAAAGTCTCAAACTCTCTCTCTAAATCAAAAGATGATTATATAGCTAACAAGCTTTTATCTGCTCCTTCGGCCAAAAATAAATGGTCTGAACTTCGCAAGTTAGGACTTGCTTCAAATACTCTGCCGTCTCCTCTTAAATATTTTTCTTCATTGACGCTCTTAAAGCATTACACATTGGTTTCATCTATTAGCCCTGCTCTGACTAATACTGACATTGACCGTGTTTTCTCCACGCCTCTTAGATCAGATATTCTAGTCTTTGATTTTACTCCAACTAGCTCAAATACTGTAGTAAATATTCTGCGTTCGGCTGGCTCTAAAGCTGTTGGTCCTGATTCTATTTCTGCTGAAATGCTTAAGCTTGTAGACAATTCCATAGCTGATGGTTTAACCTCTATTATAAATGACTCTTTTGTTCATGGGTATTTCCCGACAGCTTGGAGAAGAGTGTTCCTATTACCATAGTCTAAGCAGATTAAGATTGACAGCCCAACTCAGACTCGTCCTATTGCCAAACTATGTGAGATCTCTAAAGTTTTGGAAAGGGTGGTACATACCTAGTTTTCAGCTTATCTTGAGTCAAATCTTTTGCTTGATACTTATCAAACTGGGTTTAGAAAGGGTCGTAGTACTTAGAAACAGCCCTATTACACTTGTTGGATGATTGTAGGATTGCTATCGATTGCCGTATGGTTACTTTGCTACTTCTCTTTGACTTCTCTAAGGCGTTTGATAGAGTTCCTCGTGTTAATCTGCTTGTCAAGCTACGTTCTATGAACTGGTCTGATACTATCATTGAATGGTTTGCCTCCTACTTATCCGATAGATCTTATTCTGTGATGGATAACTTGAATAATACTTCTGAATGGTCGTTTGTATCGGCTGGTGTTCCTCAGGGTAGTGTCCTGGGGCCATTATTGTTCTTGGTTTATATATGTGACATCTCTGATGTGTTGTCTTCATCTAAACATATACTCTTTGCAGTTGACCTTCAAATTTATAAGTCCTTCCCACCGGTAAATCTGGTAGATGAGGTAAATCTTATTAATCATGAGATTGTTTCTGTGGTAAAGTGGGCAAATGAAAATGGTCTGTTGCTGAATGCGGGAAAAACACAAGCCATAATCATTGGTAGTGAACGGTATATCTCTCGATTGAAGGATAATCCTGCTCCTGATATTCTGGTTGGAGATACCATTGTTCCCTATCCTTTGGTAGTGAAAAATCTTAGTATATGGATATCTTCCACTCTTGACTGGAATAAGCAAGTCTCTGCGACGATTCGTAAGGTACATGCTACTTTACGGTCGCTGAAATTTCTCAGGATGTTTCAGGATACTAGGAAACAGCTCGTCGAGTCCCTTATTTTTCCGCATTTTGATTATGCAGCAGTCACTTATGATGATATTCCACAAACACTAATCTTGCGTCTGCATAGAGCCTTTAATGCTTGCATTCGTTTTGTTCATGGCTACATAGGCAGCCGTAACAGAGTGACGCCTTTCCGCCTTCAATATCGTTGGCTTCCGGTTCAAAATAGACGCCTATAATTGAAAATCTCCTTGGCATTTAAGAGGCGGTCGGAACCAAATCGGTGACTTAGTTCGGTGCTTGTAATAAATGCTTATAATAATTTATTCATTTATTAATATGGTAAAAATATAGTCATTTCCTCTAGTCATATATATAAAGAATAATTTAAACTAGTTAAAGCCACAAAAATATACAAAACATTGTTAGAAAGCGAAAAATGCTACCTAACAATCGACACGACAGTTTTTTGCATACGGTATATGTCAAGTCAGTTTGATGTTTGTAATAAATGCTTATAATAATTTATTTACTTATTCATATGGTAAAAATATAGTCATTTCCTCTAGTCATGTATATAAAGAATAATTTGAAATGGTTTAAGCCTTAAAAATATACAAAATATTATCGTAGAGCGAAAATTGCTGACTTGATATACACCGCAAATCACCGATTTGGTTCCGACCGCCTCTTAACGTGCTTGCTCATGGTAACCCATCATACTTAGCCACTAGGTTTGTAAGGCAACACATTAATGCGTCTGGACGTTCCTCTGCTAGATTATTACCAAGACTATTTATTTGTCCTAACGTTCGCACTGCAGCTATGCAGCATTCTTTTGTCTATTCTGCGGCTGACTACTTCAACAAAGAACTTTTTTCATTGGAGTCTTTTACTTCTGAAGATTTTCTTACTTTCAAACGTTATTTGTATGAGAGACTTCTATTGAGTAAGTGTGAATCGTGGCAGCATGAGATGGGTGCTGGCTGATCTTATCAGCTGGTCACTATTAATGGCATAGCGTCTTGTGATTTACTAACCATACACATTTTTGTCCTAATACACTTCTGTTTGTAATTATTTAATTTTAATTTGAACTTGAATTAAAACTTATGTTAGTTACCTGTAAACACTCGAATTTAAAAATTTTACAAGCATACTATACTCACTTGTTAATCTACACTATTCTTACTATTATTTTTTGCTTTCATTGTTAATTGATTTGAAATATTAATTTGAAATATTATTATTATTGTTATTCTTCGTTGTATTTTCTTATTGTGCCAGACAGGGCGTTTACCCCAAGGCCAAATAAAGTTTGTCTATGTCTATGTTCATGTCTGTCTGTCTGGCTCTCTCTTTCTCTCTCTGTCTCTCTCTTTCTCTCTCTCTTATCTTAAACTTCATCGTGCTCTTAATGCGTGTGTCAGATTCGTATTCGGTAATATTGGGAGGCAGGATAGGGTCACTCCATTTCGCCTTGAACTTGGTTGGATATCGGTTAAAAATAGGCGGCTCTACTTCAAAATGGCACTAGCTCATGCTATTGCGTCTTATCAAAATCCACCTTATTTAGCTTCTAAGTTCCTCCGTGCAAACATAGATACAGAGGTTAGGTCATCAAATAGACTTCCTGCGAGATTGCTCATTTGCTCGGTTGTACGCACTGCTGCGATGTTAAATTCTTTTGTCTCCTCAGCATCTAACTTCATAAATAATAATGTCAATCTATTTCCTGGTTTTGAAGCTGGGTTGACCCAGATTGTCAAAGCGAGACTAATGAGCAAGTTCCTTAATGATGAGCGCACTGAGTGGCATGGCACGTTGGATGCTTGAAGAGCGTTGTCTATGTATTCAAGCTATGCTCTACTACAGCTATAAAATGTAGTCCTTAATGGTTGCTTTCTGCGCTGGTACGAAAGTGATAATGGTGAAAATGTTGCATGGGTTTATTGTTGACCTTTATTTCAAATTTAATACTTTACTTTCATCTTTATGTGATAAACTTAATTGTCTACTTAAAATAGTAATCTAATTATAAAATAATTTCTAGTTTGCTTTATATCGAGTCATATAAAATAAATATCTAATATGTTTATGTTATAATCTGTTACATATTGTGTATATAATTTGTAATTACCTATGGGCCATACGGGGTTGAACCCCATGGCCTGAATTAAAAGTATCAATCAATCAATCTCTCTGTCTCTTTTTTTCTCTCTCTTTGTCTGTCTCTCTCTCTCTCTCTCTCTCTCTTTCTCTATCTGTTTCTCTCTTTCTCTCTCTCTGTCTCTCTCTCTCTCTCTCCCTCTCTTACCTAAGCTTGAAAATGTATGCATGCACCCACAACGACACTGTGCCGTTCAGCCTTCTCTCTTTCCTCCTATACATTGCTTGGTATAGTGTCCTAATGTATGCGTTATGAATTATTAATGAAAGTAAGGTGTATTTAGTGGGTCTAGCTATATTTGCGCTTTTACTAAGAGGATTCACTAAAAAATAGAAAATAAAAATTTTTTAACAAGAAAAACCAATTTAAAAAAATGCACTAAATAGTTACAAATTATTTTCATTTGAGAGAAAAAATGCGTTTTTATAATAATTTAAAAAAAAAGTTTTTTATGGTAATGGGTTGACTAAAGTTAACGTTCGATTATCTTTGAATCCAAAGCTAAAGGTTAAATGATGATGATAGAATACAGGATGTGGCAATATGGTTCTATGAAAAATAAATTTTTAACAGAAAACAAAACTGACTTCAAAAAAATGCACTAAACAGTCACAAATAATTTATGATTTTCAATAATTATACACATTCTACGTATCTAACTTATCACATGTGTAGCAAATATATTATAGGTTATCCAATTATTTGTAAACAGTACAAACAATAGTACATTACGTAACTAGTGCGGGAAGTAGGTGATTCCCGCACGGAAAGTTTGTCAGACAATTTTCGTGCGGGATCACTTATTTCTCGCACGTGTTACGTATATTATTTTTCCACACAAGGTGTGGGAAGTTCGATTGGTCTTTTACATAATATATGATTGTATTTTACAAATTAATGATGAAGAAAAAAATGATATCATTTTAAATCGAAATTCATATTACAGAAAAAAAAGATATTGAATGTGTATTAGAGAATCAAGGATGTAATAATATGAACAAATATAATATTGTAAACTTTTTATCTATTAAAAGAAAACGCAAGTGAAAGTACATTATTTGTTTGAAAAAAGAAATGTAGGTATTTCTATAAAAATTCAAATATATCAATAAATTACATATTTAACCAAAACATCATTTAGTTAGATAATTTTTTTACGAATTTAAATTTTAGAATTCACATTAAAATTAATTTTAATGTTACTACAGTTGCTTAAAGTCGGTGTAATATTTTTTTTCTTTGTTAAAATAGTAACCCCATTCTTTTATATTTCTTTCTTTATTTCAATAATTTTCTCACTTACAATGCATACGCAAAAATTTTAGATTTTCGTTTTTATAATATTGCACATCTAATAAATGGTATTCTTCTTTGTTAGAATTGTAACCCCACTTTTTTGTATTTCTTTCTTTGTTTCAATAATTTTCTCACTTATAATGCATACGCAAAAATTTTAGATTTTCGTTTTTATAATATTACACATCTAATAAATGGTATTCTTCTTTGTTAAAATTGTAATATCACTCTTTTAGATTTTTTTCTTTGTTTAAATAATTTTCTCACTTACAATACATTCGCGAAAATTGTAGATTTTCGTTTCTATAATATTAGTCATCTAATAAATGGTATTCTTCTTTGTTAAAATTTTAATCTTACTCTTCTATATTTATTTTTTTTGTTTAAATAATTTTCTTACTTACAATGCGTACGCGAAAACTTTAGATTCTCGTTTTTATAATATTAAACATTTAACAAATTTATTTTATTCTTTGTAATATTATATTTAACTCAGCGTGCGAAAATTTTTTCCCGCACGCTTTTTTCCGTGTGGCAATTTTTTTTCCGCACGCTTTTTTCCGCGTGGGAAGTTTTTTTCCGCGCGCTATTTTTCGTGCGGGAATAAGGCACTTCTCGTACGGAAAATCGTGTGGGAAATCGAACTTCCTGCACGCCATGTAAAAAATTATATTTTTTTTAATTCACAAAAAAATATAATTTGTTTTTACTGTTTACAAATAATTAGATAATCTATAATATATTTGCTTCATATGTGTTAAGTTAGATGCGTAGAATGTGTATAATTATTGAAGATCATAAATTATTTGTAACTGTTTAGTGCATTTTTTTGAAGTCAGTTTTGTTTTTTGTTAAAAAATTTTTTGACTAATTTGGCCAATTTATGGCAAAAATAATTGCTAAATATCCTGCTACCAAATGATCTTTTATGGTCTAAAGTTGACTAAAAAATGGTAATTCGTTTTAATTTAATCATATCATTTTATTTGAAAAAATTGAAACCTTAATTTATCAAATAATTTATTATTTGTAGAATTATAAATTATTTAACAACAATAATTTCAATATGTTTATTTTAGAACCATTCTTAAAAGTTCAAAAATTACACAGCCACACAAAAAAAATGTCAAAACCCACGGACCAGACCATATATACCTTATGTTTTTGAGGTCGCTGATTCCGAATCCGTGGTCCATTTGACCCCATCACCTCAGGGTCAAGGTCAGGTCAAGGCCAAATTTACAAAATTAACGGCAACCAAGGTTTAACAGTATACATATATGTTTTTGACCAACGAATTCTTTTCCCTTGTCAGTTTGAAACATTTTAGGAATTCGTTCATTTTTATTTGAAATAATTTTTTTAAAAGCGTCAGTGACTTGTGAACATGATTTATCCTTCAAGGGTACTATCCATACGTATTTGCTAAGAACATCGATGACTACTAGTAAGTATGAAAATCCATCATTATAAGATTTTAATGATTCTAAGTCAATTAAATCACCTTCCCATACAGAATCCATTTCAGCAACATTGTAATGAAGACGAGGAAATTTTCTATGAACAGGCTTGTGTGAAGTATAAGCATCTTGTACTTGCAACCACTTGTGTATATTCTTTTTACCAACTTTATTTTTAGTCTTATTTACAAGACGGCGTTCTCCAGCATAACCAGCGGGCTCATTAACATCATAATAAATTTTGTTAAGTAATTGCTTATCAAGATCCATGATTTTTATTTATTTATTCATTTATTTAAAACGAAAAAGTCAACCAGCCACTGCCCTTTTGCTCTGCTACGGTATTTCTTTTAACACGTTTCTTTTTGTTTTGAGTAGTCCATGAATCATCATATCCGCTGTTTATTTGTTTATTAATTACTGTAACTTCGTCGTCATATGTATCATTTTCTATTGACAAATTTTTATTTTTATTTTTAGGCATAGGTGTAGAAGTATGTCTTTTTGGTGCCTGTAATAATGAATCATTAAAACTTGTATGTGGTGTTGTTAAAGACCTATTATTATGATTTACTGCATGTTCAAATTTTTGTCCTTCTTTGTAAAAAGCTAAATTACTAATACATTCCAATGGTATACCTACATCTCGTAAAAACCACGCAAAATGCTCACGATCTGTAGCCTTTACACCTTTTCTACTACGTACAGCATCGTTTATTAAATCTACTATATTAGAACCTTCGAGAACAGTTCCATCTATCGACACTAAACCGCGGTTATTCCATGTAATTCTTGAAGAAATATTAGGACTTTTTAAAAATTGAACCATCAATTCAGCTTTACGTCTGTATGTTACAGGTACAGATGATATTATGATTTCAAAATCTACTCCATTTTCTATCTCTTGTTCATTTTTATTAACATTATTTAAACTTTTTTTCAAGTCGTCTAAAAAATATAAATATCGTTGTAAAACTTGTTGATACTTTGACCATTTTGTACGCTCATCAGTTTCTTGTGAGTTTATAAATATCACTCATTTCTATGTCTAATCTTGTAAGATGACTGCCTGGTGTTTGAACAGTATTTTTTTTATCAGATTCAACATTTTGCAACGAGACCTCGGGAACGTTTGTATGAAGAAGTTTTTGTATACTGTCTTGAGGCACTAGAACCATTTTACGTGCATGCTGCATTTTTAAATTAAGAACGAGTGGGGATAAGAGCGGATATTATAGTTCCTAATACAGGTGCAAGTAAAGCTGTTAAGAAACCATCACCTTTCTGCACGATTAGACGTTTCTTGCTTTTCCACGATTTAGAGTCCCGATTGCTTAAATTTCTCAGAATTTTTTTATGTTTAACTAACTTTTGTTCTTGAGAAGGTGTTAAATGTACGGTACCTTTTAAAGTATTCAAAGCACACTCACAAATACCTTTAACTATTTTACGATCAGCAAGTTTTAAAATAACTTTGCGTTGTTCTTTATTTAAATGATAAAGGGCGTGTAAAGCATGTGCTATTTTGGGATCGAGCGATTTTTTTTATCTTACCGCAGCCATTATACACGTAACACTGAAAAATTATCACCCGTGACACCTCTCTTTATATCTCGTGGAACGTACACGTAGTGATGTGTATCATCAGGAAATATGTTAGTTCGCACTCTGCAGGTTTCTGCTGTGCTTTGTTTTAAATCTAACAACAAATAACCATGTGCTACACTTGTAGCGTCGTAATAAGCTTCTTGTAAAAACTTTGAATTTTCTGGATAAACTTGACGCGCTAAATGTTGTATTTGTGCACGGTCTCTAGGATTTTTAAAAATTACAATATAGTTTGAATTTAATGAAATATCCCGCTGCTTAGGTCCTTGATGAAACAAATTTTGTGTAATAAAAATTACGCTTATATTTTTATGGTGACTACCTTTTGTAAATAAATCAGCAACTACATTATTAGAAGATTCTCTCATCAGATCGTCGATGACTACTAATTTTGGTCGAGAGTCAGACGCAAAATCTTCATTTTGAGGTAAACCTTCATGAAATTCAACATCTTTACCGTATTCCAAATATCCATCTTGCCATTCGGAATAATATAGCATTTTTCGAGCAAAAGTTGTATCGGACATACTGTCAATAAATCGGAAAAATCTTTTTACAAAGTGCGTCTTACCACAACCTGTTGGACCACAAATCATAGAGGTCCATGGGTGTTGCCATGCTAGTGTCATTTTTTATTTTTTTATTATTATTATTTCTTTTTTAAAATTAATAAATCAATTTTGCGGTGGGGTCCCGGCCCGCGCTCGCGGTACCTACGAAAAAATCAGCTAATACTCGTACGTACACACCGGAAGATTCTAGAATAATGAAAGCGAAAATCTAGATTTTTACCTTTTATAAGCTGATGCACATTTCAGCTGTATGATACATACTAGCTTACAAATTTTATGAGCTATTTTTTAAGTTTTATTTATATTTTTCACTATATTTTGTTTTATATTATACATACATATTTGTGTGTGTGTGTGTGTGTGTGTGTGTGTGTGTGTGTGTTTACGTGTGCGTGTATATAATTTAAATATTACATTCTTTCTTTGAAATGTTTCAAAACTGGAGAAGAAAAAAAGGAAGGTAGAATAAATAAAGGTTTACTATGTATATAACTTCATAATTATTTATTAATTTTGAAAATCAAATCAAATCTTATTTAGTATAAATCTTATTTAAAAATGTAAAATTGTTGATGAAGTATTGGTCATACGACCACTTATATACATGTACGGAGTGTCGTCGATATGAAGTGGACAATTTGGATTTTCGGAGTGACGATGATGTTCGCGCATATTAGATATTGTAAAGTGTAAATATTGTACATTTTTCGATTCAATTTGTATCAACAAATCTCCAAGGCTGATATTCCGAAATGTCATAACTTCTTGAAATTCTATTATTTCAATGTTCCTGGGGCAATCCTCAGCATCGCACCTTATATTTTCACAAATTGTGCATGATTTACTAGTCATTAAATGCCAAATTTGTACAGTTAATGAAATGAAAAATCTTTGAGAATAAAATTTTAAATCATGGAACAATTCGTCAAAATTATTTTGATCGTTATTTTTTTTTAAATTTACCAAATTGTGTAAAGCTCTGTGTAAAGCTAAACCCTGTAGAGTACATTTGTATTCAGGGTAAAATCTACAAGTTGGAACATTACAATTAGTGCAGCATTTTTCTGAAGGCTCTGGATGATGTGTACAAACTGAAAAAAAATAAATGAAAATTTACAACAAAAATTTTTAATATTTATTCATTTTTATTATTTTATTTTTCAAAATTCATACAAAATACAAAGAATAAATACTTTTGGTTAAAAAGTATTTATTTTAGTTATTTATTATAGTTTAAAATATTATAATTTAAATAAATATCTAATTTTATTTTTAAAACTTGTTTAGATTTCGAAATACGTTTATTACGGCATTGTGATATCAAGATTTTTGAAAACATTGACTCTCGCATACCTTTTTACACTAAATATTACAATATTTTACAGTATTTATAAATATTTTACAATTTTTTTTTACAATAATTTACAATATCTTACAGTATTTTACAATATTACATTAGTATTTTTTTTTTAATTTCACACTATTTTTATATATACATATACATACGCATTTTTTATTCACAACGAGGTTTCTTATATCCATGCGGGTAAGATGTGCATTCATTTAAATGCTTTCGTTTAATACTATTTACGCGACAAGTTTTTGTTTCTTGCTTTGTAATTACATCGTGATACTTTGTGCGTCTAATAGCACTAAACGAATGCACTATTTCTTCATTTTTTTATAAAACTAAAGACTTGACACTGTTATAATTCAAAATATCTTTTGTTGAATTATTCAATGTCACGCCTTTAACTTTACAAACTTCATGTAGAGTTCCGTCGTTACTTTTCACAATATACGAATAAAATTTATGACCTGCGCTTACAAATGATGTTATATAACTATCTCTACCATAACATTCTAATTCGTCAGTCATGTCACCCAAAAGCCTACCTGTCGGAACTCTATATTCATTTTCTACATTTTTACACAAATAGATACAAGAATCTGTATCATAATATAATACACGCTGATCTAATTGTTCTAAATAACTATACAGCTTAAGCCTTGCTTGTGCTGTAGTATAAGCAGCAATAACCACGTTTGTCATTGGCGATGGATCATACGAATTTTCATTGTATTCCCAGTGAATATAAAAAGTGTTTTGGTTAACCGGTAAAACATCAACTAAAATTTTATCTTCGCTTTCTAAAATTTGGAAAAACTGCGGAGCGTCTCTAATAATTTCCGTAGTACCCATATTTTCCCTCTGACCGAATTTTCCCCAAAAAGAATTTAAGCATAACTTAGCTAAAAAACGCAACCCTGGATTTTTTCCTATTTTTTCTTTTTCTAAAACTATACCTTCTTCGCGTGCATATTCTTGAATATATTCCTCGCATAAATTTTCGCTTGTGCAATTTACCGGCCACCCGCTAGCTTGTTGCTTAATTTTTAAAAACGCGTTAATATAATCCGAAAATAACCCAACTTGTTTAGTTTCTTGATTATACTGACAAACCTTGTATTGCCATATCTCGTAAATGGCTGTAATCTGATACCCCATTATAACGGCCTTTTTTAACTCCTCTGATACCCATGTACCTGTAAACTCCCTGTCACTAATGTTTTCGTGCGTACATTCGCTTTCATTCAAATTCTCACAACATGTACGACATAACGGGAACATTAAGCGATTGTGCATTCGCACAGGGAGTACAGGTACAAATTAAGATCGCGGTGGTAATACGCGACATTTGACTATACCTTCTACTTTTTCTAAATTGTATTCGCTACCTGTTAAAATACGGCATTTATCTCCTATAAAAATTTCCGGATGACCTATAGGGAATTTTCCGGTTTTACATGCGTAAGGATATAAGGAGCAAATATCTACTTAATTGATTTTTTCCCCTTTTTGTACCTCTACGAGAGAAACAGTATTCTCGGTTCTACCTCCGTAAAAACTATCTCGTGGGTTTAATGTATCGCTCATCAACAGAGGATGATTAATTAAATACTGCTCTACTTCTGCATTTTCCCGTTTGAAATTTTTAAACTCACATTCCCAAATTTCCGCTAAAACGTACCCATGAGATTTAATTAACTCCGATGTTTCTAAGGTTTTTTCAAAACGCAGCTCTAAACTATCCCCGTAGATTTCAGGTATTTTGAAACGGTCTTCGCCCTTAAAACATTTTTTCCACCCATGCCAAAAACAACCGTGATATTGGTAGACATATTTCGAACCATCAGATGATTCGAAATATCCATCAACTAAAATATTTTCCAGAAGTCGGAATTCTGAACTTTTCGCAGCGTGAATAATATTATGGCCCGATTCTTTTTGTTTTAAAATAAGCCACTCAATTAAGCCTCGCGAATGAGTGCTTTTTTTCCTATAACCACCAGTAGGTATAATGCCAATACTATTAGTTTTTAAAAATTTTTTTCTAAAAATTCTTGAGCAAGCGCTCGCTATTGTTGTAGCTTCGGCAAACGGACACGTATCTCCTACTTCTATAAAACTTTTTCTAAAAGCTGAGCAAGCTTTTCTCAATATATCGACATTCGTTTTGCAATATTTTACGATTTCGTTTTGAAAATCAAAAAGATAATTCTTAGAAATCATGTCTTCATACCATTGAGAAAACTTTTCCCTCTCTAATGCGGACATTTTTTCCAAAGAATAAAACTTTTGAGGGGCATAGGACCGACATAATTTTGATTTGCTAAAATATTAAATAAATGCGGAAAAGTACCCTTAACCACATCGCAGGAAAATCCGAAAGCTTCCGGTAATTTATCTAGTTTCATGTGAAAATAATTCAAACTGTCTATAAATTTAATACGATTTCCTAATGTCATTAGTATTGGGATCTGACATAGGGGCGTGGTTTAAGCCAAGATGGCGTACGATAGAATACAATTTTCCTTGTCATATATGGAGCAAGTACCTGATTTTGAAAAGTATGAATCTTTCTGTGCAAAATATTTGCGATTGGGCAGGTACTAATCCTGCTAAACGTAATTTTATAGAAGGCGAACGAGTGTTCAGAGCAGGACACATAATTAAGTGTGGTAAAAATAGTGAAATTATAGGCGATGTAATAACCTTTACAGCACAGTGTCTTCAAACTTCTAAATTAAAAGAAAAACCACATAAAATAAATGGAAAAGTAAAAGAATCTGGACAAATTGTATCGTGCGTTTGCTCATGTAAGGCTGGTATGGGAGAAAAGTGTAAACATATAATTGCAACTCTTTTATATTGTTATCTGTAAGTGCATAACCTCAAATTTAAAAATTGTAAACAATAAGTATTTTTTAAATATTTTGTATATTGATACAATATTTAATTTTATTTGTAGAAAAGGTGAAGCATTGGAGACTTTGTCTTGTACCGATAAACCGTGCTCATGGAAAAAAGATCATGAACATGCATTAATTTCATACCAGCCAGCACCTTTCATGAATCATTCATGTATTTTGAATCCTACCAAGAAAATTAAACTTCTAAAAAACAATAACAGTGACATAGATAAACATTTAATAGCAATAAGTAATTCAAGCAAAAGACTTTCTACTGCTGTAATATTATCAGATGATCAAGAGCATTCTATAAAAAACGTTATTTTAGCAAATTTGCCAGACTCTGCTTTTACAAAACATAAGTATGTATCACTTATAATTTTAATATTTAAACTATTAGTTTTATAAAATCATTATTACATTCAGTTTTTAACAAATTCTTTCCAGCATTGGAAGACATAGTCCTAAAAAATATGAAAATAAAAATTTTATTTCTGAATTAGAGAAAAATGCTATCAAAAGTATATATAAAACACAAGATAATGAATTAATGGAATCTATAAAAAATTATCAAGTTGGTATTAATCCTGTACAAGAGTGCTGTCAAAATGTTTTAAATGAATTCAATGGAGATTTCCAACAAATTTGTGAAAATACTAAAATGTCATTTGCTAATTGGCATGAAGAAAGACGTTATAGAATTACCGGATCCATATGTTATAATATATACACATATACCAAAAATAAAACAGCTGACTGGAAGTCTAAAAGTGCAAAAATGTTCAATATAAAAAGTTTTAAATCAGAATTCACTGAGTATGGGAAAGTTCAGGAAAAATTTGCTCGTGAAGAATATGTTAAAAGAACTGGAAAGAATGTGATTGAGATCGGACTCGTTATTTGCAAAAAAGTTAGCTGGCTTGGTTATTCACCGGATGGAATTATTTTTAAAGACAATAAACCTGTACAGCTTGTAGAATTTAAATGTCCTTATATAGGTAAAACTAATAATATAAAAGAGACTGTAGATAGTTTATTTAAAAAGTATATTGTTAAAGATGGTGAAAACGTTGTTCTGAAAAAAAAACATTCATATTATGGTCAAATCCAGTTAGGAATGGCCGTATTGAATTTAAAAAGTACTGAGTTTGTAATTTATTCATCATTTGATAAAAATTTTTTGGTTATTAAAGTATCTATAGATGAACAATTTGTTTGTACTATGTTACAATCAATTAAAAGAGTTTATTATAATAATATATTGCATGAAATATGTCTTACCAAAAAGCCTTGATCAAAGATGACACTGTCATTAATGAAAGTAATGCAAAACAATGAACAGTGGTATTAATAATAATCTAATATTCAACTTTTCAGTATTAAATTTAATATTCAAGTTGTAAGAGTTGATAAAATTAAATTAAAATATTTATTATTTATTAATGAAAAAAAAAAAGATTATATTAGATTCAATGTTCATATTTTAATGTATTTTTTTAAATAAATAAAGAAAATTTTGTTACATATTTATTTATTTATATTTATATTTTCAATTACAAAATGATTTCTCATTCACTTCTAATAATATTTTACAACAGAATCACACATCCATAAATTTATCATCTTGTAAAATTGGTGAACATAAATTTGTAGTAGCACAAATAACTGTAAATATTTCTTCTGAAAGATGTAAAAGGATTGTAGGCATTTTAGAACTCAAAATTTTGTAAGTCTTCAGTCTTTGATTGGATCTTTCTATGTGAACACGAGCTGCAGCAATTTTACATGATAAAACTGCTTCTGATTTGGAAAATTGATTCTTTTCTTTTAAAAAGGGTGGTCGAATACATTTCCACTGGTTCTTTAAACATATTTCATCAATAAGAAAACCCTTGTCCACCATAATAGCATCACCAGGTTCCAGTAATTTCACTAAATCACTCTGTGCAAAAATACAAGAGTCACTTACTCTCCCACCATAAGCTTTGCTAATAAATGAAATATTACCAGCAGGTGTAACACCAGTTAAGAATTTTAATGTTTCACTACCTTTGTAATTTGAATACGTAAGCACTTGGCAGCAAAGATTTGCTGGTCGTTGAATAAAAACTTCAGTACAATCTAATACAACCCTGACATCTTCAAAATCTTTAAAACAATTGGGTAAATTCATTGAAATTTCTTTTCTCGATGGCCAAGTAATGGCAACTTTTAAACATGCGTATAATAACTTTATTGTTTCCTCAAATATTCTTTGACAATGCTTTGCACTATAGCACCCAAACATCACTGATAAACACTTATAACTCAGATTTAATTTTAATTTTATGTAAGTCATTATGACTCTGTCTTTCGTATTCAGAATAATGTTATTATTTTCAACTCTATGACCTTTTACTATTTTGATAGATTCAATTATTGTATCCAAAACTTTAAAATTTTCAATTCCAGTAAAAGAACTTAGATCACTGTCAGTTTTTAAGAATAAAGAAAATTTTGTTTGATTAAAAATAGTATTTACTTGAACAGAAGCATCGACAGATAATTGAATGACAGGAAATGTTTGTAATCCATCTGTTTCGCTTGGAATTTCTTCTACATCTTTTACAATTTTTTCAACTATTGGTTCCACTTCACTTAAATTTAAATGGATTGGTTGTTCACTACTATTACTAGTTACGTGTTGCAAATTATTATTTTTTGACCTTTTTCTTAATCTTTCTGATCTTGAAGTATCGCTTTCAATTTTTTTTCCACAACTTATTTTTGGTAAATTTAAAGATGGAACAGCAGTTTTCTTTAAAATTCGTTTTTTACACTGTACATCTGTAAATTAAATGGTAAAAATAATCTATTAAATATATGTTATGAATACATACATAATGTACATAAATCTAATTTACCATTTTTAAATTTTATCTCTAAACTTACTTGGAAAAAAATAATCATCTTTTTTAAAGTGCAAAGAACATACTCTTGTGTATGAATTTATTTTATTCACTTTCAAGGCAATTGTCCAAGCCTTAAACTGATCAATTGCTTCTACATTATCAAAATAATTTTTAACTTTAACCGTGCGTTGATTTTGAGTAGGAAATCTATGAAATATCACGTCCATATTCTTCGAAAACGTACTTGAACAATCTTTCACACAACATTTTACACGAGAAGATTTTTTACGTTCACCAGAAAAAGTAGCACCTTGCTCCATTTTTTAATTTATAAAGAAGAAAAATTGTAAACAAATGTCGAAACACAAGACACGACGCATCGGCATGAACGGACGCTTTCTGCTTGTATGCTACTATTCGTTCAATTTTTATCCACCAGAGAGCGTCTATTCTATGTCAGATCCCAATAATACTAGTACCGTTCATAGTCACCTTCGGTACTATGTTAGTTTCTTCAACTAGATATTTAAGAATAAATTGCCCGTCGTAGCTTTTGCTATTATGGGCGATACAAATAAGTGATTTTATATTTTTAGCACACGATGTTTTTTCAAAATTTAAAATAAATTCTACAAAATTTTTTATGACATTATTTTTAAAAATTAAAGTTTTACCACCCCCGCAAAAAGAGCATTCTGAATCCATTGCCGAATCTATACATTTAGTACAACATAACTGAGCTACAGCTAAATTTATTTCGTGGTAAACAATTTTATTATTATCATCTACGTGTTTTTTTTCTTGCCGAGCTTCGAAATCATAAAATAAAAACGCGTTTTCTATATTTTTATCGTTATTTTTAATTATTGGCATAAAACATTGGTGGTTATAGGAACGCTGACACCCGCAAGTTTTACAATAATAATTACCGCAAGTATGATTACCGTTTTCTACAGAAATTATTTTTTTACATTTTTCACATTTCTTTATGGCATCGCATACGGTAACATTTTTTTTAAAAGAATTTAATTTTAAATGATTTTGTAAGCACGTATCCCCGTAAAAATCCATAGAACATCTAGAACATTTTATTTGCGTAACTTCTTTATCACACATACCACGACATTTACACTTATCGCAACTAAATGGACATTCGTGCATACTTAACCGTTTAGTTCCTTTATTACAAAAATGACAAAAATTATCACACATTGCAACACCTGTCATACTCGTAATGACATCGTAATGTTGCTCGGCCGGTGTGTATAATATATTTAAAATTAGTCTAATTTTTATGTTACTTTTATTTAAAATTTTAAACCCATTAAACAATGACGAATCGCCTTTACCTATCTTGTCTTTTTCGTAAACCATTACAGCTATACCGTCATTTTTGAAATAATTTTGGAACTTTTGAATTTCACGAAGACCACAACCTTGATCATTATCTATATTGACTCCTACTTTTTCCAACAAATCGTTGGCTAGTTCTAATTGCGCCTCATTCTGGCTTTTACGCACATTCTCCCAGTGATTTTTTAATTCTGCAGGACAATTATCACCATGCATCATTTTTTTCGCGTGGACAAGTGCTACGGCTAAAGCACGCGGTAAACATTTTGTGTCATTATTATTAATCCGTATAATAGACTTTGACTTAACAATATCAAACTGTAATGGTTTATTACGCCCTCTGCCCATCGGTGCACGAACATTCAATATTTGTATCCGAAAACTCTCGTCAATTTTAAATTCACGAGCGCTTTGGGATATCAGTTCGATTGTTTTCCATAAATCTTTAAAATTATAATCCTTTAAATATTTGAAACTTGTAATAGGACCGATGGGCAAAGTATTACTTAATATATTGATTTTAATGTAATCGCTGGGTTCGTATTCGTGCGTTATATAGTTAAATAATTTTTTTATACCCTCCTCTAAATTTATTCCATTTTCTTTAAATTTTATTTCTATTTCGCGCGCATTAGTACCAAACCGTTCATAATAATCGTTCGTTTCCCATATAATGCTGAAACACTCACCAGCTTGATTTGATCCTGAATCCTGGGGTTCGTTACTACGGCTGTCGTTTCTACTAGGACCCGGAATGGCTGCGTTGATTGGTTGTTGTTGCTGATCTTCTTCATCAACGGCAATAGCTTCGTCTCTAGTAGAAACTTCGTCATTACCCGATCCATTTTGAATAATTTGACTGGATACTTCTTCTGTAATGCTGCATTGCGAAAAATCAAAAAGATCACCTTCCTCGAAGTCGTCAATTTGCATAACCTCGTTGATGTTTTGATAATTTTCTAAAAGAAGAACAAAAAAGTTTGTTATTAATTTACCAATGTTGAAAAAAATAAGAAATTATAATTACAAACAAAGAAAAAGATTGAAAAATAATAATCATAAAAAAAGTTTTCAAAATGTTTGAAACTTACCATTGCATGTGGCTTCCTCACTATCATTTTTACTCGTTGAAGCAACGACTCCATTTACTTTTGGTACAACTATTACTTGCTGATTTTCTAAAAAAGAAAAATTTATCATGAATTATTTTTGTTTTAAATAATAAAAAATTTTCAAACTTATTTTTATTTTTTTAAAAAAATTGAAAAAAATTAATTTTACTTTGTGGAAATTACAATTTACATATTATTGATATTTGTTAATTATAAAATTTTGTAAAACAATAAAATCATTATATATATTAATTTATTTATTTATATAAAATTCGATTATTTTATTATTTATATAAAAAATTAAATTTTATTTGATAAAAAATTTAATATATTTTTGTACATCATATTTATTTATTTAGTTTTAAAAATAAACAAGTAAAAATTGAATATTTATATGTGATACTTTTTATTTACGAGGTTCGTAATATTTATTATTATTTAAATACTAAGTATTCATATATGTATGTATATATATATATATATATATATATATATATATATATATATAACTAAAGGTGCGTATCTTTCTCTCATATCTCTCTCTCTCTTCTAAATAATCAAAGATTCCAATTCTTATTTTTTTTTTATAATTTGTAACTTTTTTAAAAGGAAAAAATTAAAATAAGTTTGAAAAAATTTAAATATAATGCTGAATAAAACATGCATATGTATATCTATACAAATAAATAAATCTAATAACTTAAATATCTTACCTTCTATCATTTCGTTGTATGTCAATAGTATAACCTGCACTTCAGGGTCCTCTTGGGCTCGTCTTCTTTTTATTTCATCCACTAAAATAGTTATCGCTCTTAAGTCATCATGAAAATCTCCTCGGCGGAATGATTTACATAAAAACGATAAACTTTGCGATCTTATAAACTTAGTAAATATATCTGCTGCACTAGTTATTAATTTTCTACGCTTATTCGCATTTCTGCGGTTAACATTAAGTTTGCAAAAAGTTTTAAACAGTCTATTTAATTTTCTTAATTGACAACTTTCACGACTAACCAGCATTTTGACACTCACGATTTCTGGATTGTCTTCCAATAAACGCTCTAAAACAGCAGTGTAAATTTTAAAAATTATAGAGCCTGTTAAATCTATTTTTTTAGTTTTATAATTATCAAAAACTGAGAACACCATAATAATATTAGAGTTAAAAAAGTTTTTTTCAAATCTACAAAATACACGTTTTTACTACTTCGTTGAAATAATTGTAAATATTTTATTAGATTATTAATAACTGAAATATTCAACTTTTTGGAGTTAAACAGTGTATTAGAAATAACACAGAAAAATATTTCACTGCGTTGATGTCTAAACTAGAAATGATCGCATTTCTTTAAACTATTTTTTATTATACCTACTTTTTCATTTTCAAATTTTCTTTTTCCTACTACTGTAACTATTATATCATAATTTTCATATACAATACTCTGCTTTAAAATTTTCATTACTAAAAATAAAAGAAATTTCTATTGTCTTCAGTTTTTCAAAATTTACAGTTTTACTTACCTACGCATGCTACCTCAATAACCATTGATACCTTTTCACCCATTAAGGTAGTTCTAATGACTTTTTATTACTCTCTTTTGTTACTCTATATAACGCTTAATGTGTTTACTCAAAAACAAATACACATTATGAATTTGTGTATGGTTTCAAGAATGACTCATAAGATCATTAATGTTTCTATACAAAATAGCATATGATTTTTACCTTATAGAAATCAATAGATTTTACGTATTTTTTCTTTGATTTTCGCTTATTACTCATTCACTTTCACTCTTATTTTCTCATTTTCTTATCCTACTTCTACATACAAAATATAACAGAGCTCAGTATTTAAACGCCTGAAATTCGTATACTGACATCATATAGTTCTGCCGTCCAAAGTAAGAAAACCTTAACTCCAATGGGATTCCAATGTAGTTAACCACTTTTATACTTTGGATGGCAGAGTTAAAAGCTTATGCACCTAAAACATCATATAGTATTTCATTCAGTCGACCTTTGTAATTATTCTTTAATACATTTCCTGTGCAAAACAAAATTTATTTTTCTAAAATGAATAGTGAAGTTGCAAATTTTCAAATAACAAAACGTATTAAAATGGCATCGTATAACTCAAGAGAAGAAGCGGGAAGTTATCTATTACATTCAAGTGTTTACCCGTTAAAAACATCGTGTACGAAGAAAATTATGATCGGCTTATCACCTCAAAAAGATGAAACATTTGAGTGTGTGATTAAAATAATCAATCAAACATTTTTTGGCATTACATTTACGCTTGAGGCGTGGGAGACTTTTAAAACTCATTTCAAAAGTATAAGTTTTTATTTCAACAACGAGGAATCTATGGTCGAAAATGAGAAAATTACTTTCAATGGAATAACGCTCTCATATACCACAGCATATAATTCCAAAGCAATAATTTGGGATAGAGAAGATATAGAAAACATATCAACATTTTCTGATAATCAAGAAAGTCAAGTTGTGTTACCAAAAAAGAAGAAACTATATACACCCGCTATTGTTCTACAAAAAACAAGCTTTGAAGGTATTTTACAATTGTTGGCGTGTATTGAAGAATGTATAAATATTAATAATAATATTGTAACAATAGTTTCGGCGTGTAATAAAACTATTATTGACGAAATATGCGAAATTTTCTCAGAAAATACTATTTTACCAAAAACAGAGGTTTTCGTCAAACATTATATAAATTCACAATCTGAAAAAATAAAAAATAAAACATCTGCTGGTCTGGAAAATGACTTCATTAAACATTATTATAATATTATTTATAATGAGTTAACTGCGTTACATTTAAACTTCATATCGACATCTGTTAAATCGAAACTTAATTCGTTATAAATATTAGACAATTATAAAAATATGTAAAATTTTAAAGACATAATACAACATATATTACGTAAAAATAAAGATATTGTTTCACTTAATTTATTCAACCATTTCTTTAATAACCAAACTCATTTCCTCAATAAATTATATTTATTTAAGCATTTTAAAACATAATTCTCTATTCAGTATAAAGATTATATATATTTAGATTTCTACTTGAATGACTTATTTTAAATTAATAACCTTAAACTTATTTCATTATTTATATTTTTTTGTATGTAAAAATATTTTATATTTAATTCTCGTAAAATCATATTTAGTATCTGTTATAATCAGTCATAATAATAAAATTTGCTGTATACAAATTCCTTCTATATTAGTACAAATGCATTCAACCTGACAATTCGAAATTTCTTTATTACCAAACAAGTATTTTAAAAACAACATTCAAATATCTAACACCCTTATAAACCATCTATCAGACGCTTTTGTTTTGCTCACGAATTGTCTTGAAACTCCGTTCTATATACTCATAAAATCTGGCGTCAGTGATTTTTCCCTCTATACCTTTTCAACGCTTACCTGACAGACACCTTGCATCTCCAAAAATTTTTTCTTAAGGCGTCCCCCTCCACTTCGAGCTATCTCGCTTTTTCTCGTATACGCTCGAGCTTAGGCTATCAACAATAATCCCGATGAATTAATTATGATTAAAAATAATATTTTAATACTTTCAAGAAATATTTCTATGAATCAACATCATGTAAAATAATTAAAAAAGTTAAGATTTACATCAAAAATAAAAAAAACTTTGATTAAAAAAAACATTTATTTGAATTAAAGTTTTTAACTTTCTCATAAACATTTTTTTAGTTCTCTAAAGTGACAATTCTCTTTTGTTTAAGAAATCTCTTATGTATGTTAATAAATATTTTATTGATATTAAAAAATACATTTTCACTGAAAGAAAAAATTATTTTGATTAAAAAAAAAATTTCACTGATTGCCCGCAAAGAAACAATTTCTTTGATTCAATAAAATTTTTTTTTACAAAGAAATTTTTTTCTTAGTATAACTTTAAAGCTTTACTCCAATTATTTTAATTTTTTTTTAGTAAATTATTTTCTTAATATTTCAATACATTCTCAATAATAATAATAAAATAAAATTATATTGAAATTTAATTTAAAAATATAATGAGAAATAATTTGTATTTTTCAGAATGTTATGGAAGTTGCAATGAACAAAAAGTGTCTTGTCTGTAATAAAATCTTCAAAAAAAAAGAAAAAAAAGTCTATAATAAATATAAATTCGGAAGAGATGGCAAAAGAATTCACAGAAGTTTTCAAAATTGAATTCATAGTTGGTAACAAAATATGTAGATTATGTGCAAATCGTGTTTATAAAGAACGTCAAAAGAAAACGCAAAATGAAGTTCCAACAAGTAATATTAAAGAAAATGAAGTTACCGATAGTCAGGGTTCTTCTTTTACAGTAACTAGTATTTCATCAGGGAATGATCCTATTTTTGAATCTCCTGAATCTCCGCAAGTTCAACCACCAAAAGACCTCGTAGAATTTCCAATTCAGAGAACCATTATTTCTCATTCATACTGTTGTGTATGTATTAAAATGAAAAAAAATTTAAATGTCGTGCCCAATCGAGCTTGTACTCAAGCTTTTAAAGAAAAAAGAATATATATACCAAAAGAAAATCGCTGTTTTCCTGACCATTTAATAAATAAAAGATTTTTCTATGATGAAATAAAAAAATTAAAAGTTTATTCCAATTTTATTAAAATAGAAGTTTCAGAAGTGACATTTTTACTTGAACAAATGACAATGAAAAGTAATTTTGAAATTCATGACAAAGTGGGTACTTTAGAATTATCAGAAGAAAAGATAAGGACTTTTACAGGACTTACGTATGAAAATTTAATGTACCTAAATAATCTTTTAGTATCACTCCGAAATACAGATAATAGAAATAGCATTCAAGCAATTTTTGTATTTTTATTTAAATTGATAACTGGAACTTCAAATGAAATTGTAGCAGCTACCTTGGGTCTTCGAAATGCTCAACAAGTGTCTGAATTCTCAAGTTCAGTCATCAACTCTTTTGTAAAGGATATTTTACCCACGCATTTTGGTGTTGATGCTATGTCTAGAGAAGATATAATAAGAAATCATACATCACCTATCGCCAAAGAGTTGTTTAATATTACAGATGATCAGTTGACTTTGATATGCGATGGATCATATTTGTGGCACCAAAAGAGTAGTAATAACGCTTACCAAAGAATTTCATATTCTGGTCAAAAAAGAGTTCATTTATGTAAACCATTTACTATTTGTACAACAGATGGCTACGTAGTCGATGTACCTGGTCCATTCGAAGCCAATTTTAACGACGCTAAGATTTTAGAAACAGTGCTATCTGATCCGAATGGAATTAAAAAAATACTTAAGAAAGATGACATATTCATACTTGATTGGGAATTCCGAGATATAAAAAAGTGGTTAGAAGAACAAGGTTTTACTGTTTTAATGCCAGCTTTAAAGGGTAAGCGTTCTCAGCTAACTGCGAAAGAATCAAACGAATCTCGGTATGTCACAAAAGTCCGATGGCCAGTTGAAGTAGTCCATGGAATGATTGGGCAGAAGTGTCATCTTCTAAAAAAAATAGACAACAAACTTCTTCCAAAAGCTAAAGAATATTGTCGAATAGCTAATTATTTACATAATACTTTTGGAAAACGTTTAAATTCAGATAAGAGTAACCAATTAGAAATTATTGCTCAAATGAAATCAAGAGAGAGTGAAGTAAATACTTTGGCTCAAGAAGTAGAAGCATCAAGATGGAGTCGAAGAAAGTTACCTCTTCAACCACTTACTTCAAATGAATTATTAGATTTTCCAGAAATGACTGAGAACGATCTTAAAATATTTTTTACTGGAACTTATCAGTATTCTCAGTCAATTTCATATTTAGCAGAATTAATGGGTGAAGATGACGATTTGAATTTAGAGTATGTAAAGGAAAAGCCAAATATAATTAAAATTAAAGTTAGATCACGTCATATAAATAGGAAGGTGTATATATGTTATATTGAGTTCAAACCTGAAACTATTGGCTGTGGTAGCATTTCACGGTACGCATGTGACTGTGCAAATGGACTTCGTGCAATAGGATGTTGTTCACATGTCGCAGCGGTAATCTATTATTTAGCATACGCACGATATTCGTCTCGAATAGTAAGACCTGAAGCAGCATTAAATGATTTATTTATTGTGGAAAATACAATCCCTATAATTAATGAAGATAGTGATGAAGATTGAAGAGAAATATAAAAAGAATAAGTTATACTTTATTGTAATTTTTTATGATTGAAAATATTTTTTTTAAATATAGACGAAATTAAAAATTAAATTTAAGAATTATTTTTCATACCATTAAATTCACTTGAAGATATCTCCTACATAGCATGAAATATTTCCTAAATATTTCATACATCATTCCGAAAGATTAATTTGAAATATTACATAATATATTGAGGAAATCTTTCAAAAATAATGATGAAATATTTCTAAGACTATATCGTGACTAAAGTCAACTACCTCGATATAGCCAACCAGACCGACACAGGGAGGTAAAATTGTAAGTATCGACATACCCCCACCAATGACCGTTTTATTCGAATTGAGAAATAGTTTCTTACGCTCTGATTATGGCCAAAGGGTGCACTACATTCTTTGGCTTTAGATTCAGCCTACGTTTATATTCTTGTCTTCAAATCCATGTTTTTCCTATCAATAAAAGTTTAAGAAACTCGTGACCATATAGAAAATATGGGATATGAATTCCAGAGCTCAAGAGTTAGTAGATATGGAAGGGATCAGCTTCGAGCATTGACGGAGGGGTATGGCCATTAAAAGAGCGGTCATGTCGAGGTAGTTGACTGTATATTCATACAAATTTCTTGAAAGATTTATGAAATATTTCACGAAATATTCTATAAATATTTCTAAAATATTTCTTAAAATATTATTTTACAAATTTCTGAAATATTTTAAATATTTCATGGATTGTTTTTAATTATTTCTAAATCTTACATGAAATATTTCTAAAATTTATCTTAAAACATTTGATAAAATAATTAATAAATATTTCAAAAATTTTCAATGAAAGGTTTATATTTATTAATAAATCTTTCGCAAAATGTTTTTTTGGTCGAAAAACGATTTTTTAAAGCTTATTCTCGTATTTTATGGATACATATGATATAAATCCGGCTGATTATCGATATTTAAGAGATTTTTTCAGTCGCTGAACGTGTATTTGTTGTTATTTTCACGATCAGAATGCAATAGAGCCTCTAAAATGCTATAAATCTATAAAATTTTCAGTTTTTTGATATTTTAGGTAATTTCCACCACTCCTACGAAAATTTGCAGAACATATGAATAATAGATTTTATGAAAAGTAAAGTTTCTAAAAGTAAAAAATCAGTATGCAGTCATACCGTTAATGTACAGACCATTTTGAAATTTTCAAATTCATTTTTAGGTTATGTTTGAGACTCGTAAGGTTTTATATAGTCACTGAATATATGCGTTTTATCGTCCTCTTTTACCTAGATTTCGAATTTTGAAGATCCATTACGAATTCATCTAATTATAGCAAAAAAACTGAAAAACACGTTTTTTGAGGTTATGAAGCCAATTTTGACCATAGGGATCTGAAACTTTCAGAATTTTAGTTTTTCGACAAGACAAAAAGTAAGCAAAGTTTTAGGGAAATCCGAGTTAAGGCCATTTTTACATGGTTATTCGGCTATACTCTTTAGAGAGTAGGTTTTATTTTTTAGTTTACAAATCATGCCTTTAATACATGAAATTTTGTGGATTTATTAATTTTCCACCATTTCTTGATACCCACAGAATGGTGGAAAACTTATAAATCCAAAAAATTTTACAAACTAAAAGCGCAATTTGTAAACTACGAAATGATAATGTAGCCTAACTTCCGTAGTCGCCTTAATTTTATTTTTACTAATTTGTGTTAATTTATTTTCAATAATTATTTGTGTAAATTTATTTTTATTCTTTTCCCATGTATAGATTTAAGGTGTGGACGTATTTATTAGCATGAATGATGAATAAATACTGAAAGAATGAGTTGTTCTATTTTCAATAGCAGCATGACATCTTCAGTATTGTATATTTATTTTTTAGATACTATGATCATTTTGTAATGTTTACTATTTATTGTTACTTTGTGTTGTATTGTCCAATTTATTTTTATTTGATGTCATGACTGCGATTCTTTTACTTACCTGACTTTTTTTTGTTTTAATGTTATGGCTGATAGATATTTAAGACTGCTTCTTTTATTGTAATTTATGCTTTATGTTTTTTTGCGTGTATTAACAATACTCTGTGATATTGCTTTCAAATGGTGACTTAATATTGTTATATATTAACCCAAATAATTTGACTGTGATATATCAATTTATGAGCAATATTTCGTATGAAAAGAATTATGCTATTATTTATTATTTTATGTATAACGCCTTTTTGTAAAATTTTTACAAAATAAACTAAATATTTATTTATCTATCTATCTATTTATCTATCTATCCAAATGATGTATTAATTCTTATTAATGTAATTTAATGCTAATAGTGGATCAAAGATATTTAAATATGAAAAATATATATAATTATATTTAAATTAAAAAATACCAACATTTGTAATAAAAAATTGTAATAAAAGTAATATTGAAATGGTATTAAAATTTTGAAAATTTCAATCTCATTTTATAAAAAAAAATGACGTTACAGAAAGAAGAATAGTGGATCTAAATATCAGCAATTTGTTATTTATATCCCCCTTTGTAAGGGGAGAGTTAGGAATGTTCAATGGTATTATGCGGGAAGGTAAAGAGTCAGAGAGGTACCCTATGTTCTAACATTGGAAAGAAGAATCGCTGCCAACTGAAAGTAATGAAATATTTTTCAACAAAAAGTTCTTTGAATGCCACTTAGAGATGAAACATATTACTCAAATAACATTTAAACGTTTTTTTTAAATAAACGAAACATTTTAAAATGTCTATTAATTTAAGTTCAGTAATATGTTGAATGAGATTTGGCAATGCAGCAATTCTTTTTTTGTGTTGGTAATCTCGGATCACTATATATACATATAAATAAGAATTTAAAATTATATACTCCGTACGAACGAACTAGGTACAGTGTGCATTTACTTTTGTTAAGATACAGTGAATAATAAACCATAAAATTTGAGTGAAGCGAAAACTTTGCCAAATCTCTTACCTAGCAATAGCGGGTTTTCAAAAGTAAACTCTTACTTTAATTTTAACTTAAAAAATCTCTGTCAATTTTCCTGAAAGGTATATACAAAACTATATGAAATGAATCCTTAGATAATATACTTTTATAATATCTAAATTTTAATTTGATCTGTTAACTTTTTTGACCGAAATTCGTATAAAACGCAATCGATTCTCAGATCGCCCATAAGAGCCCATGTAATTTTTCGTATTTTTAATTAACATTAAATTTCTCGAAAATACTTGCGGAATAAAATATTGAAAAAAATCAAGGTACTTTAATTCAATATAATTAATCATATTTTAAAATTTCAAAGCATTCTGTTAACTTTTATGTAACCATTGAACATCCTTAAAAGTGAAGAGACTTTACGTAATGAATAGACGATCCCTAAAAACCTTTTAAAGATAAGAGTGGAAATTATTTAGGAAGAATCAATCTAATACAAATAATAATGTGAAGGTTCAAAAGTTAAAAATCAATTCTTTATTTTAAATTAATATATCTCCAATAACATATTGTTATGATCAAATAAACGCAATGGCATTGTTGTTTATACAAATTATGATAATGTATGAATTATTGGATAAGTTATAACACCTCCAACGCGTGAAATTTTAAATACTTTATCATAAATCATATAGACACGCCATTCTTTGACAAACTGAGCTTCTTTTACGATGCTGATTCCTAATTGATTGCTACTAAAATTTGGATTCTTAAAACTAAATAATTCTTTTATTACTTCATACTTTTTTCCTATAATGTATGTACATTTATTACTTACTCCAATATTAAGGATATTAATAATAGAACCATCTTTTAAAATAGTACAATTATTTCTTTCGTCATTAATGTTTATGCAAAATGATTTTGTTTTGAGAATTTTGTACGCAAAATCGTAAATACGAGTATTTGAGACTGAACCGTGATAATGAATCTTATCAATCTGGAATCCAGTTATATTATCTAGACTTCTTATATCTTTAAGTGACTCGTACTCTAAAAGTCTTCTTGAAATTTGTTGTAATGGTTTTTCTCCTTTTCTTATCAATTTTTTTATTGAGCATATGTCATTTCCGAAGGGAAAAGCGCTATAGCTTTCAATATTGCTATACTTTTCCACATCTTTACATACATGTATCAAATTATGCAAATTATGAGTGACCTTACTCTTACCGTACAATTTTTGGAATCCGTTAATAAATTCTATTATTAAATGTTAAGCATACCTTATGTTATTTCTTTCATTAATTAACATTTTATGACTGAGAATTATCATGCTTACTTGAAGTTTCAATAAATTAGTGTAAAGATCAGGTGGCAAAATATCTTTCAAGATGAAAGAAGCAAAGTATAATAAAAAATGCCGAAATTCAGTGGCTTTCCAATATTTCCAAAATTTTAGGGATCTAGAACGTCGATTAAATTCAAATAGTAAGATATTCTTTATGCTTTCTAATCTGTTAGAAATAATTTCAATTTGATCATCAGAAAGCCTTACTTTTACATTTTTTTACCCTTATCACCTATCCAATGTCTGATCAGTTGCTTCATAATTCCTAAATACACTAAATACATGCAATCTAAAGGTACTTCAGATATGAATCCAATACCAAGCAATTCATTCAAAATCGTATTGCCGTGTTGATAATTTCCTAAATATTCCATGTTTCTAAAGTCTAAATCACTTCTCAGTAGATCATTATAATATCTTCTTAAATCTTCAATACTATTTGTACTGAAACACACTGATGCAGAATATGTATCTTTGCATTTACTATAGTTTGAATACCCGCTGTGCCCCTTGGTATTTAAAACATGTGACTTTGCTCGTGTATCGCAAATAAGTCCATACATTTCTATTTTGTATCTATTATTATTATAAGTGTATCTTTGTGATATTAACTTTTTTAATTCCTCCACAAACTGACTTAAAAAAATATTAGAATCATCAGGTTGTTTCGTGCCACAATGAATACCTACAACTTAAACTGTATCGAATTCTGAATCTTTTACTAAAATAAGCCATAAGCCTTTCTCTGACGATCTGCCTACGATTGGAGCTCTATCTATATTAACGAGCAGTTTAATAGTTGTGAATACTGATTTGCGTGCAAGACTACTGTCGATGATTTTTTTTATACTATTTTGGCCACCAAGGTGAGAATATTGGCCAAAATCCATTTGAATGACGTTTGTATGTATTAGTATCTTCAGTAATGTGCGAGGATCTTCAAGAAATTTCGTATTTGTGTGCTTATTTAGCAGAACTAATAGCGGTTTCAGGACATTATGGCTGATTTGAAAATTTTTTGCCTAATCAAAAAGGTCTTCACAGAACATATTACTATTGTTTGCTTCAAAATTTGTTGTTGGATTCATAAAATCAATGTCTTTATCTGAATCTGGGTCAGGAATACTTTCCGTTTCGCTATCACTATATCATCCTTGAAAATCATCCTCTGATTCAATAGAACTATCGTCTACACGTTCAGTATTATCGCTATCACTATATCGATAATCATCTTCCAATTCAATAGATCTATCGTCTACACATTCAGTATTATCGTTGTTATAAAAATTCCTATCAGAACTTTTTTTTTACATTCAAAGTTTCCTCTTTTTGTTCATCTATTTCATTTTCATACATAGCTGGACATTCAATATTAACTTTAAAAGATAATAAATCTATTTCACTATCTAAATATTCATTAGAAAGCTTTTCTTTTTTTTCACTTGGAACTGACAAAGAGGAACTATTTAATAATTCGAAATTATCTGAATTTTGTAAAAATTCTACTGCTGCATATGTTTTAAAAGTTGAGGATGCAATATTGGACAATTCATTTTTGGTTTGTAACTTAGCTAGTCTGCTAATATGTCTAGAACTGGTTGGTTTAACGCCTTTTCTTGTTTTAGACATTATCTTAAAAAAAAAAAAAAAAAATTACACATACATATTCATATTATAAAGCATCATTCGATATTGCAATTATTAATACATTAAGGGCATGACGGAGCTCGCTAACTTCTAAAATAATTCACTAATATTTTAATTCTAAAATCACGAGTAAACGGTACATTAAATCGAGTTCTGGGTGCGCGTGCGTGCGTGCGTGTGTGTGTGTGTGTGTGTGTGCGCGCGCGTGCGCGTGCGTGCGTGCGTGAGTGAGCGAGAGAGAGAAACATTGAACATGTGTCTTTGTAATATTTTGAAATTAGGAATAAATTGTAATTTTTTAACTGTAAATATTACACAGAGAAAAAAGAAGAGTAAAAATTACAATCCTTATTGCAAAGCAACCACAGATTATCATTTTGGCCAAAAATGACCATAATTTATAATTAAATTTACTAAAAATATAATAAAAAATTCTATACAACTTAAGAATCATATTGCCACATCCCATATTCTATCATATTCATTTAACCTTTAGCTTTAAATTCAAAGATAATCGAACGTTAACTTTAGTCAACCCATTACCATAAAAAACTTTTTTTTTAATTATTATAAAAACGCATTTTTTCTCTCAAATGAAAATAATTTGTAACTATTAAGTGCATTTTTTTTAAATTGGTTTTTTTTTTGTTAAATAATTTTTATTTTCTATTTTTTAGTGAATCCCCTTACTAAAAGCGCAAATATAGGTAGACCCACTAATTACGCCTAACTTTCATTATTAATTATTATATTTATTTTGTGGGATAAAACAAAATCTTATACCGAAATTTGGAGGACAAGAACTCTACCGAAATGAGGTTACATATTATTTTGAAAATATAATAAAAAGGAGCACTTATAAGATTTTGAATAACCAAACAACTAAAAATCTAAAATAAAAATGTATAAAAAAATAAAATAAAGTACAGGTCAAATGCTTTAATTTAAGCTTTCTTGCATTGAAAATGCTTTTGTGGTTCAAAGGTTGTGCCTGATTGAAAACTACTACATATTTGTATTTTTAGCGTGTAACATATGATAAATTTTGTACGCTATTTCATTAATATATTTTAATCACCTATAACTTTCTCAATGCAACGAAGTTTTATTTAAGGAGATGTAAAATGAATACTACACCTGTACTCATAAATCTTGACTATATTTTTATTTTATTGAAAAATTTTAAGAAAAGAAATGCATTAGCTTGTAGTATGTACTATAAAGATTATTCAGTTAAATTTTTAAATATATTTAATCATTAGTTTTTTAAAATTTTTTATTTCTCGTACAAAATCTTAAAATTTTAATGTATAATATTGGAACTCAAAATTCTGAAAAACTAATGTATGAATTTATTTGAAAATTTAATTGAATAATCTTCATGGTAAATACTACAAGCGAAAAAAGCATTTCTTTATTTTTAATTTTGTAATAAAATAAAAAGATAAGCCGAATTTATGATTATAGGTGTAGTGTCCGTTTTATATCCTCTTGAAGCATTTGACCTGTACTTTATTTTATTTTTCATACATTTCATAAAAGTCTTAGTAGTTTGGTTATTCTTAAATGCTCCTTTTTATTACATTTTCAAAAAAATGTCTATATCTCCGTCTATGGAACCTATTCAAAGGAAAGAAAAAACAGGGTTCGTCTTTTTTCATAACAAATCATATCCTGTAGTTTCAGCTGAATCTGTTTTTCGAAGGTGGCGTACTCTTTTTGTAAGTAATAATTAACACCGTAACGTATAAAATCGCATTAAAAAAATTTCAACGTAACTGGGGCTTAAAAGCATGACCTAGAGATTACGTAGCATCAACACTACCTATTATACTACAGTACACTTATATATAAATAGATATTTTTTGTATTTATCGTTAATTACCAATAAGTTACATCAAAGGGCTCCAGCTACTTTTTTTTTTATTTTGAGATTTCTCAGTCTGAAAAATGATTTTTTTAAACTTATCGTTATTTCCTTAAGTATAATTAAAATAAAACATTAATAATTAAAATTTTTCTTGTATGAATAAATTATATTTTGCGAGAAAATAATTGTGCATAAAATAATTAATTGTTAATCAATCAATTTATTTGCTTCATTATTCATTAGATACTAAAAAAGGGTTAAAAATCTTTACCCAACCAAAGTTTTGATGATTTTTTAAAAATTCAAATCGGTTCTCAGATTATTTAGAATATTATCTGGGAATATTTTTTCTTATCTAAGAAAAATTTTTTAAATGTTGCATAATAGATTTCTTTGATCTGTTATTATGATTTCTGTTATAATCTTTTCTGGAAAATTTGCAACAATTTTACTGAACTTTTTTCAACATCGCTGATAGAGTTTTCTTATATTCCTTGTGGATGTAGCATTGCACATTTTTTAGTCAAGAATAGGTAAAGTGCAGTTCATGTCGAATTTAAAAAATTTTTTTCGGTTTTTCATGTCTTTTTGCACAGACGAAAATAGAAATCGAAAGTTTTATCATGCAAGGTCATTTTATAAATATCAGAATGTGATTATGAATATCTGAATGTAAATATTCAATTTGTTATAAAATTCGTTAAATGTAATATTTTCGTTTTATCACAACAATGCAAAATTATACAATTTTAATGTTAATGAATTCACAATTTTCTTATGTGTATATGTTTCTTCCTCTTTATGACTAAAATTTTTGGTATGTAATTTTGTTATTATGAAATTTTAGTCAATTAAGTTTTAATTTTAAAAACAATTGTTGGATGTTTTCTTTGATATTGAATATTTTTTTCCAAAATTAAATAATCTTTGAATATGTGATGCTTTGTAATACCAACGAAGATAGATACTAATAGAAGCGCAGAACCCCAAGGCGCTTTGAAGCTAAAAATATGTAGTAGGTACCCCGACCACACGCGGCGTTAACGTCGCTTTCAGTAGGTAAATGACAACGACCGATCGGTAAATGAGCAGCAGTTATCATTACTGTTTATTCCGATAATATTTTGAAACTGTAATAAAATTAAAAAAGTATGATTAAACGGAATATAATTATTAGAAAATAAATTAAGAGAATTAAATAATAAAAAACAATTTAAGTTAAACTTAAATTGTTATTCTTAAACCCCAAAGGGCGAACAATTAATATATAACATTCTTTATATAATATTTGTAATCACCGATGGCGTAATGGATAAATCGCTCGCGCGACAATCCTTTTGACGTCGGTTCAAATCCCGTTCAGATTTTTTTTTTTCTTTTGCAAGTGTAATAAAAATATAGTATATTCATAAAATCAAGAGTATTAAAAATTTTAATTTTAATGAAATTGAATTTTTTTTTTATATTTAATTTTATTATTAGACCATAATTATTTTTTATTTTAAATACATACAATTTCCAAAGTGAACAAAATAAAATGAAAAAAATTTTTAAGATAAATAATAAGTGAGTGAAATGTAGTTTCGAATAACTTTTACTTCAAAATCTTACGAAGAGAATGTTTAATTTGTAATTTCAACATATAATTTTAAATAATTGAAAGGACTATTATTTATCTTATAAATTTAAACTGTCTATAATAATTATAAAAACGTAACAATGTGCTAAAATATTCTTTTTTAAATAATTTTATTGTTAAAAAAAAATTTTCACTCACATATTATTTATCTTAAAAATTTTTTTCATTTTATTTTGTTCACTTTGGAAATTGTACGCATTAAAAAAAAATAATTATAGTCTAATAATAAGATTAAATATAATAATATAATAAAGCTATTATTATTATTATAAATATAAAAAAAATTTAATTTCATTAAAATTAAAATTTTTAATACTCTTGATTTTATGAATATACTATAATATTTTTATTACACTTGCAAAAGAAAAAAAAAAAATCTGAACGGGATTTGAACCGACGTCAAAAGGATTGTCGCGCGAGCGACTTATCCATTACGCTATCGGTGATTACAAATATTATATAAAGAATGTTATATATTAATTGTTCGCCCTTTGGGGTTTAAGAATAACAATTTAAGTTTAACTTAAATTGTTTTTTATTATTTAATTCTCTTAATTTATTTTCTAATAATTATATTCGGTTTAATCATACTTTTTTAATTTTATTACAGTTTCCAAATATTATCGGAATAAACAGCAATGATAACTGCCGCTCATTTACCGATCGGTCGTTGTCATTTACCTACTGAAAGCGACGTTAACGCCGCGCGTGGTCGGGGTACCTACTACATATTTTTAGCTTCAAAGCGCCTTAAGGTTCTGCGCTTCTATTAGTATCTATCTTCGTTGGTAATACATAATCTTCAATTTTAATTTGAACAACGTGAATGTTGAAATTAAAATCTTTCAATTTACAAAAAACGTGTCTGAAAACACTAATCAATTTGCAAATGATTTATAATTGAAAATAATACAAAATTTATCAAACGTATTTTCTTCTCTTATAACTTTAGAACTAATGAAATTTTACAATATATATTTCTGAAATTGCAATACTCGTATATTAAATTTCTTATTGTTCCAATTTACATGGGGAATTACACCCCTTCATAATTTGGAATATGAAAAAATATCCTTAAATTGAAAAAAATTCCGAGTTCCAATACTCTGAGACTTTTCTTGTTCATAAACTTATTTGAAATAGCAGAGGATTGACTAAAAATAATCTCTCTAAGTTTTAAAGATTAACTTAAAATGCGCAGTTAATAAACACGGATCGTATAAATAAAAGCTTATGTATCTTTTCAGATATTCAAAAATTGATGCTTCAAAAATCAACAAATCAGGATTATCTATTAATAATTTAAGTAAAAAATCCATGCAACAAAGCCAAATATCAAACAGTCAAAATAGGTTATCAAATGAAGATCTTAAATTAATAGAAACCTATTTTCCCATCGATGATGATGTTATCAATATAAACAAAAAAGTTGATGTAGTAGATGAGAAACTTAAAGCATAGAGGAAGTTTTGCAGAATTGTGGTAAGTAATTACTGATGAAACTAAGCTACAGGCGCTCCATAAAAATGATAATAATAATATAATATTTAAAATCGAAAAAGATATCACTATACTCTTTTTGTATATGAAAGTTCTTAGGTGTGCTACTCGTGAACATGCGTACTTCTACATATTTGATTCATTTTATTTTTATATTATTATATAGATAATCTCAAACAGATACTCGTATTCAATTTTTAATTCTATAATAGATATGTTCAAAAGCTTCTCTCTACTAATTTTCTTTTATGGCATGAAAATTAGCTATCATTATACTCTTTTTGTATATGAAAGTTCTTAGGTGTGCTACTTATGAATATACGTCCTTTTACATATTTGATTTATTTGATTTTTTTATTATAATACATATAATCTCAAATGGATGCTCGTATTCAATATATATTTCATCAACTGAAATGTTTAAAAGCTTCTTTTTAAACTAGTTTTCTCTTATGCCATCTGAATTCCGTTCATTCTAAACAAGAAGTCACGTTAGTACGATACAATCGTAGTTGAAAGTTCCGAGTTTGAATTTCGATTTCGTGGAAATGTTGGAGATAAAGAAAGAGAGTCCATAAGGGTAGTTTTTGCTCAATAGTAAGATATGTGAAGATTTCATTCGATAAAATAATAGAAGGGCAATGGATCCTGTTGGATGTACTCAAATTAGTTTGACTTAAAGAAACTATAAAATACAAAAATTTTTGAATAGGCATGTATGTGAAGAACCTAAATACAGACCGTACACTGAGAAAAAAAGAATCTTTTACTTTGGACTTCGACAAAATCAACTGGAGTGAAGCAAGCAGTCGAACTTAGTTCGGCTCATCCGATGAGGCAAGCAAGAGTTACTTAGGCGCAGGAAGTCGTCTGATAAAGTCATCTTGATGAAATTAAAAAGTACTTATGACCAAGTAATGCCTATTTTACTCTCAGGTGAGCACAGCTTGACACCAAACAAAGCAGACTATGCTTTAGAATTTAAAGTAGAAGTAATTGAATCTTTTTCTCAGTGTTCTGGATACACTTATTTTCGAATTATTTTCTTTGGTATAACTTTAACACAATATATTATTATAGTAAAACAATTTCATCGGGTAGAAACAGCACTTATGGACACTCCTTCTATACTCATGTTTTTGTATTTAACTAAAACTTTGTGTTAAGTGACTGCATTGTTCCAAAATTATTTTTGGTAGTATATTCTATAAATTATTAACAGTATCATATTAATTAGCATTTATACATTTAAATATTCATCTTTGTTTTGTTCTTATTTACTGTTCTTTCTCACTTTTCTCTTCCTTTAAGTTCTAACACCTGTACACAGCACTATAGTCTTTATCTATTCAGCTTAATTTTCATTTTCTTTTCTTTCCTCTTCTTTGCTTTCCTATTCTTTATTATACTCTTTTTCCTCTCTCTTTTTTCTTTCCAATCTTTCTCCTCTGGTGAGCGGTTCATTTACTTTAAATAAATATAATCTCAATCTGATTTCAGTCTAAATACTAGCCAGGAAAGATCCTCCCTTTCACCTTTTTGATAGACTTTCTTATGGTGTCTTCGATTATTTCTTTTATGTCTTTCCTTTTTTCCCCTCCAAGTCTCAGTAACAATACTTTCTCCTTTTCTTACCTTTTACAAACCTCATCCATGTTTGGTTTTTCCGTGAACTTTCCCTTTTCTTGATCATTTTTCTTTTCCTTCCCACTCTCTTCTGTTACTTTCCTCTCATTGTATTCCTCTTTTATTTCTTCTATCTTTGCTTTAATTCCAACTATTTCACTGCTCACTTTTAGTTCTTTCTCACATAACTGGCTCACTATTTCCTTTATACTTTCTTTTTGCCCATGCACCTTCTCTGGTTCCATTTCTTCAAGCCTTTTCTCTAACTTTCTTATCTTTAGATTCAATCTTTCTATTTTTCCCACCATACTATCTATTACCTCTTTCTGCAGGTGCAGTTCCTTCTCTTGGCTTTCTACCTCTACTTCGAATTTTAACATTCTCTCCTCTTTTTCTTTATCTTCATTTCCGCTCTTAGACTTTTGATTCTCTTTTTGCGTCTTATTTTTTTCACCTTCACTATCACTTCTACTTTCTTCTAGTTTATTGTTTTCTTTTTTATCTTTATTTTCCATATTTTCTTTCCACTTATTCTTTTTCTTCAAATCTTTTATTTTTCTTTGACTTTCACTTATTCCCTTTTTTTTGTCGGTTATGTTTTTCTTTTAACCTTCTTCGTTATATCTCTATATTCTTTCCAATCTTTTTCAATTTTTTCTATTGTTCCTTATTTTTCTCTTTGTTACTTTTTTATCTTTTTATTTATTTCCGTATGTACTTTGAAATTTTCTTTCTTCTCTTTATAACGTCAGACACGTGCTTTGTCTTCCATGCTACTTTTCTTTATCTTACTTCGTCCTTCACTTTTCTACATACACCTTCTTGCTTTTTCCGAGAGATGGCGCTTCCTCCACCAATTATCCTATATTCTATTCTTTAGTTATTTTCCCTCTATACTATCTGTCTTTACTTATACTGAACTCCTTTTCTCATATTTCAATCATTTTAGCTTCACTTTTTCCTTCTTTTCTCCTTTCTCACTTTCAAGATTTTTCACTTTTTAACCCTGTTTGCTTCTACACTTACTTTCGGTTATTACTTTTCTTTTCTCTTTTTTCCCTTTTCTCTTAACCAATCTACCTTAGATAGTCTCGCAACTGAGTTTATGTCACTACTCATTACTTCCATCCATTTTAGTCCTTCTATCTTTGTATACTCACATTCCTCAAAAATGTGTTTTAATGTCTCTTCTTCTTTTATGGCATAAACTACATTTTCTATCCTCATCTTTCAACCAATATTTATTCTCTAAGCATTCGTTTTCCATCCTATATCTAGCTATCTTCTTTATATTATTTCTTTTTGTTGCGTCTTCTGTTATCAAGCTTTTTGTATATCTGTCCAACTATTACCTATTTTTTTAATTTCTTTTGTATATTTGGACTTTTCCATTTTACTTCAGTTTTCATTCTATTTCCTTGCTTCTTTCCTCTATGATTTCATGTAGTTCCTCTCCCCTTTCTAATTTATTATAATATTCTTGCATCGATATTTCTCTTTTCTCTAGCTCCTTTCTTATTGATTCATCAACTTTTGTATCCTTCTCAATCCTTTTTCCACCTCTTCTTCCTGTGTTTTTATTTTTTTCTTCTTTCAGAATATCCTTCTTATTTTCTTTTCAACAAATCTTTAAAAGATCCCCTTTTTTGCATTTTACTATTTTTTCATCATACTTTACAGCTCTACCTATTGCTGTTTTTGCTATGCTGCTTTTTTTAGTTTCAATCATTAAGACATAGTCTGGTGTGTTCCTTTCTAAACCTAAGGTGCATTTTATGTTATTTTTTTGTATCTTTTCTAATTCCTCTCTTCTTTTCCATCCCCATATTTCCGACCCATACATAATTATGCTTTTTATCAACTAATCAAATAAGTCCATTTTTTTCTTCCAGTTATTCTTAAACAGTCTTTCCGCTATGCTTCATACTCATATTCCTATCCGCTTTTGTTTTTTGCCCCTTTATATGTTTCTCTTCTTTTTTATTTCCTTGTGACTTATATTAAGTATGTAAACAACTTTACTACTTCAATTTTCCTACCTTTCCACGTATACATTTCCTCTCTTCTACTTCCACCAGCTTTCCTGGGCTCCATTATTTTGGATTTTTCTACATTTAATTCTAAAACTTTTCATTAAACTTCTCATTTCCTTTGCGTTTTTTGCTAATAGTGCTACGTCATTCGCATACGATATTGTATATAATTTTGTTTTACCTATCTCAATTTCTCCTATTTGTCCTTCTATCATATTATTATTTATTACATGTTATTTTTTCCAGATTAGCAAATCCTAGGTTAAATATAGTTGTGCTTAAAGGGCAACCTTGTCTCACTCCTTTTTCTACACAAAATTCTTTTGTGTACTCATCTCCTTCTATTCGCACTTTTGCTTTAGTTTCATCATATATTTTTTCTATATTCACTCTTGTTTCCTCTTTTATATTTAGTCTTTTCATCCTTTCCATAACTCTTCTCTATTTAATTTATTTAAGCAATCAAAAGCTGCTTTCATATCCGCAAAGAAGACTACAGCTTTCCCTTTTCTATTTCCTTTCCTATTATTGTTTTTAAACAGTATATCGCATCAATTGTTTCTCTTTTCTTTCTAAAGCCAAATTGTGTGTTACTCAGCAGATTCCTCTCTTTAATTTCCTCTTCTAGTCTTCTTCTTATAATTTCAGCGAATATTTTGTATCCAGTGTCCATCAAAGTTATTCCTCTATAACTTTTAGCCTCTTTTGTATTACCTTTTTAATATGTTGGGTTTATTATTCCTATTTTCCATTTTTATGGTAATTCTTTCCCTTTCCATATTTTATTCATTATCTCGTACAGATCCTCTATCAGGATACTTCCCCTTCTTTCCATGCTTCATTTGGGATTTTATCAGCTACTGCTGCTTTTTTCTTTTTTATATCTCTGATAATTTTCTTTATTTCTTCTTCTTTAATTTCTGAATACATTATTTTTTCTCTTTCATCTGTTTCTTTCCTTTCTTTGTTCATTTTCAGTACTTCTTTTTTTTTCATTACTAAAGTTTTTTATCCACTCACTTTCTGGTATTTCTTCTCTCACCATTTGTTTTCTGTCTCTCCCCTTGTTCACTTCATTCCAAAAGGTTTTACCTGTTCTGTCTCTTCTAATCTCTTCCAATAAATCTACTTCTCTTTTATACTTCTTTGCTTATATAATACTTTTATACTCCTTCTTAGCTTGCCAGTATATCTCTTTCTCTCTCAACTTCACCTCTATTCACTTTATCTAGCTTACTTTTAATTTCCATTCTTTTCTCTTCACATTTACAATCCCACCAATCTTCTACTTCATCCTTTTCCTTTACTTTTATTATACATACATATTACACAAAAACACGACACAGCAACATATTAAACATAAAACATATGTAAGATTTTGTGGTTGAAATAAAGAATTATTATGATATTAATTAGTGTAAATATTTAATTTTATTTGTTATAAAGTTTAACTTTAATGACAGAGAAAAAAGCTGTTTCCTAATGATAATACTATATCTGATCGTAATGATTATGGTGACTCATTTGTCTTTAAGAGGAGGCTGTATAGCTCTGTCCTTGTCTAATCTAAATTTTCATTATAATCAATAAATTAAATATTGTTATACAAAAGGAAGGACATAGCCCAATAGATTTCAGGGCGAGCAAACGATTCTATTCTATAAAAAAGTATAAAATTTTCATTTGTTTTCGAGTGAGGTCTGAAACGGAAAAACAATTGTACTTGATAACTGTTTTTCCGTTTCAGACCTTACTCGTAAACTAATAAAAATTTTATATTTTTTCATAGAATAAGATCGTTGGCTCGTTCTGAAATCTATTGAGCTATGCCCTTACTTTTGTATAATAATATTTAATTTATTAATAATAACGAAAATTTAGATTAGACAGGGACAGAGCTATACGACCGTCTCTTAAGAGTTTCTTAACATTTTGTAATATTTCAGGTGAACTATACCGTATTGAAAAAAAAAATTCAGGTAAAGAATATTTTGCGAAATGGTATTAAGACTATAACATTGTAATTGTTTTCATTTTATAACAGTTTATTTCTATTTGCTTGTGGCTGGCATGGGTTACTTGTAACAGTTTGCAGGTATCCTTTTGTTTTAACATTTTTTACTAATTTATTTGTATAATAAATTGCATTTATTGTGTTATTGGTATGGTTTGCACTATTTCATACTGGAAATAATATAAACAGAGTCTTAGTCAATGAGAAATATTGTCATTGAAATGTTGCTTTATTAAATAAATTCATAATGTAACTATGAATATGAAATTATTTTTGGTGTGTGTGGGTTGGAATGAGAGTTGTATAAGTCATATGTACAAAAAAATTTAGTTAAGAGTATATTAAAATCTTTTTAGCATTAAAAAGAGAAATTTTCTGCAATATTATTCCTTCTTTGCTCTTTTTCTTTAATATTGAAAGCAAAAAAGGCACAACATTTGAGATTCAATGCTAAACAAATCTAAATATACCGCTAGTAAAATTTTTTTGTAAATGTGACTTAAGCCACTCTCATTCTTGCCCACGCATAAATGATAAGACCTTTACAAAGTATTTAAAAATATAAAAATCATACTTATAAAATTATAGTAGAGCTTCGAATACACAATTTATAATTTAGAAAAAAACATATAACAATTACTGTTAAAAAATACTGTTGCAATATTTCTAATATATTAGATTTTGGAAGTCTCATAATAAAAATATATAATACATTTACGCGCTAAACTGACGGGGATTTTCCTTCATATGTAATTTCTTTGCTCATTTTTCACGATGATATTTTCTTCAAATAAATCCGTAAATAAAACAGTTCTGGTTGCCACATATATGTGGGCGTTAGAATGAGAGTGGCATAAGTCACATTGACAAAAAAATTTAATTAGCGATATATTGAGAACCTTTTATCATTGAATTAATTTTCTAAAATGTTACACCTTCTAAGCTTTAAATGTTGAAAAAGAAGAGCGAAGAAGGCACACTATTCCAGAAAATGTCCCTTGTTAATGCTAAAAAATATTCTGATACAGCGCTAAATACATTTTTTTGTAAATGTGACTTATGCCGCTCTCGTTCTAACCCACACATATTCTGAAAGTAGAAGATTTTCAATGTTCATAACAATTTTTGTTTCCATTATTGAAATAATACATCTGTTAAAATGAATGATTGTAGTAAATTTAAATTTCTATTTGTAATAACAGAAATTGTAACATATTTCAAAATAAAAATTTATAACAGAAATTTAAAATAATGGAAGCAATCAAACCTGATTTAAAATGAAGGAGTGTTGTACATAACCTTTGAAAAGAAATAAAAACTAAATTTTTTTATAAACACACAAATAAAATCTTAAATTTTTAAGCCTTTGATAATTTATAAGATATCCTAAAGTTTCTTTTACAAATGTTATTTTTCTTCGTTTTATAGTTATTTTTTATATGAATATAAAAAAGTACTTTATTCATAACAGCCTGTTTTATTCAATCAAAATGTGAAAAAGCATTTAAAAAATATTATTTAAAAAAATATTCCAACTAATTTTTATATTAAATATTGTTACACAAGTTCAAATAATAATGCATCTTTAATACCTTATACTTTTTCATGTATTGTATCAGACTCCTTAAATGTATGGTATTTTAGTAATATATTATTGAAATTAAGCATTTTAAATAGATCTAGCTGGATGTACAGCTAGATCTTTATAATGGAGATTTCAAAAATCGCAAAAAACTATGCATTGTAAAGAATATTCTTGACCCCATGAGTTTCAGAACGTTTTTGCTTGTACGCCGCATCACAATCTTAGTATTCATCTTTGATTCACGCTGTTCGCTTAGGACTTGCACTAAAAACTCGGGTTCGGATACAAAAATTCACTTCACTGCTTATACAATATATCAATAATTAAATAATTTGTTTTTATCGAATTTATAAGATTGAAAATCATTCGCTAATAACATATTTTATCCATATTTAAAGTTAACTAAACATACTTAAAATATTTAAATGATAAAATTATTTTAAACATATTTGAAAGTTTTATTATAATAACCATGTTCTGAAATGTATAACATAGATCTAAAATTAATGCGGTTGGTAGTAGTAAAATACTATTCTGCTCGATAAATATTAATATAATCTAAAACACATGACTATTCTATGAAAATTCTTTTACCACAAAATAATATTTAGCATGGAATACCATTCAGCTAAGTTCATATCACTCTGAAAGACTGAGAGTTTCGTTTTCTCCCTGCAGGTGTGAAAGTCTAATTGTTAGCAAGGGAGTAGAGAGATAAGTCTCTCGTAATGTTAACACAAATATATTAAGCTAAAAAAGCATACAAAATAGTAGGTAAGCTGTAAGGATTCTGGAACAGGGCGCTACTTGCACACAAAGTGTGCCAGTCGCTCCCTGTTCCAGAATCCTTACAGCCATTTTATATGTGTATGACACACCTACAGCTTTTATAAGAGTTCTTATTTACCAACCATCGATGTAGTTGTCAGTAAAGTAGATGGTTAATCTTTTGACTCAACTGTCGATAGGATAGATCATTGATATAACATGCATATTTTTTATAAGGTAAGTATTTTCAAAATTACCTATTAGTTGAGATGCAGTTTCTACAACTTTTTATACTTAATGTTAGTGCTTGATGATTGCACTTTATTAAAAACTTCAAAATGTTCCTTCCATTGTGTTTTATCCTTTTTATTCTCGGGAGGAAGAAGTTTTGCATGTTCTGAGGAGTTGCACTCCTTGTTCGTTGAACTTTGACTCTGCCCCATGTTGAAATGAAACTGAATCACGATGCGTCTCCTATTTATAGTCAATTTTATTTCCACTCCATAAACAAATTTTCCAAGGTTGGGCTGCATTCGGTAAGATATTTTTTCATAAGTTTAACGTTATGAAGAGCGCAACTAGCCTTATAGGCTCCATTATGATGTGGACAAACTGTCACCATTTTTATTTTATCTAATGGCGGAAAACCCATTTCTGCAATATCACAAACATTAAATTTAAAGCGTTCTAACCATGCTTTCTTAATAGAGCCCATTACTAAAACTTTAGTAGCATCACGTAATGCTTCTCTAAGTATTTTACCGATTTCAGTATATGGAATGTCTCCTGAATTCTAAGACAATCCGTGATATTACTGCTCTAACCAAATATTTTCTCTTTTATACTTATCCGATAGTCGACGCCAGGGATAAGGTTTCTCAAATGGAAGTACTAAAGGCTCAGTATTACCTTCAAGAGGAACTATATCCAATTCTTTGAGTATATAGTCGTTGCCAGGCTGTTTGAAGCCTTACATATCTACTAAGTACTCCATTAGACGAGCTTCTTCGGGTCACGGTTGACGGATTAAACAAGCTTCCTCACGCTACCGCTGGCAGGATTATACTGAACGATACGATCGTGCAAGATTAAGCAGTAAGCGGATGTTCCAGCTGGAAAATTTTCTCTTGATTCAAATTCCAAACGCACGTTCACGGGAGCAGTTTTTAGTGATTCATTTTGCTTAGAGCAATCGATCACAATTAGAGGCATGTATCTGATGTAATGTTCCTTTTTCAGCATAGGCTCGATGTGTTTTTCATAGTATGCACTTTGAAACTTGGCATACATGTCATATAATATTGCATACTGATTGTCGCCTATGTCTAAGTTTAGATTTCCATATGGATAGTATTGAGAATTGAGAAATAGCTTTACATTGCTGATGTAGCAGTGATCAAAACGACTTGCGTTAACATTTCTTTGACTTTTTTGATTTGTTTGAAAGCCTAATATAACAAAGCGGGGTTTTTCTAATTGATTAGAAGTTTTGACAGTCCAAACGTGTTTAGATATAGTAGGAAGCAGTGGATACTCATACAGTTCCCAACTACGAAAACTCATATCAATCGGTTTATCCTTTTCAATATGATTTAATAGTTGTATTTTATAAGCATTTGATACTACGATGTAAAGCATGAGTCACTCTATCTTTGTTAATTGAATTTGGAACTCTTGAAATTCGTTTCCTTGAGCTGCTACTGCTTGTGTCTGGTCAACAGCATTCAAGTCATTTCTCGACCTTGTCAGAATGAGTTCATGTTTTACATTTTCTACGATTTTATGATAATCTTCAGCAAATCCCAGAATCGTGCTCAGAGGAATGGACAAATCAAAGTAACCTGCAGTGTTTGTCAATTGCAATGTTTCTTCGACGTCAAGCCATCCAGCGTTTTCAATAATCAAATTTTGACCGGGATTGAGGGAAATCCAACCTTCCATATGAGTAGTCAAACCTACATTCTTGCATTTATCGATTTCCACTGCATTGATCTCATAGCGTATTTCTTCAAAAATATGGCAGATGGCATTGTTAACTAATTTCGTATTAGTAACGACATTTCCATTGCTTTAAACTAGCCCACCACAAATGTGTAGTGAACTGCGTGATGGTAAGAGGCACAAATCTTGATGTTGAATAGCAATGCGAATTTCGTCGCTGTTATTGAAGTTGGATGCTGAATATGGTTGATGTGCGTGTATTTCGTAATGCTCTACAGACTCATCAAACTTTACGGGGGACTTTATGCTCAGTATTCCTTCCATTTTTATTTTTCTGCAAACAACAAAAGAAAACACAAGTTATTTTCCACAAGCTACGACTCTTAGGCTGAGACTCTTTAAGAAGTAAATGTTTCGCCGTGTTAGCACTTTGTCTGCTTTTCGCCGACTGATGACCGGGCGCCATCGTGAACTGTTTATATAGCCTCTTCCAGCTTTAGAATTGTATAAGATTCCCATCACGTTTGTTTCAGATGTAATCTGACAGTAATTATTTCTCCTCGAAAATTAACTGATTGTCCGTCTTGATCGACTAAACGCACTTGAATGTAATCTATGCTTTTTACGGCGATCGGAAGGTAAATGACTGGTGACGGAACTTCAATGATCTTATATCCTGGCAATACTGCTGGAAAAAACTCGTGTATTGTGTGCACTCGTTGACCGTTTATGAAGGCACCCGAGGTGATATTACACTCAACTCGTAAAGCGTTGAATTTCAATATAGCTACTGGTAGATCGGAGTCGTGAGTAATTTCTGCTGGGAGAACGCGTTTAGTGAAACCCAACAAAGCGCCAATAGAATCTGGCGGTCTAAAGTCGATGGAGTGGCTGCACATTATTACACTGCGAAGCGTATTACTATTGAGTTTTATACTGATTGAGATACCCTTCGAAGCTAGTGCCTCGCGGAGGTAGTATTCTATATCTGCTATTTTGTAACTACCTGTAGGTAAAAGAACTTCTTCTGTACCAACGTAGAATTTATTATTACCAGCGTAAATGTTTGGTATTGAATTAAAGGTTGAAAGTCCAACCAATCCTAAAACGAAGTTCTTTTCCTTTGAAAGCTCGATCGGTGGAAAATACTGTGCTTCGAGTATGGATGATTTATTAGAAAGACTCAACGTCAAAGAATTCTCCATGTTTGCTGAATTACTAATGAGTTAGTATCTGTGCATACTCATCTTATATAGCATTTAGTTTGTTACTCAAGAACATTAAGTACAGATGACCACAATTAAACGAGTTGAAGTTATGATATCTTTCCAGATTATACTTTATTTCATCGACTCCTAAATACATCATTAAATCCCAAGGCGGTTGAAGATCACCAAAACTATCAAAATAAACAACATCGTTCCCATGCTTTTTATACGCTACCTGATGTGTACCCGGTCCATCTGCATCATCGAGATTAACTATAGCTGACTCATGATAACGTGGGCCGTTTTTCGGTAATGCATTTCGCATAATTACTCCTCGAAAATTTGGAATTTTCAATATCTTAGCGTATTTTGTGATATCTGCATCGGTAAGTGCTCGGTTCGGTAACCTTATCTCGAGCGACTTTTTTTTTTCTTAAACCTCTACCATTTAATGGCTTTAGGCGAAGGCCATGTCCTGTCTTATGCGGTTTCAAATAAAGACTTTTACCGTGAGCTATTTCTTCCATTTTCTTATTATGTCTTTTATTCTACTCTAGAAGATTTTTTGCAGCTTTCGCATCGTTAACTGCTTTGGCTATTCCAGCAGCACCTCCTGCGATACCACCAGCAGCACTCAATCCAGCCAATAGTGGCATAAGAAACGGTAAAAATTCACCAATTTTAGACGGAATAGGTAATATGCGAGGAATCTTAACGTTCTTTTTACCACCAGCAGCTTTAATAGCTCTACGTGCACCCTTTAAGGCTGACATAATGACTTTACAAGCACATCTGCTAGGAACGATTGACTTAGAAGCAGCCTTCACTATATTATTTAGACTTGTCATGGTTGGCTTCTTTTTCTTTCTTTTTCTTTCATCTCTTCTTTTTTTCATTCCCATACCAAATGTAGATTTTAATTTCATAGCGTTTGTAACAGCGTAAGCAGCCGCTTTTTCTCCTAACGTTGCGTCTTTAGAAATTACTCTTTGCAGGGCTTTGTTCACTAATTCTTTGTCTGCAGCGTTTCTGGCTTCAATGTTCTCACGATTTTTTGAATAAGCTATATCGTGTTCCTTACACGCTTTGTCGAGAGGATTGATACCTGGATCTCCTCGAGCCAACCACTTAGCTAATTTTGTACCAGGACTACAATACTGATATCCAGGAATATGAAGTTCAATTGGAAGGCTGTTCATTAATTTGTTAAGAAAACCACGCCCACGTCGACGTTTTCGATAGTGTACGATCATCTTCTTACGGAGACTACACGAAGACTAATGCTCATGAGGGTATATAAGCTCTCTATTTATACTAAATCGAACAGTTGAACTCTTGAATTGCACATCCTAACGGACTAAGATTCGAGAATTTATGTGTCCACTCTAAGTCTCTTAATCAACCAAAGTATAAGTTTCTGAAGCAGCTTCTTGAACCAATAGATGGCATACAATACTTTCCATTTAGTGAACATGAATCAGTCATATCACCGGATAAAGCGTTACCAAATTCTATAATGATATTCGATGACGTGGCCTGTGAGAAACAAAATAACGTCAGAGCATATTTCTGCATGGGTAGGCATAAAAACGTTGATTGTTTCTATCTCTGCCAGTCTTACGCTCATGTACCAAAACATCTTGTAAGAGATAATGTTAATTTATTGGTGATATTTCGGCAGGATGACAAGAATTTAAAACATTTATATGACAATCATGTGAATTCGGATATGACTTATGTGCAGTTTAAAAATTTATGTTCACAATGTTGGTCGGATGATAAATATGGTTTTTTAATGATTGACAAAGATAGTCCGATCAACGCTGGCAGGTACAGAAAGGGCTTCGACTGTTTTCCTATAAATATAAAGCGTATTTAGTATTATTATAACAATCCGTGATTGAACGCTGAATCGTTAAGATGACTGATTCTCGACGAAAGAAAGATATACTTCATCAACTTATAAAAGCACTAAATGCCGTTAAGCGCAAATATAATTTGTTGAAATATGGAAAGGAGAATTTCGAAAAAGCAACAGAACTTTCAAACCAATAGTCGATCCACTACAGAAACTCGTTCAAATATCTGCTATTCATCCTAAGACCAAAGAAGAAATCACTAGAACTATGAGTACCAACGATACGATCAACAACTCTTATATGGAGTCAGATGGCTCATTCTTGAACGATACTGTTATACATTAAACGGACACAGAATTCGAATCAGCTTAGAGTGAAGGTGACGAAGATGATCGTGTTAACAAATACTTTCTTAAACTCAAACAAAATAAAACTAACGATTTGGATAAGATTTATGGTGTTCGTAAAGAAGCCAATAACTATCGAATAGGAGACTCATCTATTCACTTTAAAAATGATCTCATAAGGGTCAAGGATGTCAAATATCCGAAAACAGAGGAGTTATTAGAACTGTTTTTTGCAAAACAATCTGATCTAAAAAAAGTAAGTTCGGATGATAAGCAAAATTATAAACATATTCTTGAGGCTACAAGTGTTCACAGGAAACGTTTCAAAAGTAATGAATCGCTCCGTGTTTACAAAAACAGTAATAAATTTAAGACTTTGATAGCTCCTGTGTTCAAAACTGGCTCTGGTTTATAACATAGATACAAAATTGTAAGAAAAAATACAAGAATGGACTACATCTACTGGGATGATCCCAATGAACTCGTTGATCGATTGCGATTACTCATTGTTGAGCAAGAAGCTGGAAATTCAAGTCATACTAATGAGATTCACGCTATAATCGAAGAACTGCGTGAAGCTGCCTATATATATTGAGCTATAACTGAATCTTTGATACATTTTCAAGATGAGTGTTGACGTGTTTGGACTCAACCTTAAACGAAGTAAAGGTGGTCAAGGCTCGCCTGGTGTAGGATTTAAAATCACATCTGATGGTCAATATGATTTGGATAACAAGAGGTTATGCAATGTGGCATCACCTAATCAACCAAACGAAGCCGTGAATCTTGGAACTTTACAGCGCATAATACGAGTAGAAATAGAAAAAGTTTTGAATATTTTGCTTCCTTTGAGAAGTGATCATAAAAATTTGGACAAAATTGTAGATGAGCTTGGTAGTAGGCTTCTTCAAAACGACAAGGGACTCGAGAGTATAAAAGAAGCATTATCACAACTAATTCATAACAGTCATTCAATAACTATTGATGCAACGACAAAGAGTAGTGGAAGAGCTTCCTAAGCCTGCTCGTCGAAATTATCCTCGGCGGAAGTTCGATGTGCGAGGTTTAGACGAAACATGGCAAGCAGATCTAGTGGAAATGCAACCTTATTTCAAAGAGAATAAAGGCTTCAATTACATGCTTACCTGTATGCATGGGCTGTTCCTGTAAAGCAAAAAACTGGGAAAAATGTTACAGAGGCAATGGAGTCCATTCTGCGTAAGGGTCGAGTACCTAAAAATTTACAGACAGATAGAGGCGAGGAATTCTATAACACGAATTTTCAAAGTCTTATGAAAAAGTTTAAAATTAATTTATATTCAACGTATAGCAATCTCAAAGCTTCTATTTGTGAACCTTTCAATAGTACATTGAAAAATAAAATGTGGCCACAGTTCAGCCTACGTGGAAATTATAAATGGCTCGATATCTTACCTGAATTAATAGCAGCTTACAATGATACAAAGCATCGAACTACCGGTATGAGGCCAAACGAAATCACTACTAACAACGAAGGAGAAGTTCTTAGACGCTTTAATAAAAAAAAGTTACTTCTACTAAAAAGGCTAAATTCAAAATTGGTGATAAAGTAAGAGTGAGTAAAGTTAAACAATTATTTGAGAAAGGATATACACCCAACTGGACTACGGAGATATTCACAATAAGTAAAGTCGCAGCAATGAAACCAGTAACTTACCATCTTAAGGATTATAAAGATTAACCTACCACTAGTGGCTTTTACGAACAAGAGCTGCAGAAAGCAATGTATCCTGACATGTATCTTGTAGAAAAAGTTGTTAAAAAACGTGGTGATGAATTCTATGTAAAGTGGTTGGGATTCGATAATTCACACGATAGCTGGATCGATAAATTTGATATTTAAAAATGAATAAAGAGAAAATGTTAAGGGCCCTCACCTACGCCCCCTACCTGTGAGGAACAACCAACGAATTCATCATTTGTTAATCTTATACGATGAATGAGTTCACTGTATAGGATTAACTCATGACTCGTTTTCCTCTACATGAATTTTCTCTTTATTTTATTTATTTTATTTTTATTTTATACATATTTTTATTCAATACATGTTTTATTTAATACATATTTTATTTCTTACATTAAACATAATTAAACACAAAATTCAAATTTATGATCTCCAAGATATGATAAAAATAGAGCATACTTATTAGCCTTTGCTGCCATTTCTTCATATAAGTTTTCATTTTTCTCAAGTGCCTTACATACTCGTTCTGGCAGGAATACTTGAAATTCTTGATCAATTACAACGATGATTCTTAGCCCAAATTTTATACTCACTTTTCTAATCTCCGTTACCATGTATTTTGGTCCTATTTCCAACTCACTAGGAGAGTATCAGACCTCCGGATCACGGATTTTGCTCAAACTTCGGAATAAGTTTTCAGATGTCAAAATATAAAAGGAAACAGAATTTTAGATCCCAACGCTCAATATTTCCCTAGTTACAGGCAATTAAAGAAAATCACTAAAAAAGTTATTAGATTTTCAAACGCGTATAGTTCCTTAGCATTGATAGCTAAGAGCTTGAAACTTTTTTTACATGAAAGCTGAGCTCAAATCTTTTCGAAATAGTAGTTATAGCATGCCAAAATATTATTTTTCCCAAAGTTAAAGCGTCATAAACATTGGGCCTGATTTCAGCTTGTGTTATTAATTAATGTTTTAAAAAGTAAAACATAGTAACTTTTTTAGTGATTTTCTTTAATTGCCTGTAACTAGGGAAATATTGAGCGTTAGGATCTGAAATTCTGTTTCCTTTCATATTTTGACGTCTGAAAACTTATCCCAACGTTTGAGCAAAATCCGTAATCCGGAGGTCTGATACTCTCCTAATCAGATAAACTTTTCTTTGGAAGATAGGTGCTGGCACAAATTCTATTCAACATAGCTAAGTTCATTCTGAAAAGCAAGAAATTGCTATACTTTTTATAATAAACAAAAAAATAATCTAAGTACTTACCTTGCAATGTAACTATTTTCTTCCTTAGACTTTAAGAAATTTTTAGACTCGTAGCTTCTTGTTCGGAGGTTGTCTGTCTTCTTGCTCGTCGACTGAACGAATATGCTCTGTACTCGGTGAGCGCTCCTTATGTAGACCTTCTTCCTTCTCAGTAGGTGCCTCCACTGCTTTATGCAGTCCTTCTCTCTCCTCAGCTGCCCCCACTACATCTGAGATTGGCTCCCCCTCCTCTTCGAATAACATCGCTGCTCGTAGAATAACTTCATCGTCCTCGTCAGGCATTATGCTGTAATGCCCCCTAGGAAGTGTGTCTGTGCTGTTTGAAAGCAAGACACGTTTGTCATCATGAGGACTTGGAGCTATTTTCTCTTATCTCTCCGTTTGAATAATGTGATATTTAGATCGTATGTTATTCTGATAACATTTTACTGTGGAGTTGTTGAAAAGACAAGTTCGATAGTTTTCAAAGTCGATTCTTGTTTTTAGAACAACTGCTTTGATCCCTTTTGCCTTTTTAATAGGTTTCACATTCTAGATACGAATGGCATACATTTTACTGCGTGAACCAATAAATTCCAGCATTACATTCCCACTACATTCATATTTCATAAGGCCGATTACTTTTTTATTCTTACAAGGTAATCTAAATTGATTTTCTACAGGATAGTCTGACGGATCGAACTTGTCAATATTCTTCTCCATAATTTCATATATATTGACTCCTTAAATCTCATATATAAGACTGTCTGTATCTGTGTATAAGAGCTTACAACGATCACCAATTTGTCGTTTCATATAAGAATAGTGAAAATCGTAAATGAGTGTCTTCGATATGTCAAGCACGCAAAGTCCAATGTAGATAGGCTTTCTAATAGCGATCGATGTTCGAGCAAGTTTTACTGCAACGAGATTTTCATCAAAGATTGAACGACTGTGAAAATTTGGTTTGGCGATTAATGCCTCTGCTCCATAACGTCCAGTCCACTTATAAACAAGTTTTACGTCGACTCGTTTTCTCTCATTTTCCATGGTTTTGCCGTATACCGCATTAATCATGAGTTTAAAAAACAATTTTTCAAACTCATTTCGTGCCCCTTTTCTCTTCTCAGTGTTGAGATCAAAATACGATTTTAACCAAGCACTTTGCCGAAACTGTAGAATGCGATGAAACTTTTTTAGAATGAGCCTGTGCTTAATGGCTTGCTTGAGTGCTCTATAATGTATGACATAGCGTTTTTTATCATACAAAGTAGTTAAAAGTTTCTTCTACTTATCACCACGAGGAACTTCATGATCTGGACACAAAGGAAGATCTTTATGCCTATCGTGTAATGCTACTGGATAATCTAAATCTACTTCTAAGATAAAGCCAATATCTGAATCATCTGGAATATTAAGTAAATTCTTCTGATTAAAATTACGAGCCCACTTGAGATCATTGGTCGGTAGATACTCCGTCATAGCCCATCCATACAGATTATTGGCAACATAATACATAAGATATTTCTCTTCTTCATTAGGATTATAGTCTTCACCTATGAATTTATTATTTGCTTTTGCATACCTCTTACTACATTGACTAACACCACCTCTTATACCTTTTTCAATAAACATTAGCATGTCTATATGTGTTATGAGTTCAAGTTGAACTTTTGTATATTTAAACATAGCATTCCATGTTAAACCAGGAGTTGTGAAATAATGTGCGGGATCCAATCAATATGCAGCAATACATGTAGACCCAAAGTTTTCAAAAATATCAGTCAAAAGCAGTACACCTGTCTTAAGATACAAATCCGAATATTCACCGAGTGTCGTAATACCAAATGTTTCCCATACACATTTGACATGATCGTAGTCGGCTTGAGCAATATCACTCTCAGTGAGCTTACTGAAAAAATCATCTTTAGATGGCAGTTGCTCATCTCTCAACTTGTCGAAGGAACTTACATAATCGTCATAAGAAAAATGCCTTTTCTTAACAACAACTCAATTTGATTTGTTGAGTAACGACTCTTCTGAAATACTGAACTAGTAATATCAAGTTTATCCAAATATGATGCAAGTTTTTCGAGAGAGAATGGCATAAACCTGAACGAATCTAAGAATCTAAAATTGATGTCACTATTTTTCACATATTTTGTGAATGATATATAACGTTCTTTGTTCTCTGCATTAAGTTTTACACGTCCCTCCAGAGTAGAAGCAGTCGCAAGTTCTTTTATAATGAAATGTGAATCATAACTAGTCAAATTATAAAAGATTATTGGTATAAATCTAGCATCTTAAAAATTAATGTTACAGGCTTCATGAGCAGCTCCTCTATACCTAAAAATAAATCATCAATTATAAACATAATAATGATGATGAGTAAAAAGAAAAAAATGATAGCATACCGCCCCGTAAGATGGCAATGATCTCTAACTTTTTTATCATTTTCCGAAAACACTTTCTTACAGATGTGACACTCTTGAGCTGCTATAAATCCTTCTACTTCTTTAGCTGTGAGCTCCATTGGTATTGGATTTTCATACAATATTTTTAATTCATCAACCAGGCCCTTGAGTTCCTGGATGAACCATTCAGCAGGAGTCAAAGTACCTTCTTCTAGCTGTCTATAACTTTTATAGATGGATCTTTCATCATCGAAACTACATTTAAGGTAATAACCAATGCTGTAAGCCTGATGCTGTTGAAAGGCCCGTGTATCGTCTTCTACGGGTTTTAAAAGGCATTCAAAATCTGTATAAATCCCGTATGGTACTTTTATTTGTCGATGATAGCCGTTACAGAAAAGGAGATTATTTTCTTTTGAAGGCAACTGAATTCTACCCTTGTTCAATACTGCACAGTCAATCTCATGATTTCGTAATCTTTCTTCTTTATTGAAAAAATGTAAACATCTGTCGCAAGTATAATGTTGTTTTTTATTATCTGTTAATTGCTTTCTTACCAATCGTGATAAATTTTTTATCTATACATAGTGAAATCGTGGCTGAGCCCTTGCATCATCATCATCGTCATCTTTATTTTCTTCTTCATCTTCATCGATATAATGATCTTCGAGAAGAAGTAAAGGGTACCCCCCATTAAGATAGGTAAAATGCCCCCCCATCACGGAATTCAAATTTTCGTCCAAAATTAGTTAGTGTTCGCTCAAAAATGAAATTTTAAACTGCGACCTGCTACCCCTCCCCCCTCCAGTACTCCTAACCTCAAAAAAACGTGTTTTTTTTTAAATAATTTTTTTCGGCACCTTATTGACGGTTAAGAAATTTGAAAAAAATTGAGCATATTCTATATAAAAATGCGCATTTACTATAATTTTTTCAGCTATTTTTGACGTCAAAAACTAACCTAAAAACAATAAAATATTCTTAAAATTGCTCTAAAAACTTTAAAAAAAGGGGTGCCGCCTCGAAAATTTGTGGAAAGTTGAGGATTTGCGTCCTTAATCTGCCCTATTTTGCCCAGATTTTTTGGAGTAGTGCGCCATATTTTAAAGTCGAAAAACCCTGTTTTTTAGCTATTTTTTATCAATTTTTTGCTTTTTTTGCTTTTTCAGTAATAGTTACAACAAAACTAATGGCACCATCAGATTCTGCGCCAAAAAATACATAAAAAATATGTATAATACTCCGTTCTAATATTTTTGGATCACTAGCTATAAAACAAAAATGGAAAAGAGGCTGCTATGAGCATGTCGGGGCAACTCACTTTTTCCGTGGGATTTGTGAAAAGTTACTTAAAAGTATAAACAACAATGATTACATGTATTTTTTCATATTTTTTGACGAAGAATACAGTGTTGTAGCTATATTTTCTATAACTTGGCTCTGGTCAAATATCAGAGCCAAGAAAACCACTTACAATAAGTCTTTTTCATTCAAATTAGTTTTAATATACATTATTGTAATTGTTTCATTTCTGGATCTACGAACCTAAAAAGATTGTGTCTTATGAATAATACATAATTTAATTAGTTTTTAAGAAATCATTAAAATTATAATTTTAGTATCTTGTTATTACAAAAATTATTTACAATATATACGTATATAATTCCTAGTTACAAAAGTATTTATTTAATAAATATATCGTTTTATTAGAAAATCGTTTATCTTCATCATCACTAATTTCTTCAATTACTGGCACAACTTCTTCTAAATCAAAAAGTTTAGTCAATATTGCAGCTAGTTTGATGTTTCGTGATAAATAGCGGGCGTGACTTAAATAATAAATAACAGCAGCTACATGTGAGCAGCAACCAACAGTTCTATTTCCATTCGCACAGTTACAACAGTACCGTTTAATTCCATTGATACCACTAGTTTTTGAACAATAATCTATGTAACATTTGTACTTTTTACTGTTAATATGTCTGGACTGTACCTCAAATCTTAAAATATTTTGTTGTTCTTTTGCGTAACTTAAAGTTAATGAACCATTGTCTCCAATTATTTCTGCCAAATATGACACCGATTGAGATAACTGATACGAACCTGTAAAAAATACTTTCAAATCTTCCAAAGTCATTTCAGAGAAATCTGATAGATCGTTCGATCACAAATGCTGAAACGGTACAGTTTTTCTGTTCCAGTTTTTTTCTTCAACTTCAATTGCTAGGGTGTTTTCTACATTATTTGTGAGGTTAATCCTACTTATGATTTTTTCTAAATTTCCTGCATCAGAATTCAACCTCTTACCAAATAAATTTTGTAAGAAGCAAGCAATTTTACAAAATAATCCAGATTTTGTTAAAAGACCATTATGAAGTTGGTGATGCAGAAGCTTATATTTTTGTCCTATAATTCCATGAATCGCTTCTACAACCCATCTAAGTTTCGTAACTCGTCGAGATGCGTTTGATTCTTCAGTAGTAAGTTGCGATCGTTTACCTTTCAAAGCAGGCATCAAAGTTGTGAATTCTCGCTAATTCAAGTAGTCTATCACATCTCTAAAGCCTCTATCGAGAATGAAAATATCGTGTTTTTCGAGAATTTTATTAAATCCATCGGAACTTTTTAACAAATTCTCCAAAATCTTTGCATCGTTGCAATTAGCTGTAAAAGGTCCTGCACAATCAACGATAAAACTATTTGTTGTACATATTGTGAATGGTTTACAGAGTGAAGCTTTTTTTGACCCGAATATGATTTACGCTGATAAGCATTATTGCTGCTTTTTTGATGACGTAAATATGTTCCATCACATATTAATGCTAACTTGTTATCCATATTGTACAACATTTTTGCAATATCAGTTGTTTGTTCAAGTAAAAGTTCCCGAGAATAAGCATGAATCCCGAAATTTTTCGGAAATATTTCATTCTCAAAACATTTGAGCACTGAATTGATAGATTATGCTACTTGCTTTTCTTCAAGACCAAAAATTGCAGAAATGCACTTGTTTGAATTCCCGGACTTCATTTTAAATAAAAAGTACTAATGCTTGCATTATGTTTCTATTTTCAGAAGATCTCATTGATACCATCATGTTTTGTAGCTTAAGAATGTTGTGCCACGTATATCCAGTTAGAGCTTTTATGCGTTTTTCCGTAATTGTGAAACTTCCAATTTGGTCATGAAGTTGTAAATGTGCACCATCTGATAATGCATCCATGAATTTTGCAAGTTCTGAAAATTTTATGCTACATTCATCTGAATAAGTTTCTATTCTCAAAACTTCATCGTCATAAAATCTTTTATTTATCAAATGAATCTTGCAGCATCTATTTCTATGAGGAATAAAAATTTTCCTAGAAATAAAAACTTGTAAGCGAGCTTCGAAAGGCACATCTTGAATTTCATTTGTCGATTTACATATAAAACATAATCTATGACTACTTGTTGGTGTTACATCACTGAAATAGTTGATATTTGATGAAGGATAAGATTGCTGGCTTGTAGGAGTTTCGTTAGAATCTGATACTTCTGTCTTTGATTGTAAAGCGCTACCGACTACATCGTCAATCACTTCTTTCAATGGTAATGTAATAATTTCTTGAGATTCATAATTTGATGTCGATGCATTCTCTTTACTTTTTACTATTTTATTTCTTTTACTGGCTAGAAGACTTAATTGGTGACGACATTTATTACAAATCACGTCACCGCTTTGAACATAAAAATTGTATCTATTGTGAAATTCCATAGCATCTTCGCGTTCATCAAACTGTCGGAAAGGACCATTTAATTTACGGATAAAGATTTTGCATCGAACACACTTTCTATTGTCTGTTTTTTTAGTCGGTGTTTCATAATCTACAGCCTCCATTTTGTTTATTCTGTTGCATGGAAAATTAATAAAATTAATGAAACAGTTTTATGAAAATTGTTGATAAGAAATCTGCCGTCCAAAGCATAAACAGTCTTAATTACATTCAAACAAAATTCGAGAAAAACAAAAAAAAATTATTTATTCTAAAATCCATACAAAAAAATTTTATTTTTGGAAAAGGTTGAACTTTATAATTTTATTTCTGAAAATTCTCATGTTTTAGAGAGAAATTCATAGGAACACTTCTTCATGATTTTTTACAGACCTAATTTTTAAGTTTTTTGATTGGTTCTTATATGTAAAACATGGTAATTAAAACTATTCATTACTTCAGAAAATGCTTATTTTCTTTCATTTTACATAAACTTTAAAATAAATTTTAGATCATGTAAGTTAGAGCCATCAATAAGAAGTAATGACAGTTTAAAATAATTGTTATTATTCAAAATATCCTTTCGCAAACTAAACATAATCATCTGGTTTAAATAATCTAAAACTATTAAAATAAGTTTTAAAAACACATACTAGAATGTTATTTATCAATTAAAAGCTTAATTATTAATTAAACAACATTCGTTATTATTATAATTACAATTACTTTCGTAGGCAAATAAGACAGAGTCACCGCAAACTCAATTAAATATTAAATAATTCTTGTAACTACATATACAAACATCTTCTAAATACTTATATGAGTAGAATATTAATCAAAATTAATTTGACGTACAATCGCATCATTGACATGAATATCATTTGTAATCTTATATGTAAGATAATCTGATTTGCAATAAGTTGTTGGAACAAAGTTCTGATTAACTGTGATGACTTGTACCATCACGTTTTATAAAATCAGTTGATTAAAATACCAAATATATATTACACTATACTAATTTTCATTTCATAAAGAGAATTACCAGATGTAAATTATAAATAATTTTTAAAAATTTGGACAACAAGCAATACTGCGAACAAAGTTACCTTCATTAGGACTCACATAGTAAGTACTTTTATTGTTTCAAATAGAATAATTCATCCGATTCAAGTAAATAATTTTTCAATAAAAAATCTACTTATTTTAAAAAGTTGTTTTATTAATGAAAAAGAATAATTGAATATTTACTATTTCACTTGCATTAACTTTCTATGAAAACTACCTGTTCAATGAAAATGATGATTCAATTTAGGAACACACACTGTTAAAAGAAATGATAGTGACTTCCATTACATTTAATGGAAGCCATTATAAATTCATTTGCTGTGAAAACCTATCTCAGCAACAATTTCAACTAATGTTGGAATGTAGAGTTTTTTGATAAATAAATGTCAAAAATTGTTAAATTTACTCCAACTGTATTTTTCATATTATATTAAAGTATAAAAAACTTGTATGCAAAGTCTCAAATCACTATTTATCATAGAACTAGAGATATGAGCAAAAATGTAATGTTCAATAACAGCACTACCCCAACTTTTTATCAAACTTCATGCTCTTGAAGCTCGTTGATATGTATTTAAAGACTTGCAGTATTATAACTTCTTTTTTATTGTTAAGTTAAATTACATTCACCTGTAAAGTTTTAAGTCTATATCTTTAATAGAATAAAATGACTTGAAATGTAATATTTTAGCAGTGTCATAATTACATGTAATGGAAGCCACTATCATTTCTTTTAACAGTGTGTGTTCCATAATTATATAATTATTTTCCATTTAACAAGAAGTGTTCCTATGAATTTATCTCTAAAACATCAGGATTTTCAGAAAAAAAATGAAAAAGTTGGAATTTTTCCAAAAATTTAAAAAACATGAGTTTTTTATTTTGGCTTTTTATAAATTCGTAATGTTTAAGAATTAAATGAATAAGCGAAAAGCTATACAAATGCATGCCTAAATAGATGATTTCAAGGTCAAGCACTTCCATGAAACCACTACCTTGTCAATCCAAAAGGGTTTTTATGTCATATATAAAGTATAAATAAAATATCTAATTTCAATAATATTCATATACTGGTTGCAAGATATCTAGAACCTAATGACAGAAATAGAGTTGATTTTATTAAAAAATGTTTAATATTGTGAAAAGATATCAATTGTTTATAAACATTCAATTCTATTCTGTATCTACTAAAGTTCAATAATATTTACTTGATATGATAATTTAATGAATTCTAATTTCGGATAACCTAAAGAATGATTATAATATTCTCATACTCAAAATTAAAATTCAATTAAATCTACAAGGTTATTTTTATTCTTACTTATTTGTTACACACGTTGTTTTACTCTAAATTACCGATAACATTTAATAAAAAGTAAGTTTTTGAAGCTATGTTATCATTAAAACATTTCTTTTCAAATATAAAACATTGTAAGAATAAATTAAGTACAATAATTATAATATGAAACTTCTGTTGAATAGATTCTGTTGAATACATCTATTTGCAACAGTTTCTACTGCTGGGATTGATTTTCAGTGTATTCTGTTGGGCTCTATTCACATAAAAAACAAGGCTGGACACTGTTACGGAAAACTTGGTTCACGAACTCGCTAAATAAATCGGCAATAGAGAATAAAAAATAGCAATGGTGTTTAATTTAACGTTACTATATATATATAGTAACGTTTTTGTTTCATTTAAATATTATGACTTAATTATTAAATAAGAAAAAAGATTTATCCTTTTTTGCCGGACGCTTCAGGTGTTACCTATTAAAAAGGACCTATTGTAAATTGTTTTCTTGGCTCTGATATTTGACCTGAGCCAAGTTATAGAAAATATAGCTACAACACTGTATTCTTCGTCAAAAAATATGAAAAAATACATGTAATCATTGTTGTTTATACTTTTAAGTAACTTTTCACAAATCCCACGGAAAAAGTGAGTTACCCCGACATGCTCATAGCAGCCTCTTTTCCATTTTTGTTTTATAGCTAGTGATCCAAAAATATTAGAACGGAGTATTATATATATTTTTTATGTATTTTTTGGCGTAGAATCTGATGGTGCCATTAGTTTTGTTGTAACCATTACTGACAAAGCAAAAAAAGCAAAAAATTGATAAAAAATAGCTAAAAAACAGGGTTTTTCGACTTTTTAATATGGCGCACTACTCCAAAAAATCTGGGCAAAATAGGGCAGATTAAGGACGCAAATCCTCAACTTTTCACAAATTTTTGAGGCGGCACCCCTTTTTTTAAAGTTTTTAGAGCACTTTCAAGAATATTTTATTGTTTTTAGGTTAGTTTTTGACGTCAAAAATAGCTGAAAAAATTACAGTAAATGCGCATTTTAACATAGAATATGCTTAATTATTTTCAAATTTCTTAACCGTCAATAAGGTGCCAAAAAAAATTATTTAAAAAAAAACACGTTTTTTTGAGGTTAGGAGTACTGGAGGGGAGAGGGGTAGCAGGTCGCAGTTTATAATTTCATTTTTGAGCAAACACTAACTAATTTTGGACAAAAATTTGAATTCCGTGATGGGGGGCATTTTACCTATCTTAATGGGGGGTACCCTTTACGTGCCGCTCTTTTTTTAAAGAGGTTACATGACAGGGATGCACTTCATAAGTCTGTCCGCTTTTTTTCAAAATATATAAATTAATAGAAATATCATTTTGCTTTTCAAATTTACTTATTTGTTTCGGCATCACTGGGAACTCTATCCTGTCAAAATTAAGATTCTTTACGAAGCGATAGTATAAACTTACTCGATGCGCATTATGTTCTTAAGGATACAATGCGGATAAAACTGCCAATTTGAAACATTGATCATCGTCATTTTGTACATTGACGCAGGCTTTCTTCTTTGAAATTTCGATTGGTAGTGCAATATAAGAACTACCACTTAATGGATTAAATTTATTAATATTTACTGCTAGACTTAAAATCTCTCGCAATGTCCATCCAGAATCTTTTTGTTCGAATTCTTCTATTTGTAGTAAAATCGGCTGTCTCACATGTTCGTCAAACCACTGCTTGATATCCGTCGTTTGATAAATTGATGCGTTTTCAGTATTGAAGTATTTCACCTCGGCAATCACACCTTCACTTTTCTGCCTTATATATTCAGCCGATAATTCAGTGTTAATTTTTAAGGCATTGTACTCATTGAGGGCAGTGGCAATTTTTGATTCAAAAAGAGTTTGAGCATCGTTCATAAACGAGACAATATCCAGATGTGCAAGATTCGTAATGACACCAGACCTTATACGTCTGACGAATGCCGATAGCATATCATCCCCTTGTACTCTTTCGTTTGATGGCTTTTCTTGACTCCTTCCGGCCTCTTGTTCTGCATCGAGTGTTGGTAATGTTGGATCCTGCAGTCGCCCACCAGTCTTCAACAAATTCCGGAGCCTGCACTGAATCGTAAGAAGATGTGTCATAGACGTTTCACATTTTTTCTTCTTCGATCTGCATAGTTCAGCCGCCATAAACGCTCTCAGCGTGCGTATAGCTTCCATGTTTAGATCCAACCATATTGTACATCGCTTACGTCAGCATCACCTTTCTCAACGTAATCCAGAGACTTCCAGAGTAAATTCACCGTCTCAGCAAAATCCTCCGGAGAACTCATAGCGACCTCTATATTCCTATCAGGGAGGATTTGATGCACTCGCTCCTCGGCAATATGGCTCCTTGGCAAAGGGGGTGTCCTCTCAACGACCTCCCTCTCAGACTCCCTTACGACCCATGGCTTCAAGCGTTGGAACGATGTGCGTAATTACGACTCCTTGAAACAACAGGCTTGGTGGGTAAAGTGCTCTCTCGACTCCTCGATGAACCTTTATCGACTCGAAGCGTTGAAATGATGAATTCAGACAGTCACAGCTTTCTTATATCCTCTCGATAAAGGAGTGTCGGTGGGGAATGGCAGCAGAAGTGAGGAGTTGTGCGTATAAGCGAATAATTTCCGAACCAAAGTCATGGAGCCATAAACTCCCACAGACCTTCTCAGTGATCTCTCTCTTGATGGACCGTGCAGTTAGGGACTTTCTTTGCCTTGAGCCTTGTAAGCAGACCTCCTTACTGTGGATATTCTCCCTCTTTACTTGGAGCCTCGTTCCTTGGATCCCTGGTTTCTGAAGCCTGAAGCCTTGTGATGGATCTCAGTGATCTCTCCTCTCCTCGACTGCTTGCTCGAAGGACTCGATCCGATACAATGAAACGTGCTCTCTAGCGAACTTCTTCTTATACACTATTCAGCACGATGGTGGGAGTAAAAATGGAGGTGGACGGAGAAAAAAGAGGGGGTTATCGCCTTTAAAAGCAGATTTGTTTAGCTAAGCCGTATATTCGAAAACTCAGCTGCGTCTGGAAAAGAGACTAGAAACTTTTGAATCTCAAAAATCTCAACTTCCTTGCGATGGATTACATTTTAGATCTATAAGGTTTCAGGCAATCACCCAATATTCTCGTTGTGAAGGAAGTAGCTTTGATTCCTGTCGAAAAGGATGCACTACCAACGGTTTACCATTTTCAACCTCCTTGTAAATGGACGGAGCTGCATGATGAAGAAAAATGCGTGAATCGATGGCTAGAGATACATTATCATGGAATACCATGGCAATCGGGTATGATTGCTTACAGTCAAGTAGGCCAAGTATTGGAAGGTAGTTTGAAAGATGCTGCAAAGATTCTTGTTAAGGGTCTTGAGAAGAAAAAGTGGTTAGCCGAAATTTTTCCAAAAAAGTAAGTATATATATATATTATAAATAAAATTGAATGATAATTTATCTAATATAACACAACTTTGCAGGTTTATTTGTAATATGGATGAAATGGAGTGTCCTTCATTGCGGAATATGGAAAAGAATTCTGTAAATTGTATGCTTCATGTATTATGCAGGGAACCAACATGTGCGGTAGAGAACGTATACGCCCTCAAAGACGGGCTATTTTCTTTTTTCACTCTGCAGCGAACTGCTTTACCACCTACAGGAGAAGAAGAACAAGATGAAGGAGACTGCGGTTGCGGGAATCGATCACCTTTAGTTTCTCCAATAAATGTTGCGAAATGTAAAAATGATATATATATATTTCTATGTATAGTTAATAAATAAATAAAGAATTATTAATAAAGAAAAAATTTGAAAGAGAGAATGTATGGAGAGGAAAGTGGATCATTCAAACATATCAAGAAATGTATGAATGATCCTACAATGGGTTGTTCCTCACAGATAGAGGGCGTAGGTTGGGACCCTCATCTCTCTCTTCAAACAATTAATATTTACTGTAATTTTTATATAAAATTCATTGACATCAAATTTTTTTTTTTATAAATTAATATCATAAATTTGTATTATGCACATATATGTATTTACGTGTAAATATTTAAATAAATTTATATTACATAAATATACCTAATCACAAGCTAATATTTATGTATATAGAAGCATACCGGCATCTATTCCAATGCTTACATTTATATACACAGACATAACGCGCAGATATACAGGCATCTATTCTAACGCTTGCATTCATATACACAGATATAACGCGCATCTATATATAAATATGTATATATATATATATATATATATATATATATATATATATATATATATATATAAAGCATACAGACATCTATTCCAACGCTTACATTCATATACACAGACATAACGAACATATAAGAATGCTATCAATTATATACAAAGAAGCTAGACACCTATTCAAAACTCTAATACTCATATACACAGATATACACTCAAGCATATATTTACTTACATTCATACAAGGAATTAAATTATTGGGTTCATTAAAACATATTTTATTATAATTACAATGTATACAAAATTAATATATTCCATTTTTAATATAAAATTCAGTCTATATAAAAACTTACTCTATATAAAAATTAAAAAAATAAATCTATACATAAAATAAAATTTACATAATAAATAATTAATAAAAATAAAAACTGCAAATTTCACAATCAGAAAATCTGGGCCGCATCCATTTTTTTTCCTCTTCGATGTTGCCACGCGTGCCGGTCTTGTAGGTATACGAATCCAAGGTGCAATTAATACCTCTAATCTTATCCATCCCTTGGACCTTCCTTTCCTTTTAATTTTGGATTGTCGCTGTTGCTGTTCTTGCTGCTGCTGCTCAACTTCGCTGGTCATGTCCAGATCCGGCATATGATAGGGTGTTGTCGGTGGTGGTGGCAGAGGCATGCTTGCAAGACGTAGCCACTCGCTACATGTAATACTGGACGGCATCGGTGGTGGTAGCGGAGGCATGCTTGCAAGACGTAGCCACTCGCTATATGTAATACTGGCCGGCATCGGTGGTGGTGAGTCTCCTGGCAGTGGTATCTTGGTAACATCCCATTTTGGTAATGGGATTTCGCACACCGGCAGTCCCCTAGAAATTTGAGTCGGTGCTGCGAGAACGAGTAACTTATGCTAATAGTTATTTTGTTATTAATAAAATACCTAATTATAATAATATTAAATATAATTATCTATACTCATAGGAACATTGTTAAGTGAAAAAATTTCTGAAGGTGGCGTTTGTATAGATATTGAAATCGTTTCAGCTTCTGTAGAATTCTAGAAAATTTTTTAAATTATTAGAATAGAAAAATAATGAATTAATTTAATAAAATACTAAATTATTTATACTTACAGGAACTTTGTGAGGTGAAAAAATTTCTGAAGGTAGCGTTTGTGTGGAAGATGGCATTAATGATGTTGAAATTGCTTCAACTTCTGCAGCAACCTAAAAAATTTTCTAAATTATTAGAATATAAAATTTTCCTAACTAAAATCATTTAAATAAAAAATGGTATATCATACACGTAACAATATTTTAATTATTTTGAATTATTAGAAAATAATAAGTAAATTTAATAATTCATTAAAGAGATGTAAAATGGACACTATACCTGTACTCATAAAAATTTGACCATCTTTCCATTTCATTGCTAAATTTTCAATAAAAATGCATTAGCTTGGAGTATAAAGATTATTCAGTGAAATTTTAAAATAAATTCATTCATTGACTATTGAGAATTTTGGTGTTGAAAATATACACACTCATACTAGGTGTCGCCACCTATTGAGAATATTTTAGTAGACAGTTGAAGAGAATCAAGTTGCGTCTCGTCGTCGTTCAGTTCAGTTCAAGTCCGTCTGTTAAAGTCAGAGCTTGTATTTCATTATTGTATAGAGAGATCATTTAATTAAGTTATTCTTATATTGATTAAATAAATACTTTTCATTTAATAAAAATTGTGCTTTGCTTTTATTAATTATTTAACAGGTTATGAGCCCAGAGTGCTTTTAACTGCGCGTTTTATTTAATAAAATTGAGAAAGAGGTTTGTGTGGTTTGGAGCGTGCGTCAGTCTGTTTGGTGAATTGTTTTATTGTTCTTTATCTCCTGGTGGAAGCGTCAGAGATGGCGAGTCAAGGAACAAATGAAAAAAAAGACAGAGCGAAGGACCGCAGAGGGAGAAAAAAGGAGTTGACTCCGGGTAAGAATTTTACTTTATTCTCTCTCAATTCTATAAGACAGTAATGGCGTCGCAAGCACGCTTATAGAAAGAAAGAAAAGGACAGAGAATAGATAGCGTCGTGCGCTAGTCTATAGAGAGAGAGAGTGAGAGAGAAATAAAATAAGTCGCCATGTTGGGTGAAATGACATAATGTGTATCAGTATGACAGATTTATGCGTGCATAAGAAAATTTTGTATGCTTTGTATGTGTGTATGTATGTATATAGAATGAGAGAAGAGACCATGCACGCACAAAATAAAATTGATAGACTAAATAAACGACAACACGTAGTGAAAAAGGTTTTTTTTACGTATGAACGTATTATGTGTGTGTATATATATATGTGTGTGTATATATATATGTATGTATAGTGAATGCACGCCAGGGATCTGAACATATTTATGACGGTATAGACGGAAATAAATAAGAACCGGTTAAAAACTAATATTTGCAAAAAGTGCCGCTTGGATTTGGTTAAATTTCGCTATGATTAAAAATAAATGTAAAAACGGACGCGTTTTTATGTTGAAATACTAAGTATGATTGCTGAAGGAAGAAAGGCATTGGCCTGACTTCTAAAAATTGAAAGATAATAATGCACACAAACATGGCGGCCGTAGGCCCAAGTCGAGTTGATGAAAAGACATCGACGCCGTGTACAATAAAAAGACCGTGAAGACGTGCGCGCGCAATTAGAAAAAGACAGAAAGACGGTGACTGCTAAAAGGCGAGAATAAACTCGCAGATATATACGTATACATATGTACGTATAACATGGTTATAGCATAATGAAAAGAGACAGTATATAAGTGTGATCGTATATGTATAGAAGCGTGCGCGTCGTTGCAATAAAAACGACAGATTAAGAAAGAGACAGAATTAGTGAAGCGAAACAAACTAAATCAAAGCGGACAAAAATAAAGTTTACGTAAATGTATACAAAAGACCGATTAAAAAAAAGAAAAAGGCAGAAAAGAACGACTTTAAGAAAAATATATTTAAGAATATTTAATTAATTGAAATTATCATTATACAGAGGAAAGAAGTTTATTGCAACTTCACAAAACATCCTCATGAGAATATGTATATGACAGTTGTTAAAGGCAGCATTGTATTCAAAATTATGACAAATTGAATACAAATTAGATAATGAATAATGATTATTTCAAATTAAAAATTTTATTTTATTAAGCTTGAACGTACGTATATAAAAATATTTTTTAATAAATATATCCATGGTTTTAAAAATAATATTGATCGATCATAGTTGCTGCTTTCACATACATAATAATACTTGTGTTCAGTATATTGTGTATGGGAATAATAGCACATATGTATAATTATAAATATAAAAATATACATAAATAACTGGCAAATTTGATTGATTTAACATTGCTTGTGTTCGGCATGTAAGATTGATTCTCTTAAATTGTCATAAATATGAATGACCTAATATTGCTTGTGTTCGGCATACTAGGTTGATTCACTTTATTTTGATAGATATATTGAGCTTGAAGGGCTTGTGTTCGGTCTATTAAGCTCATAATATATATATATATATATATAATTAACTCTAACGTAAATTTTCTAGTTTTGCTTGTGTTCGGCAAAATTATATGAATTTTATTTATATTGGTTTACTATTCCTTTATAGTTGACAAGTACGTTATGAGTAAAGATTTTGACCTGGTGATAAGGACAGTCACAGAGATGAAGACAGAGTGAAGACAGATTATATATGCCCTATTGTACGACAGGTGGCCACACTATGACTGATAAGAAAGAGAGAAAAGACAGAATTAACGACAGCAATGAGACTGAGAAGACGGAGGGGCTATATAACGAGACAGAACAGAAAGTAGAATAAAGTGACGGTTTTGAAGACGGCTCTGTGAAAACTGTAGTTAAAGTAACTGCAGGAGGTCAAATAGCGACAGATAAGGAAAGACAAAAACAAATCAAAGGTTTGACAGCAAAATTGAATGATGTATTGGAAAAATAAGTATACGACGGAAAATACAGATGAAAATAAGAACGAAGACGGAGCTAAAGACAGAGAAGAGCGTATGGGATTACAATACGATTGAAACGACAGAAATAAAGATAGAGACAGAAAACAGAATGAATGAAATGACTGAATCAAAATTGTCAGGTAAAGTCAAATAAAAAGTTTAAAAAAAAAAAAAAAAATTTATAAATAAATATTTCGTTGTTTTGTCAATAAAATAGAAAAATTATGACAGAAAATTTGACGATAAGAGTAAGATTTTTAAGCATGATTATTATAATGAAAATTTTGATTTAGACCTATCTGACAAATTGGACAAGGTAATGGATAAGCTTAATTCAGTTAAGACAGAAATGGCAAAGAACAAGAGAGACGAAGAAAAGAGAAGAATAGAGCAAAAAAAAAAAAAAAACGCTTTGATGACTTTGATGATAAAGGAGGGAAGCGCCACGCGGGTCTTTGGCAGCCAGGCTCTGGATTCGATGAGGCAGGAATTTGAACAGGGAAAGGAGAATGACTACAGGTAATTAGGCAGAAAGGACAGATAAATCCAAAGACAGCAAAACGACATATAAGGTAAACAATGATTTTGAAAATTATACACTTAATGCAAAAGGTTTCGGGAACTTGACAGAACACTTGGACGAACTCTTAGGACCAGTAAATAAACTGAAAATATTGCGTTTAATCCAAATAAAAGTTGATGAAAGACTTAATAAAGAAAACGACAGTATTTTAGACGTTTTTAAACAGTTGACAGAAATTATCAAAACTTGACTGACTGAAAAAGACGGACCAGTAAAAAGCTATTATATTTATAATTATATTTAATTAATTTTAATGACTCAATTTAAATTTGAGAACTTTGGATTATTTTGTCTGAATTAAGTTCACTGGACTTATTGTATGTTGTAGATAGTACTATTGTAGCAAATGAAAGTTCGTGATATTTTAATAAATAGTATAGATAAAGACTATCATGTTAGACTTATGGAAATTAAAGATTCAGTTGAATTGTTGAATAGAGTTTAAAGAAATTAAATTAAGTGAGATAAATGTAACTCCATCTAGTATAAAGAAAATTATACAACATACAGTATAATTCAGCGAAAGAAAAAGGCAGTTAATTTTATAGACAGATTTGAAGAAATAGTAAGAAGTAATAATAACATGCCAAAAGTTAAATCGTTGCCTGAAGAAGACGAAAGAGATTTCTTTTATAATGCTATCATAAGCAAAGTACATCAAGTAGAAGGAATATATTTTATGACAGAAATTGTAATGGTGAAAGGGTTATCTTATGATAAACTAAAGTTACTTATTATACAGGTTGAAAGACATCAAACGACAGCTATGACGGCCATATGAAAGGCGATACAGAAAGTGCGATGTTTTGAATGCGACAGCTATGGAAACTGTGCCAGTGACTGCCCACGACAGGTAAATAGCGTAAAGAAGTGTTTCTTTTGTCAGAGATTTACTCGTGACCATGTGATCTCAACATGTCCAAAGCGTCAGGGACACTCGAGACAGAAAGACAGAAAAAGGTATGAATCAAAATATTATAATAATAAAAGTAAAGAAAGTACAGGTCGGACAACATTCACAAGTAAGATAGCTAATCTAATTAATAATGTCAATCGAAAACGAGCAAAATCTGTCAATAAAAGGAGACAAGAAAATTATGTAGAATATAACAGAGGAAAATATCAAATAGGAGGCAGTTTTAACCAATTAGAATCTAGAAACAAGAAGACTAATGAACCGAGTGCTGACAGTGGTGCGACAGAACGTTTGACAAATTCAAAGTTGATTTTCAGGATATTTATTGAACAACTAGACAGAATCCAATGCGCAAATAAAGACTGCAGCCTAAATCTTAAATCTAAGAAAGAAGGAAGCGTGCAAACAAATACGACTGATGGAAAATTTATTATTTTAGACAGAGTAATCTGCATGGAAAACTTAAATGAAGATTTTTCATCCTTACCAATATATAATCAGCAATATTGGTTGATTGAATTTGAATGAGATGCGACAGAAAATAATTTAAAACAAAGACAGGTTCTAGTATATGTAACGACAAGTAGAATGAACGAAGAACAGAATATTGAAGAAAATAATCAATTTAATAAAAGAAAAAAACTCAGACAGTCAAAGAAGAAAAATATTTAGATTGCAGACAGAAATATTTATAAATCACATCAGATTAAAGTCAGTGAAGAATCTCAATGTGAGATTGAAAATACAAAAGCGACGGAGAAAATAAATACAAACAACTACGCTATGTTGTGGCATTTTCGAATGGGTCATGCATCAGTTGATTATTTAAGAAAATTACAATTAAAATTTCCTAATATCAAAACTTTAAAACAGGCTGTATTTGATGATACGTTGAAAGACTGTGAAGTGTGTATGATTGCAAAGTTTAACAAATTGCCATTTAAGACAGTCAAGCATAGAACAATTGAACCTTTGCAAATAATGAATTCAGACACAATGGGTTTTATGTAAACTATAAGAAAGCAGAGATGTACGATTCAACGAAAAATTCGTCTACAAGGACAGATATGCAACAACTGATATACAAGGCTGGAAACAAATTGATGAAAAGATTCATGGTTTGTGAATTTTGTATTAGAAGACAGAGAAAATGAAACACGAATACAAAAACCGGAGGGAGAGAAAGTCAAAAGACCAGTTAGACGACCAAGAAACGAAAATAATAAGACTGATAAAAAGTAACAAGGATTGGAGGAGAGAAAATAAAAAAAATTAGTAGGACAATCGACAAAAGTTAAGAAAAATAGTGAATATGAAGTGCAAGAATCGGAGGGAGAGAAAACAAAACGACAGATTGAATTATAAATGGAAACACAAACAAGTACAGAAAATAAGATAAATGAAGAAACTTATGTTTTATTAGCAGAAATAAATAATGACCTGAGTACACACTTGGAAGCCATGAAGTCAAAAGATATAAAAATAAAAAAAAATAAAAAAATAAAAAAAATGGACCAAAACTATTATTAAAGAATTAAAATGTATGTATAAGAATAATGTATGAAAATAAGTTGACAGATCAATTGTAATGAATGACAGAAAAAGATCAAACATTATACATTCAAGATGGGTATTTAAAAGACAGAAGTCAGTAAAATAAGATATAAAGCCAGACTAGTAATTCATAGTTTTAAAGACGGAAATGAGTATGATATACAAGAAACATATGTACTGGTTTCACGATTACATTTAATCAGATCTATACTGGCAATGGCAAACAAATTGGATTTAGAAGTATGTCAGATGGATGTGAAGACAGCTTTTCTAAATGAATATTGAAACAGTGAGATATATATGGAAATACCTGAAGGGATGACTGCTTATGAAAGGATCAAACAAAACAAGATGTGTATATTGGAAAATTCTTTATACGATTTGAAAGTCAGTCTAAAATGTTAGACAGTAAAGAAATATGGGCTTACATCATTCAACAATGAGCCTTGTCTATTTACTCAGCAAGAAAAAGACGGATTTCTTATCTCGATATAGTATGCAGATGACATCCTGCTAGTTTGCAACAATGTAAAGATGCTTGAAAGAATGAAGACAAATGTAAAGAAAGAATTTAAAATGACAGAAACTGGTGAGACTAAAAGTTCTTAAGGCTCAGAAATAAAATAAGACAGAAAAAAAAAAAAAAAGATACTGAGCATTAAGCAAGAACAATAAACAAAATGCTAAAGAAGTTTAGTTTGGATCAATCACCCACCCAACGAACACCTATAATAATCAATCAGGTAGCCAATAGGAAGAGAAGACAGCGTGGAGAAAAGAAGAAACCAATGCAAGCAGGCCAGAAATTGCATATGAGGTAAATACTCTATGCAGACACCAAATCAACTTTACTGAAAAATGACTGGTAGAAGATTGAAAGAGTATTTGAATAATTAAGAAGAACAAAAGACTTTGAACTTAGATATAAAGAACAGAACGACTGTTTACAAGGATTTTCAGATGCAAGTTTTGACGACTGCAAAAATTCTCTTACGACCAGTAGCTTTGTGATCAAGTTTTTCGAAGACACAACATCCTGAAGAACTCACAGACAGAAATATGTTTCTATAAATGAATGCGCTCAAGAATTGATATCCTTATATCAAATTTTAAAAAAAGATTGTTAAAACAAGAATTAGCTCCAATTCTATTATGGTGTGATAACAAGGCAGCAGAAGCAAGCGTTAAGACTGGAGGTGAAAACAAATTAAGACATATGACCGAAATAAAAGAACATTATGTAAAGGAATGTGTAACTAGAGGTTTAATTAATGTCAGTTGAATTTCCTCTAAAAGTCAGATAACTGATGTATTCACAAAACCTTTGTCATTTGAATTACATGAACGACTGACCAAACAAATATTTAACGACTGATAACATTGACTGATTATATTTCTGATATGTATTTTAGTTAAGTTATTAACAAACTTTTTCTCTATATTACAGGAACTAAATGAACGATCAGAACAGAAACAATAAGAACGAGAGAGATGTTACAACTCTTTTAATTAAAATATGTATGAGTGTGGGAGGGAGTGTTGAAAATATACACACTCATACTAGGTGTCGCCACCTATTGAGAATATTTTAGTAGACAGTTGAAGAGAATCAAGTTGCGTCTCGTCGTCGTTCAGTTCAGTTCAAGTCCGTCTGTTAAAGTCAGAGCTTGTATTTCATTATTGTATAGAGAGATCATTTAATTAAGTTATTCTTATATTAATTAAATAAATACTTTTCATTTAATAAAAATTGTGCTTTGCTTTTATTAATTATTTAACATTTGGGTTCCAAAATTATTTATTAAAATTTTTTTTTTTTGTATAGGAATCCAAATATCTTAAAAATTAATTAATTAATTTATTTATTTGAAAATTTAACTGAATAATCTTCATACTACAAGCTAATGCATTTCTTTTTTAAAATTCAGCAATTAAATAAAAAGGAAGTTAGTATTTATAAGTACAGGTGTAGTGTCCGTTTTACATCTCCTTAAAATTTTATATTTTACAGTAGTATAAACAGTTCTTAAATATGTTAACGTTAATTGAAGAATTTTTCTAATTGAAATTATTAAAATTATTTAAATAATAAATTTTTTCTAGTTGAAATTATTAAAATTCTTAACTTACCATCTTAATCTCAATCTTCTCACAAAGAGAATTGTAATAATTTTTCATTGCCTTTGAAGGTGGTGGAAAATCCAACTTCTCCAGGAATTCCTCGAGCTCTGCAATATGTTCTGTGTCCGGGCGCGTTGTTGAAAACACATAATCGTTCAGATTATTTTCGGTATTCTCTTAAAGGAGCGTTGTAATTTCGTTGAGCAGGATGTCGATATTATCCATGTTTGCACTTCTTACTTGCACTAGAGTTCACTCGGCTTGTTACACACGACTGACTCTCTAATAATGAAAAGCAGCTTAGTTTTCGTAAAATCCAAAGGTTGTCAAGAATTTTTCCGAATTACTCATTTCAAAAAAAATTTTGGCTCAAACAAACAAGCCTTTGTTTTAGAGAAAACACGTGTATTTTCACTGAAAAACTGCTTTCAATATTTCTTTTTCTCACACTATATTTAAGCTATTTTCATTCACTTGATTATTAATACACAAAATTTTTAAAACAAACACTTTATTATCGGATGATTCGCTTTTCATCAGGTATACACGTTTAAACATGCATTTTAATAACTTGCATTTTCAATACAATAAGGCTACTTATAAATTTCACTTTGGGTTGAATATTTTTATACGCTTATAAATATACACATGTATTTATAACTAGAATTAATACACTTCATTACAACATTAAAAACACTTTATTATAGCATTAAAAAACACGTTATATCTTGCATTTATACGAATAATACACTTATATACACATTCAGTTTACATAAATTTCACTAACACTGAATAATTATACGAATACTACACTTACATTTAATTTACACTAATATTTCACTTTCCATTAAATGCTTAATGTACCTGAATACTTTATTATTCTTAAATGATTTACACTAACACTGAATAATTATACACTTATATTTCACGTGTTGAAATATTTTTTTAAAAAATTTCATTAATAGACTACATATTTTTATATACAAATACTTTATTCTTATATAATTTTTACTAACACTGAATAATTATACATTCAAATTTCATTTTTTATTGAATATTTAATTTACACGAATTCCACTTATTAGAATATTCTTTTATAAAAATAATGTACACTATATTTTTTATAAAGAATAATCTATTATTCTCACATTTTTAACTAATAAAAAATTATTTTACACTATACACAAAACTTATTTCACTACAAAGAGAATCATAAATCTTTCACGTAGAACATGCCCTCATTCATGTGTGATGTATTTTCCGCTTTATGCCTTAGAGAACACACACATAGGTAATAAAATTTTATATTTTTCTCGAACCTTTTTTTTTTTTTGAACTTTTTCTTGCTTGAAACATGAAAACATTTCCATTCATTTCACTAACATATGTGCAGAATATTCACGTAGAATGAAAAAAAACACGATACGTCAAAACAGCTGCACGTGTGTCTGTTTATATTTTGTTCGAAACCGGCATACACGTGATGATGCTATTCTACTTTATCGGTAAGCAGACAATTGCTGCTCGAATAATCTCGGCTACTTTTGGGAACGGTCGCGCCGCGCTATATACAGTTTACTGAAGTAACTGATCAGCAGGTATCTAACATTTAAAAAGAGAGTCACTCACCTTAATTGTTGCAGTAGTTGTATTAAAGCTATGGGACATAGTAACAGTAGAAAAAAATTTTTCTTCTATACGAGAGACATTTCAATGTCATACAAATAGTTGATTATTGCATTTTCATCATTAACTAGGTTGATGACTGGTAATTAGAGACAATTAATACTTCATGCAAGTGATCAACGATCTACTTTATCGACAAATTGATTTAACTGGCTTGCTATGCAGTTACGCAACATAGAAAAGGTCACTTATCGATGAATAGATCGATAAATAGACGCGACTGGCGCGCCATACAGAGCACGCAGCGAAATCTATCAATACACATCCAAAATAGCTGTAAAGATTTTGGAACAGGGCACGACTGGCACACTTTGTGTGCTAGTAGCACCCTGTTCCAGAATCCTTACAGCTTACCTACTCAAAATGGAAGTGTACAAACGAAATTTTTATTCAATGTATTTACAAAACGATATTGACAACTTATTAAATAAAGGCGACTTATATAGTGGCAAATAGCTTTTTTTAAATATCAGCCTCTGCAATTAAAGATTAAGATTTTTTTACTACGCAAGATTCTATGGAGCATAAGTATTACTTGTTTTGTCAACGAATATAGACATGCATAGAAGCGCAAAGCGAATAGAAAGAGTGAGTTAACTTTAGGAATTTATCCCCCCAGCTTACACACAGCCTGTATATCTATATAGTACTAATATATAGATACATTAACAATGTAAAAGTTAGGGGGATAACTTGCCTCAAAATTTTGTACGCGTCTGCTCTTCTATATACGTCTGTATTCTTTGCTTTTGTAGTCTGAAATTATTATGTTTGCACTGCACATTGTAAGTAAATCATAATCTAAAAGTTGGGGAGTATTCCCTACTCTCCATCATAACCCTCCTTACCATGACTCTTTTTTCTGAACCCGCGACTAAGAGTTAGACTTCCGCCTACGGGGGTAGGTGCAACTCTCAAAGGCTTTCAATGCATATATATAAGATTGATATTTCTAAGGGAATGATTATAACTCTCGTAGAAAAAATTATTATTTTTCACGAATACTTAAATATTTTTCATAGATTTAGTTTAAAGAAAGAAAAAAATTATTATAATTAACTTTGTATTTAACCTATAATATCAACAATATAAAATATTTTTATTTATAATCTATATTTCCCAATAAGCACACATCTGGAAAAAAGAATTCTTTAAGAATTCACGAATGTCCGCTCTGAAGTTAATAAAATATATTAATAAAGTATTCATAAAATATTCACAAAGTATTCTTCCACAAAATTTAAATAAAAAATAACTCTTCAACGTATCTTTATAAATATTTTAAAAGGGTTAAGAAAGTATTCATAAAGAATTCTTTTTTGAAAAAGTAATCATAATCCAAAGTATTCATAAAGTAGTCAAAAAGTTTACTTTTGAAACACTGATTTCCTAGTAACTTAGTCACTTTCAAAAATCGAAAGATGTAATGGATATTTTATCGCTTTTCAGATTGTTTTGAAATCATTTTTAATTTTGATTTTCATGAAATTCAAAATTGAAAACTTGAAATTCCTGATAATTTTAAAAATTGTGAAAATTCAATTTAATTAATCATTTAATAATTTAATTATTTTTTATCTATTTTAAACGTAAAATTTTTAATATTTTATGAAACAAAATATATAAATATTTTAAATGTGTTTTAAATAAATTCTCATTTTGAGAATTTAAACAAATATCTAAATCTAAACATTCTTCAATTTAAATTAAATTAACCATGACTTTAAAAAAAATTTCTTTTATTAAATTAAGGTATCTCTTGAATATTTAATAAATTTTTACTTAAATTATTCAAATAAAAATGTAGTTTGGCTAATATTATTAACCATGAATAATTAATTAACAAATTTACTAACATTTCTTATGCTTATACCAATGAACATGTATAAGTTTCGAGAATTTATTAATAGATGAGTTGGTAGCCAAGTAGGCTAAGTCATGGGCAACAGTTTTTTTTATTTTGTTTGACATCCTCAAGAACCGTGGTTCGAATCTCGAACAAATAATTTTTTTTTTTTTTTAAATTTAATAGCTTATTTTTAATCAATTATAACATTTTTTGTTTTTCATAATCATGTAAAATAGAAGGATTATTTATAATTTGATGATTAAAAAAAGTATTTTGAGAATGTGACTTCCGTTTACGAAAGTATACATAAAGAATTCTTTTTCAATTCTCTCTTTGACACCGTTTGCTTGTTGGGTTGGCATTTATATAACTTTACTACTATTAATAAAAAACGTGATCGAATCAGTAAAAAAATTCTTCTGGTAGAAAATTGACCATAATATCTGTTCACATTACTAATTAACACCCACATATATTTAAGAAATTTACCCTAGATAGCTTAGCATATGCTCAATATTCGCTGCAATTTGGACAGAATAAAGGAAACGATTGCCATCAATTGATTTTATAACCTTGAATATATAAACTTTTAAATGATTTTAACTTATTTAATGCAATTACAAATATTTATTTTCAAAATAGTCTTTTATGCCCATAATTTACTGTAACAAACAGCGCATTTTTTACAAGTGTTATAACGTTTGTTGAGATGAACATGGCTTTATATCTCGCTTGAAATTTCAAGAAAGGTAATATCTCGTTTTTGTTTGAAAAAAGATGATATTAATTACAATTAAATACCATCTTTTTTCGTAAAAAAAAAACAAATATATCACCTTTCTCGAATTAAAATGTTCGTCTCAACAAATGACATACTAACTAGGAGGACAACTCGAACGAACTTCGTCTTTTTGGAGCATATTCATATTTGACTTTTAACCCTTTCAGAACGGAATTATTATTTCATCATGAAAAGTTCTGATAACCATTTAGCGATGATAAGTGTTCATTTATTAAGCAATTTTTGCGATAAAAAAATTTTTTTTTTTTTTCTTTTCAAGTTTTCTCAGTTTCTATCAAAGATATAATAACTTAGGCCCTCAGTTTGAGATCGGAAATAGTCCACTTCAATCTAATACACATATTTTTTTACAAAATTTGAAGCCACTTTTGCACAATTTCAAAAAAACCAAAAAATGTCAATGTACATTGTAATGTACATTGGTTCTGAAAGGGTTAATAGAATTTGGGCATATTCTACCCATAAAGGATATGTAAAACGGATACTACACCTGTTCTCTTAAATATTGACAATCTTTTTATTTCATAAATAAATAAGGATATATATTATGACTTTAATAAGAAAACTAAACTGAATAATCTTCATGGCAAATACTACAAGCTAAAGCATTTCTTTTCCTCAAGTTTTGCAATAAAATGAAATGATAGGCCGGATTCATGAGTACAGGTGTAGTGTCCGTTTTACATCCCTTTAACACATGGTGTTTCTGGGCAGAGTGTATTAACAAGATCTGGTTTGCTTTTTATTGCTTCTACAAACACTGATTTGCTTTTTTTTTGCTTATACAAACACTATGACACCATTATTGTAGTATGTAATTTTTGAATATAATATTTCAGGTTCAATATATGAAAAATATTGGCGGAGCGAACGCTCATGATTTAATCATCAACATCCTTGGAAGGATGTTGAAAGACGAAGTTCTGACAACTTATAGTTTCCTTGGTCGAAAAAAAACTCCAGTTGGCATAAAAAATAATGCATTCGGCTCACTAAATCTGACAGGTTGTATATCTCGTAAGATTTCGATCATTTAATACTATATTTAAGGGAATTCTCTCAATAACACATATAAAAGGATAGTCACAAAACTTTTAATTTTATTAATAACAAAAAGTTTTTTTTAAGCACATAGCCGACCTATGTTTTATTTTAAATGATAAACTTTAAATTACAAGAAAAAGTTACGGCTACTGGTATTTCAAAATACTTTTTTTTACTACAATCGTTTGCTGAAAATCTGCTGAATTACGGAATGTCTTTTCTAAAGTTATAAACTCCTTTTTCATATTTCTTGTAAATAATAATGATGATTATTTTGTAAACAATCAGGAAATGTTTCCTTACATCACAACATCTAATCGGTCGATATTTTAAGGCATAAGCAAATCATTTCAACAATGTGACAAAGAAAAACTAAATTTTTCAGAAGGCAGGCGCTTACATTTATCAGATTATGAACTGTAATAATTTTTTATCCAAAAGTGATACATTCATAAATCCAACAGCATTTTGTAACACATGTTGAAAAGTAACTTTCTATTTTAAAAAATTAAGAAAAGTTATAAAACTGTATTTTATAATATAAAAAAATTTAAATATTTTGTATTTATTATTAATCGTAATTGACAATTACATAATAATCAATTAATTTCAATACTCGGCACATTTTTTAAACTTAGTTTTTCTGAAAATATGTATTAACAATTACAAGAAATGATTTTCCGATCTTTCGGCAACGACTTTTTTATATTGTTAACAAAATTAAAAATAATTGTAGTTAATGTTTAAATCGTGGAAAAATCGATATACATTATACTTATACGTAATATATTGTAACATTCCTACCTATAACTTTGATTTAATTATTTATTTAATAATTATTTCAACGTCGTCTAATGATTATAGAGACGTTACAAGCTAGCGCGCCATGCCTAGCTTGTGCAGACTCTTTGTGTGTCTTTGTTGTTTTGTTACAGTCGTTTATAGCTAGGACACCTTGCCTAGCTATAGCAGACATTTTCATTGAAAAATTATTAGTAATTTTTTAGAGTATTAAGTGAAAAGCCCGTTGTTGTTAAGGACCAAATGCCTTAACATTCAGGGCTTAACACTGGGTTAATAGGAGAGGAATCGTTTTGCTTGGATAAGCTCTTTATTTAAAAAACATACAAAATTATAATTGTACGAGTTACAATAAGACACGTTAACACGTGTAAAGTCTGCTTTGCTTAAGCCAATACGTTGGCCTATCGCCCGTTGCTGCCTTAAGCAAAGTATGACTATCCCGTGAGAGAGCTGATCCAAGAGTGACGAGAGTCACGAGCTCCTCGCACTGCATGCATCAGCTCTCTTAGGTCTCTCTCCCACTCTTCTAACTTACAAGGAGAGTGTTTTTCCTTCGGCACACAGATTGTAACCAAACTTGTTGAGTAAGTTCCTAGTAACAAAAATAAATAATATGTAGAGTTATAGAGCCCAACGCTTCCTCACTTTTGAATTATTCAATTTTATGATATGAGAAAAATGAGTTTATCGACTAAATTCAAATTTTATGCTAAAACAAAAAATTTATAAAAAGTTAATATAGCATCATCAAATTTATAAGTATGTGTAATTAAAAGACACATAATATATTAGAAAAAATAAATATTCAATTGAAAACAGCTGATTGAAATAATATTTATTACCTGGTTATACCGTCTTTTTTAATAAAAATCATGAATTCACCAAATATCTATTTAATATTTTAAAAATTTGAACCTTGCACAAAATTATTTTCTTGAATATATTTTTTTCTTGTATTATCTTAACCTGAAAGTAATAGAAAAATGTTCACAAAGTATACATGTTCTATTTTTTAAATTAGAAAAAGCTTAACCATAAAATATATAGATACTTATCTGATGATTGTTGAGTAAATTTCACATGCTTACGTGTAAGTCCATGTTCTTGTACTATATTGAATCCTTAACAATATAGTAGATTTTTAATGACAAACAGAATTAGATTGAATTTATCTTTTATAATATATGATGTTATTCTATCAGCCATTCGCATCAGCTCTTTGAGTATTTAGCTCCATGTTATGAGCTGAAAGAATAATTAATTTTCATCATATACTTGATGCACTTTTACAACACTGACATTATTTACAACACTAATACTTCTTTTGGTTTCTGATCAGCAGTCAACTGTTGACAAAAACAAAACAAAAAAATTTAAATTGGCGTGTATTAAACAATAGTTGTATAATCACAATTACAATGACACTGATTGCAAAGTGATTACATTTGTGTTGCACACTTATATATATATATGTAACTACTTATAACCCATGTAAAAACAATAATTATACATACACTTTTTAAAAATATAAATACAAATCTCATATGAAACTTCATTATAACCTAATAAGGCAATTCTGAATACACATTCATAGCGAATGTACGTATTTACAGAATCTTAATACTTTACTTTTAAATGATTTTAAGTTTTGATTTAACTTGATTTTAAAATACTATTTTTTTATTCATGTAAACAATAGAAATAATATTTTTATATCATTTGCACATATATTTTATTCAATTCGTTGGTTTTTGCTTGCTATACTTTTATTTTGTGGCGCCATCTAGCACTTCAAAATTAAAGTATATTTAAAATTTTGTTTAAATATTTAAAAATTTTACAACAGTGAAAAACCTCAAAGCGACCACTTAAGTATTGCAATGCATTTTTCAGTTTTCCATTATTTATTTTAAATTTATAGTTATTTTACCTTTTTAAATTTCTTTTCAGTTCAAAATTTTCTTAACTTATCAATTTAATCATTTTGTTTGATTTTTCTTTGTATTAATTAATTATTTTTTTTATTAACCTAATTTTTTTTGTAATTATCAAATTTAATTAATTTATTATTTAAAATTTTGAAAGATTTTTTAGTTAAAATTGTATATATATTTATTGTAATTTTTTATCTTTTCTTATTTTTAATTTATTATTTATAGCTATTAAACTTTATTTAATCATTTAAACAAGATTAATTTTATTATATAAATAGATTTTTATTTTTATTTATTTAACCAAGATCAATCTTGTTATACAATTAGATTTTTTATTTTCATTATAATTGTTATTTCTATTTTTGTTATTTCTATTTTTGTTATACTATCTGTTAAAATCATTCAAAATTTATAGTTAATAATTGATAAATTTTTATTGATTTCCTTTTAAAAAAATTAAAAAATGGATTGTGATTCAAGTGAGTGTGAAGATTTTCATGGCTTTGAAAATAAATCACTGCAATTTAGTGAGGATGAAGATTTTCATGGCTCTGAAAATGAATCACTGCAATTTATAACTGCTAGTGTTTATAAGTGCATTGAAATTTTAAAAGAAAGGGGTATGATCAGTGTATCTTCATCCGTGTCCTCTTCAATGAAAGTAGAAGAAACTGGCCAAGAAATGGCAAACATTTTAATAGAGTATATTACTGATTTACAACCAGTAATATGCGATGAGTTGTGCTTGCCTTCTGAAGTTGTCGAGTGGGAAGTTGATGAACCATCCAATCAATATAGCGAAGAGTTTACTTCAGAATCTTCAGGTAAAATTATTTCCTTAAAAATCTTTTTCTTTCAATTTAATATACTTAATTATCTATTTTTATTACAGAATCGCTTCCAACAAGTCAATCTTCTACTGGCTATGAGCCTCCAGATAAAAAAAAAAGTTCAATTTGATTCCAATTTCCAAAAAAATTAAGGCTGTTAATCTTCTCACAGAACATCCAAATTGGACTTTGAAATCATTACAAAAATTTGTTGGGCCTTCTTTAACTCGAAAGGATGAAGTTTATCGATGGAAAAGAGATGTATTAAATGGTGGCACAAAATATGATAAATTGAAGGAAATCGAAGACTGGACTTTTAGAAGATTCCAGGATGCCCGTTCAAATAAACAACCAGTCTCCACGAGGAACATTCAAGAATGGGGTTTGCAAGCAGCAATGCAATTTCTTGGAAATGGAACCTTTGCGTTTGAGGCTTCACAATCTTGGGCAAGTACATTTAAAAAAAATCATAGAATACGTCAGAGGAAGGTGACAAGATATGTGAAGCCAACAGAATTCAAATCTTTAGATGAAATTAAAAATATAAGTTTCAAATTTCAAGAAGAATGCCGTGTACTCATACCCACCTACAATTTAAATTTTGTGATTAATACAGATCAGATGGGGTGTGAGTACAGAACAAATGTACAAAGAACACTTGGGTACATTGGACAAAAGTCTGTAGAACTGCATCTTGGAGATATGAATAAAGTAACGCATACTTACACTGCGCAATATTCAATCACTGCATCAGGAAAGCTGTTACCCAAGGTTTTCCTATGTTTGCAAGAGACAACAGGAAAGTTTGGTCCACGCATTCAATTGGAAATGGAAACTCTTGAAGAGAAGTATAAAAATGTTTCCATAAAATGTTCAAAATCTGGAAAATTATCCAAAGTTATATTTTCTGAATACACAAAAGATGTGCTGCAACCTTATGTAAATAATAATAATTTTCTATTGATTTTGGATTCATGGGGTGGTCAATCCCAATCCAATTTATTTGACAAATTCAAGAATGAAAATAATGAATCAACATGCACAATTAAATATATACCTCCAGGCTGCACACCTTACTGTCAGCCATTTGATACATATTTGCATAGGCAAATTAAAATATTTGTAAAAAAATTACAAAATTCAACGTACTTGATGCAGCAGCAAAGACAAATTAACAGTCGAGATGATGCTGTAAAAATTCATTCAGTGATTCACCATCAACTATCTGCTCCATTATTTAATCCAATGATTCAGTATGCGTGGTATTCCTCTGGATTAATTAGCGATAGAGACATTTTCATGAATGTAAATGAAGTGTGCTTCTCTCAAAAACGTAGTGAAAGATGTGATTGTAATTCACTTGCATTTATGAAATGTGCTTGGTGTAGAGAGTGTTTATGCTTTCAATGTTTTTATGAATTGTACCATCCTGAAAAATGTACACAAACTTTTGTAAATATGTAAAATAAATGTCATTTTAAAATATTCAAAATGAATTGAATTATTTAATTTCTACCTTAAAATTAAAAATATTTTCAAAATTTGAATTGTAAATGATTAATTTAAAAGCTTTCAAAATAATTTCTAAAATACTTTTAATGTTGATTTACATTAAATAATTTTTATTTATTAATGTCAGTCACTTATAAATTTTTACTTTTAAAGTATACAAAATATATTATATAATAAATAAAAATGTCGTTTAAATTGTTACCTCCACTGTTTATTATCACGTTTTTTCAAATATTCCACACACTGTAGATCTTATTTCTTTAAAATTTCCATCCATTTTCAAACAGTTCATGCACTATGAAATTTCTTTTTTCCACAAAACTTTTAAAAATACATTTTTTTAACCTGAAAATCACAAAAATTATCACAAAGTATTCACTATCTTAATCAAAATAATGAAATTTTAATTTAGAATAAAATATACTTATCTGATTAATTAATACAATAAGAATAATACTTGAAATGAAAATAAATATACTATCAACTAAACTGACGAATGACGAACACGTGTTAATAATGGTAATCGCGCTGTTATGACAATCTTCTTTACCAACAGCAATAATCTTCTGGTAAAAATAACCAGCTGTTTGACATGCTAAAGGAAAAAGAAAAGGATGCAAACAGTATGACTGCGATATCGTGCGGGATTCATTGACGTCCAAAATTACGTGCAAGTATAATACTTTACTCTTTTTAAAAAAAGTGAAATAATAAAAATAGTATTTTAAAATCAAGTTGAATCAAAACTTTAAATCATTTAAAAGTAAAGTATTAAGATTCTGTAAATACGTACATTCGCTATAAATGTGTATTCAGAATTGCCTTATTAGGTTATAATGAAGTTTCATATGTGATTTCTATTTATATTTTTAAAAAGTGTATGTATTATTGTTTTTACATGGGTTATATAAGTGGTTACATATATATATATATATATATATATATATATAAGTGTGCAACACAAATGTAATCACTTTGCAATCAGTTTCATTGTAATTGTGATTATACAACTATTGTTTAATACACGCCAATTTAAATTTTTTTGTTTTGTTTTTGTCAACAGTTGACTGCTGATCAGAAACCAAAAGAAGTATTAGTGTTGTAAATAATGTCAGTGTTGTAAAAGTGCATCAAGTATATGATGAAAATTAATTATTCTTTCAGCTCATAACATGGAGCTAAATACTCAAAGAGCTGATGCGAATGGCTGATAGAATAACATCATATATTATAAAAGATAAATTCAATCTAATTCTGTTTGTCATTAAAAATCTACTATATTGTTAAGGATTCAATATAGTACAAGAACATGGACTTACACGTAAGCATGTGAAATTTACTCAACAATCATCAGATAAGTATCTATATATTTTATGGTTAAGCTTTTTCTAATTTAAAAAATAGAACATGTATACTTTGTGAACATTTTTCTATTACTTTCAGGTTAAGATAATACAAGAAAAAAATATATTCAAGAAAATAATTTTGTGCAAGGTTCAAATTTTTAAAATATTAAATAGATATTTGGTGAATTCATGATTTTTATTAAAAAAGACGGTATAACCAGGTAATAAATATTATTTCAATCAGCTGTTTTCAATTGAATATTTATTTTTTCTAATGTATTATGTGTCTTTTAATTACACATACTTATAAATTTGATGATGCTATATTAACTTTTTATAAATTTTTTGTTTTAGCATAAAATTTGAATTTAGTCGATAAACTCATTTTTCTCATATCATAAAATTGAATAATTCAAAAGTGAGGAAGCGTTGGGCTCTATAACTCTACATATTATTTATTTTTGTTACTAGGAACTTACTCAACAAGTTTGGTTACAATCTGTGTGCCGAAGGAAAAACACTCTCCTTGTTAGTAGAAGAGAGGGAGAGTCGCCGTATATTTTCAGCGGTACTTACACATGCAAGCGTGTATACGTACATACGCGCGCTTGCATGTTCAACCACTTTGGTCTTTTTGGGTGTTTGCGCGCGCATCTTCCAGTATCGTACGGTTTCAGGGCCGTACATACTCGGGCGCTCACAATATATGACTTATTAAGAAAGTGCCTATGGAGTATTCTTTATTAAATATGATATTCTTATAAATAATTATCTAAAAATCCAACAAAGACTTTACAGTTGTTAAGAAATATACAAATTTAATGAAAGTTAAAAGTTTCGTAGATTTCCTCATAAATATCCCACGTAGCGTAAACGATGTCACAACCTTCCAACATTTTAATTAAATATTTCATTGAAAATTAATGCAATATTCTATGCTATGTGAGTATTTCTGAAAAATTAAATGTTGGTATTTCTCAACAGCAGGTCGTATATATCTGTCCTTTTTTGACAAGACAATTAATTTATTAGCAAATCTAATAATTGTTGCAAAAAATAAGAAACTCCATCTTGTACCATAAAAGGCAATATTTTCTTCGATTAGGAAAAAATTAATTTCATAGAATCTTTTTAAAAAATAATTTGAAAAACAAGTGTTAACCTCAACCACTATTTCTAAAGTTTTTCAAGGTTTTGTTGAAAATTAATTGATCAAATTAATTTTTTCTCATCAGAAAAAAAAATTGCATTAACGATACAAAATTAGGCTTTCTTCTTACTTCTTAACCACAACTATCAGTTCTTGCAAAAAAAATTAATTATATGATTAAAAAAAGAAAGAAATATGAGTCCACTTCTTAGATGAAGCAATGGAATAATAAAAAAATAACGCTATTGTAATTCTGTCACTCTTTTCATTACTTTCATTAAAAACATGTCGTTAATTTTATAATGATTTGAATTCCCTTGAACCTAAAGTTTTGTATGAACAAAGTATAAGTATTAAGCCAAATAAAAAAAACGCTGCCAAGTGCTTTGGCGCAATGCTTTCTCATACAGCGCATTGAGTTAGAGTATTTTGATTTTATTTTTTTAAATACGATTTTAATATAAATGTCCCTATCCTCTGTATTCAAGGATGTCTTAATACCTACGAAAACTATATGAATTTTACTCTTTCTTACTTTTGCCATTTGCATAATGTGATTTTATGATGCTCTAAAATTAAAAATGCGTTTGTAAAATTAATTTTCCCAAGCTTGTCTTCTTAACACTATAACCAATAACTTGCATACAAATTTTGGAACATTTTCATCGAATAGTTTACAAAAAATACCAAATAATTGAAAAATAAACATTGTTTTAAAATTTTCAAAACGCTTTAACATTACAACTACGCTAAGAAAACCAGTTTTCAAAAGTTCATTTTATTTAGGCAATCGTAAATAATTTCTATACATAATTTTAAGCTACTTCATCCAGTAGTTTACGTAAAATACCAAAAAATAAGTGAAATTCTATTCAAAATTTACAAAATGCTCTAAAATTAAAACTGCGCTAAGAAAATAAGTTTTTCCAAGCTTGCTTTAATTAGGCAATAACAAATAATTTGTATGAAAATTTTTGAGCAAATCTATCGAATGGCTTTTGTGTAATAGAAAAAAAATGAAATATGAACATTTTTTTAAAATTTTCAAAATGCTCTAAAATTAAATGTGCGCTAAGAAAATTGAAGAAAATTAGTTTTCAAAAGTTCATTTTATTTTGACAATCATGAATAATTCCCATGCATAATTTGAAGCTCCTTCAACGAGTAGTTTACGTAAAATATAAAAAAAATTAGAAAAATTTCATTCAAAATTTTCAAAATGCTCTAAAATTAAAAGTGCACTGAGAAAATAAGTTTTTCAAAGCTTGTTTTATTTAGGCCATTGCAAATGATTTCCATAGAAATTTTCGAGCAAATCTATCGAATGGTTTTTGTGTAATAAAAAAAAAATGAAAAATGGAGATTTTTTCCAAAATTTTAAAAATGCTCTAAAATTAAAACTACGCTAAGAAAATAAGTGTTCCAAAGCTTGTTATCTTTAGAAAATAGCGAATAACTTGCATACAAATTTAGAAGCAAATCTATCGAATGGTTGTCGTAAATTAAAAAATAAATGAAAAAAAAAATTTTTTTTCAAAATTTTCAAAATGCTCTAAAATTAAATGTGCGCTAAGAAAATCAGTTGGTAAAAGTTTTTCTTCTTTTGGCAGTCGCAAATAATGTTCATACAAATTTTCAAGAAAATTCTTTGAGTAGTTTACGTAAAATATCAAAAAAATGAAAAATTAAAATTTTTTTAAAATTCTTAAAATGGCTCTAAAAAAAAACTGAGCTAAGAAGATCAATTTTCAATAGCTTCCCCTTCAGTTAGACAAAAAAATAAATCGCATGCAAAATTTGAAGTTAATCCATTGAATAGTTCTCGAGATCTTATTGGCGTACTGAATACACATACACACACACACACACACACACACATACATACAGACATTTTCTGGAAACCACTTTTTTCGACTCCCTGAGTCTAAATATGTACAAATTAATGAAAAAGTAGAAAAAAAATTTTTTAACTGATACAATGCTTTCTCTATGAGAAAGCAATATTACTTTTCAGATCCTGTTTAAACAAGTTCTGAGGTAACTCAAGATGCTGTTAAGTAACGCATCTCAATATGGTTGGACGGGGCAGCAACAAGAGTGAAACGTGGCCAAAAGTAAGTATTTGATATTATATATTTTTTACTTATTCAAAAGAATTCTAAGAAAGTATATGATAAATATATTTTTTTTGCAGTAAAACTCCAAAAGTTGCCTTTAAAGCTTTAGACCTTGGTCTATCGAAAGATGATGATGATGAGGCATCTGAATCACAAATCCAGCCTCAATAGTATTCTAAATTTAAGCAAAGCTTACACAAATATTTATATATTTTTTCAAAATAAATACTTGAGGCGTGTATTATATCCATAATGTAATAATAACAACTTCATTAAACAAATGTTATATACATATTTGATTCAATTACTCTACCTTTTCTATATCCTAACGTGTAATTATAAAATATGTTTATAGCCCAGTAGAATTATTTGAAATGCATAATGTAATTAGTAACAGGTGCACACCACCAAAAATGGCTTTGTTGGATAATTAGAAATGAAATTCTTAAGAGACCCTAAAAATTCGAGCCGTCAGGAATTTGTAAACAATGATTTAAGGGGCAAAATTCGTAAAAATCACTTTTTTTTTGAGGTAGCTTGAAATTGTTTGCGATTTAGTATATGGAAATTATACTATTTGTAGGCGTTTAGAAGACGATTAATTTGAGACGTCATTGATCAAAATCGGTTAATAAATTTTATAAATAATGGTAAAAGAAAATAGAAAGTCGCGAAATTTTCAAATATTCTTCATTTAATAAAAAAAGGATGTACATGTTTGTAATTCAACAAAAATGTGCCTCTTATTATCCTTAAGTTACCATAAAAATTTCATACAAAAATATTAATTATTTTATGAGATATTCTGTTTGTTTATTAAAAAAAGGTCAAATATACGTGGAAAATTTCACCTAAAAACGTCATGGTAGAGTAGACACTTTATGATAAACATATCATATTTAGATATTAACGTAGATTTTATGAATTTGATGTGAAATCGTGTCCATTTCATTATTTTCAACCTAAATATGGCAAAAATAAAAAAGTAAATTTTTTCTTAATGGTTTTTTTTAATAGTTTTGCGACTAATAAAAATATCAATATAAGGATTTGATATTCTTATTACTGGCAATTTTACGCAAATTTAAAAAAAAAGAATGATCTAGCTCAGTTAGAAGCCGAGATAATTTTTTTTTCAAATTCGCCAATTGTTTATTTATAAAGATTAAGGACTGATATTTTTATCACAGCTAGTATAATACTTAAACTTTATGATTCCATTATATTAGAGATGGAATAAACATTTCGCAATGTTAAAAATTAATATAAAAGTAATCAAGATTGCTACTACTTGAACAGAGTTACTTTTCCTGCCTTGCAAGAAAATTGATATGGTGAGTTATAATTCATGTTGCGATTAAAAATTCATTGTATCTCGGTTAATTATTGTCCAATTTCGACGTTTTTTTAAATCGGGGTAGCGCGTGAAAATAATAACAACTGTTGTATTTGTTTTCTAAAAATTTTTTATTCAACAATAATTATTGCAAATTTTTTTTTTTTTTTTTTCTAATTATATCCACGGGCATTACTGCCCTTTTTTAACACATAGAAATTAATTTTCAATACAACACAATTTGACGTATTATTTAACGTGGTGTCAGCCCATGGCAAAGACAGCCTTAATTTTTTAATTATTTATTTTAGCAAAAAGCTTTGAAAATAAAGTTTGTTCGTTTTAAAAAAATAAATAATATTTTATTTTACTGTTTTTATCATAAAATCAATATTTGGCCTGTTAAGTAAAAAATATTAAAAATATTGACGTTATTGTTTGTAACCATATAAAACAATAAAATAAAAAATTGTCTAATTGTTAAGACAAACAAACTTTTCCTTTAAAGTTTTTTTGCTACTGTGAAAAAATGTTAGAATATGTTAAGAATAATTTTTTTTTGCTATAACAATTGTTCAATTATAATTTTTGAGAAAACCAATACGATAGTTGTTATTTTTCTCACAAACTACCCCAATTTTAAAAAAAACGTCGAAATTGATCCGTAATTAAGGAGGTTGTCAAGTACTGGTCGGAGACAAAAGTTTTATTGCTCGAAGTATCAAAACAAGCGTCTGCGCGCATGCGCTATAGTTTCAACTTTTGATTCCAACTGTGCTCACACACGTGGCGCGTTATATATGCACACGCACACACTAGTCATCGTTACCCCACCACTACTCTCTGTCCGTTTGACGTCCTTAGATTCATACATTTTCTATAGACATTTTCTATTTGTATATACGTTTGAGTTGTAATTTCTCGAAAACCGTACCGCTAGTATTCTTTAATTTGTGATCAATATATACTTTATGAAATTCTAAATTACATATTAGTTTTTGGTTTAATTCTGACACAAAACAAATTCATAATCATTGAAAACGTCCCTTTTACAGCACGTCAATATAGGGATTACGTGTTTAAAGTTGAAACTTTAGAAGTTTATATCTCAAAAACGGTACCGCCAATGCTTCTAAAAATTTAACAGCAGGTACATAATGTTAATATAAACATGTGCTCGAAATTTCAAGGTAATCTGACACAACTCGATTTACTTGATAACCCCCTTAAGGGCACAAAACACCTTTTTTTCGGTCCCACCATCGAATTTGGGTTTATTGCTTTTTTTTATAGAAAATTTACTGCAGAATAAGCTACAACAAGTTATTTTACTCTATCTCATTTAGTTTCGTTTTTATGAAGAAATTAGTAGAATAAACTTTTAATTGATTTTTTTTGTTAATTTTGCTATTTTGAGATTTTTCTCAAATTTTTAGTTAATTTTATTTAAACACTATGAGAACCTATTTTTTTATTACTAGATTCAATAATTCATAAATCATTAATTAATCTCCAAAAAGTTTTTTTTAAGAGATTTAATTTTGTTTTTATTTATTAAGTCTATAATGATATAATTTTTACAAATTAAAAAAATGTTAAGAATTATTTTAAATTGAATTTTTTAAATTTTTCTTGATTTTTTTTAGGTTTAATTGGAAAAAAAAGTTTATTTTTTTAATTTTAACAAAATATTTATCTTGATTTAAGTTCTGAAAAGTTTTACATCCATATTTTATTCCGTTTTGATTTTGTAAGGAAACGAGTGGCACATAGTTATTCGTGTAATTTTTTATCAATTTGAATTTCGCACGTTCGCGCTTTCTGCTCGTATCACTTCGCTATATGACAGTCAGTCTCAGCTATTTTTTTGGTCTGTTTGCAGTGAGTTTGTTTACTTAGAGTGCATTTAAAAAATTATTAGTGGGTTTTGTGGTTTAATTTACGTAAAATTATTAATTTTTAATAAATTAGACGTTCGCGATTTATTTTATATTTTTTTATGTGCGCCTGAAATTCTACTTTTATCTAAATAGAAAGTGTATTTGAAGTGTAAAAAGCTTAGATTGACATTAAGAATACGAACCTCAAAAATGTAAAATAATGAAAAAGATACCAGAGGCAGATTTCATAACCAACATCAAGATAGAAAACGATCTACAGAAAGATCTAAAAAGAGGCCAAGGAAATTTCTTAGTGAAAATGAAAAAAATTCTTCTGAAGCTAAGAGAAGTAGACCCTCTACTTCTTTTTCGAAACTGAAAAAAATAGAATTTTCAAGTTTCAGGGCAAATGATAGAAATGTTGATACCAACGTTCTATCTTCTATGTCGGAAAAATTGTGTTGCAGTGTGTGCCATCATAAGATGAAATTTATTGAAACCTCTTTTTGAGGATAAGGATTCAAAATTAATATGATTTGTGATTTTTGTGATGAATAAGCAACTGTAAACTCTAATAAGAGAGAAAGTGCTATGGACGATACGTATAAAGTTAACAGATATAATTTTCTTGCTGTTCGTATACTTGGCCATGGACTTGCAAGTTTGTTTAGTTTTTGTAGTTTAATAGATTTATTAAAGCCAGTTGCCCAGTCAGAGTTCAGTGCTATAAGTTGTTAAATAACAAAAGTATACGAAAAAGTGGCAAAAGGTTCTACATCTAAAGCTGTTAAGAAATAACTTGAATCGACTTCCCCAAATAGTGCTGATCTTGATATAACTTTCTCAAGATGTTGGAGAAATTGAACATCGAACTTGGGAATGTATCTGTCGAGTGGGTCAGGACTTTGAATGATAGAAGATAATTCATTGTAGAGTGATCAAGTTAGTCTCATTCGAAAGAAGCACATACTCCGAAAAGAAAAGTACGAATAAGTGTGATGGATTTCTATACACCGGGTGCATATTAAATTCATGTAAGTGTATAATTCTAATTATTATTACATATTTAGATATTAATTCTATTTATAAATATTAATATTAATCAAGATATAAATTTTAAATCTAGATTTTATTTCTTAATTTTGAATTTGAATTATAAAATATAAAATGATTACTCCATATTAAATATTATTTCTTAGTTTCCAACTGATTCAAGGTTAGTACGAGTGATTCTAACAACCATCAGAGTAACAAGTAACTATGTATTTGTTGATTCTTACAACAAATACATAGTTTCATTGGTGAATAAGGGTGAGTACTGACAAAATATCTTATAATAAGAAAGATTATTTTTATTGATTATTTTAATAAAATATCTTTTTGCATTTCAGCTTTATCCAGTCGATAACAAGGTTCTCTTGTCTGGTATCTCTTTTTTATATTGTTAGCTAATATAAATAATAAGTACCAGAAAAGAATTATTTTATGAAAGATAAGTATAACATTGATAATTTCAAGATATAATAATTAATAACTTTAAAGCTGTTTTTCTCAAATATTGAATTTTTAAAATTTTGGGTGCTGCCCTGTAAGATTTGAGCTGAACCGCTGGATGGATTCGACTTTTCCAAACTGATTTAACTTTCATATTTGCATCATTCTCGCGTGAATGGAGGGTTTTGAAATCGAATGGCAAGAAGTTGTTAAAAAATCCAAAAATAAGATAAAAAAATAAAAATTTATTTAATAAATTAATATTTTTTGTTGAAAAGTAAAAAATTTTTTGCGTTTCAGGAATTCCCTTATTCACGCGAGAATGATGCTAATACTGAAGTTAAATCAGTTTGGAAAAGTCAGATCCATCCAGCGGTTCAGCTCAAATCTTACGGTGGAGCCATTATAAGAACAAGAATTCATCGAATGATTATGGGACTACAGCTAAAGCAAAATGAGCTTATAAAAGCTTAAAATAAAGCTATTTTAGTCTACTTTCAAATATTATTTCCATTTACAAAGAATTTAATTAAATCTTATTAATACATATCTTTTTTTACTAGCAGGGGGAAAAGGTGTTTTGTGCCCTTAAGGGAGATACAATGAATTTTTCATGAGAACATAAATTTACGTATTATTGTCTCATATGGTTACAAACGATGAAGTCAATATTTTTAATATTTTTACTTAATATTTATAAATAAACAATTGGCAAATTAAAAAAAAAATTATCTCGGCTTCTAACTGAGCTAGAGCATTCTTCTTTATAATTTGCGTAAAATTGCCAGTAATAAGAATATCAAATCCCTATATTGATATTTTTATTAGTCGCAAAACTATTAAAAAAATCATTAAGAAAAAATTCACTGTTTTATTTTTGCCATATTTAGGTTGAAAATAATGAAATAGACACGATTTTATATCAAATTCATTAAATCTATGTTAATATATAAATATGATATGATTATCATAAAGTCTCTGCCATGACGTTTTTGAGTGAAATTTCCCACGTACATTTCACCTCTTTTTAATAAACAAATAGAATATCTCATAAAATAATTAATATTTTTGTATGAAATGTTTATGGTAACTTAAGGATAATAAGAGGTACATTTTTGTTGAATTACAAACATGTATATCCTTTTTTTATCAAATGAAGAATATTTGAAAATTTCGCGATTTTCAATTTTTTTATATCATTATTTATAAAATTTATTAACCGATTTTGATCAATGACGTCTCAAATTAATCATCTTTGAAACACCTAAAAATAGTATAATTTTCATATTTTAAATCGCAAACGATTTCAAGCTACCTCATAAAAACAGTGATTTTTACGAATTTTGCCTCAAGAATTTCATTTTTAATTATCCAACAAAGCTATTTTTGGTGGTGTGCACCTGTTACTAATTACATTAAATCTTGGGTCTTTTTTGGCTAATTCTACTGGACTCATTATGAATACAAAATAATGAAAAAATTAATCGTCTCAAACACAAATAATTACAGAGATTTAACTATGAGTATTTTTTCTGTCTCTAAGATTTTCATTTTGACTCTCGAAAATGCGCGTAACATGTTAGCGGTATAAAGGTAAAAAAACGATTCATATTAGTTAAAATAATAGCCATAAAAATATAAATATTTAGCTCTTCATTTCAAAGCAATGGCCATAAAATGGTAAAAAAATGTTTTAAATTTTTACCAGGGAATAATAAAAATTAATAATAATCCCACGCAAGATTCCCGCCACGGAAGTTTATGCTGCTAGGTTTACTAAAATATAACAAAAAAAGTGATAATAATAAAAAATAAAGACAAATAAACGGAGGTTTCTTGCAATATTTCTATGAGATTTTTTCAAGAAATTCTGTGAGGTTTCTCAAGGATCCTGCAAAGTTTCTTGAAAAATATCTCCAAAATTATTTGTAAGGTTCCTGTGCGATTCCAAGCAGTTTCAAGAAACTTTGCATGATTCTTCAAAGATAACTAATATAAATCTTACAAGAAAACTTGTAGAATGCATTTAAGAGATTTTGTTCTAACTTATACAGAAACCTTGCAAGAATTTCCCAAAAAAATTTCGCTCAATCTTTTCAAACAACTCAACAGGAATCTTTCAAGTAACCTCGCAGAAATCTTACGAGAAACCTCGCAGGTATTTTTCTAGAAACCTTGCAGAAATCTCATAGGATCTTTTTTAGGAACTTAATAGAAATCTTTCAAAAAGCCTCGCAAGGACCTTGCAAGGAACCTTGTAGGTTCTTGCGAGGCTTCTTAAAAAATTTCTGTTAAGTTGCTAGAAAAGATCCTACAAGATTTCTGCAAGGTTTCTAGAAAGATACCTTGTAAGACTTCTGCAAGGTTACTTAGAAGATTCCTGAGGTGATACCTTGAGGTAGTTCTCCACGTATATGGGCATATCTCTGGAACTTTTCACTATTTGGAAACAGGGTTTCATAGAAATTTGAAAGTTTATAATTCAAGTTCCTAAGAAGGCACAGGTTTTGACCAGTACTTAAAATTTTCGTTTAAAGAGTAGAATATGTACTCGAACTTTGGTGTCCGTTGAAAAATAGTTACAAACGATATACAATTTTATACGTCAAAAATGATGCATTTTTCATAATTTTCTACACGTGTTTCTTACGATGTATAAAAAGTAACTTATTTTCAATCGTATTTTAATTTTCACATCATAATTTACATAATAAAAACGACAATTTAAGATTACTTCTATTGATGTACTATGATTTATTAATTAGATTCACCATTTTTAAGGTATGTGTAATTTTTGCATGGATAATTACACGGTCCTTAAAAATGGTAAAACTTATTAATAAAGCATAGCACATCTATCAGTGTGATCTTAAATTGTCTTTTTTATTATGTAAATTATGATGTAAAAATTAAAATACGATTGAAAGGAAGTTACTTTTTATACATTGTAAGAAACATGTGTAGAAAATTATGAAAAATGCATCATTTTTGACGTATGAAATTGTATATCGTTAGTAACTATTTTTCAATTAACACCAAAGTTCGAGTACATATTCTACTCCTTAAAACGAAAATTTTAAGCACTGGTCAAAGCCTGTGCCATCTTAGGAACTTGAATTATGAACTTTTAAATTTCTATAAAACCCTGTTCCTAAAAAGTGAAAAGTTCCAGAGATATACCCATATATAACACATGAATTGTGAATTGTTTTATCTTTTTTTTAATTACTTTATAAGGCAAAAGCAAGTGTATATCGAAAGAAAGAGGTCTTGGCAAGTGGTGAAAATTTTTTTCGTGTTAATAGAAACTATGGATATGCTAATATTCTTAGTAGAAGAAAAACATTATAAAAAACTGCAATCTTCTTTAATTTTCGTCTGATTTTAATGTATCTGGGCTCATTTTGTTCCTTTCGAAATTTCAGGAGGGGTTACAGTTGGTAATTTGGTAATAACATTTATAGTTGACGCATAAATCTAATTGTTCTTTTAAAATTTATTAAATTTAAGAAAATAATTAAATTTATGCGTCAACCATAAATTTTATTGCCAAATTACCTACAGTAACCCCTCCTGAAATTTCGAGAGGAATTAAAATGAGCCCAGATACATTAAAACCGGATGAAAAATAAAAAAGATTGCAGTGTTTTATAATGTTTTTCTTTTACTAACAATATTAGCATATCTGCAGTTTCTATTAACTAGAAAAAAAATTTTACCACTTCCCAAGGCCTCTTTCTTTTGATATACACTTGCTTATCCCTTATAAAATAATTAAAATAAAGATAAAGCAATCCAAAATTTATGTGCTATATATACGTGGAGAACAACCTCAAGTTGCTTGAAAAGATTGAGCCAAGTTTTTTACGAGATTCCAACAAAGTTTCTGGATAAGTTATAACGAGATTTCTTAAAAGCATTCTATAAGTTTTCTTGTAAGATTTCTATGAGGTTTCTTAAAAGTATCATGCAAGGTTTATTGAAAGTTGCCTACGAGGTATCCTGCAAGGTTTCACCAATGTTTCTTGTAAAGTTTCAGCCGGGATTTTGTTAAGGTTGCTACGAGGTTTCCTGAAAGATACCTACGAGATTTCTTGTAAGATTTCTGCGAGGTTGATTAAAAGATTCCCGTTAAGTTGCTTGAAAAGATGTAGCAAAGTTTCTTGCAAGATTGCTGCAAGGTATCTGAATAAGTTCCAACAAGATTTCTTAAAAGATTTTTGCAAGTTTTCTTGTAAAATTTCTTTTAGGTTTCTTGGAAGTATCATGCAAGATTCCTTGGAAGATAACTACGAAGTTTCCTGCAAGGTTTCTGCAATATTGCTTGCAAAGTTTCCACGGGGTTAATGAAAAATTTTTGCGAGGTTTCTTTCAAGATCGCTGTGAGGTTTCATGAAAGTTCACTGCATAGATTTTGCTAAGAATTTGCGAGGTTTCTTGCAAGGTTATTGTAAGGTTTTTAACTGCACAGCTGCTGCAATGTTTCTCGAGATGTTTTTGCCAGATTTTTAGCAAGTTGCTGCAAACTTTTCTTCAAGGTTTCTGCAATGTTTCTTGCAAAGTTTCTGCGGGGTTTCATGAAAAGTTTTTGCGAGGTTTCTTTCAAGATTGTTGTGAGGTTTCATGAAAGTTCACTGCAAAGTTCATTCAAAAGGTTACTGCGACCTTGCAATGAAACCTTGCAGTAAGCTGCCAAAGGAATCTTGCAGAAATATTTTATTGTAATCTTATTAGAACCTTTCATAGCAACCTTGCAAAAATCTTTCATCGAAAGATTGCTCCAATGTTACATGTTAAATTTGTAGCAAGATTTCACAAAACTTTGCAGAAAAGTTTGTGCAAGGGACATAAAAAGGTTACTACGACCTTGCAGTGAAACTTTGCAATAAACTCACCAACCTTGTCAGCAACCTTGCAGCAATCTTGCAGCAAGGTTTCATGCTGTACGGGGAACACTAAATGTACTTTTGGTATTTCAGTAACACCAAAAGTACAATTTTGATGTTAAAAATTGTATTAAACAAAATCGGGGCATAGGTTCTTACAGCGAACAGGCTATGAAAGCCGCCTAACATGATTTTTCTGCAACATGGGCTAGTACAAAGTATCAGAAAATAATTCTAGTTATGTAGATATATATATATTGCGACAAGTATACATACTCGCGCATTCAAATTTCCCGCCTAACAGCCAAGCTACTGTAGAACAGTAGTTCTGAGCTCAGCCGCCAGGTGGCAACCCCGAATGTCCTTACGTGCATCGGAAAAAATGAGGCCAGAGTATATAAGAGGCCAAGAAGCTAACCAGAGCAGAGCAGAGTAGACTACGGTCTCCTCTCTCTCTTTACCTAAGTGAGCACACAAGGTTGAGAGAGAGTGAGACAGGTAGTAGCTGGCTGCCTTGGCTTGTGGAGCACCACAGCTTAGGAGGAGCTTCTTTCTCTTGCACATGAGGGTAGACCAAGTGCGCACACAGGTCTACACTACAGTGCATATGCTGGTGGCGTTAGAGTTATGTCAGGTGAGCGCACAGGCGTAAATCTATGCTACCTAGAGCACACTCGCAACCTTTTGCCGTCACTGCAATGCCGACCTTGCGCCGCTGAATTTAAGGGTGACGTCCACCCAAAATCTTATATTCTATTTGACATATCGCAACTGGCTTAATTAAGGGCCTCGTCCACCCACAGCTGTCGCATCCGCAACTACGTGAACTGTAGAATATATTAAGGGTGTCATCTACCCATTGCATTTTTGTATTAGTTTAAAGGACTCCGTCCGACCGTCGTGTAAATAATAGATTTTAGAATAAATTAAGGGTGTCGTCTACCCATTACATTTTGTTATGTTAATTAAGGGGAAAAAACACTTTTTTTTGGTCCCACCATCGAATCTGGCTTTATTGCTTTTTTTATAGGAAATTTACTGTAGAATAAGCTCCAACAAGTTTTTTTACCCTATCTCATTTAGTTTCGTTTTCATGAAGAAATTAGTAGGATAAACTTTTAATTGATTTTTTTGTTAATTTTGCTATTTTGAGATTTTTCTCAAATTTTTAGCTAATCTTATCAAAACACTATAAGAACTAATTTTTTTATTGCTTGATTCAATAATTTATAAATCATTAATTAATCTCCAAAAAGTTTTTTTTAAGTGATTTAATTTTGTTTTTATTTATTAAGTCTATAATAAATTTTTATAAATTTAAAAAATTTTAAGAATTATTTTAAATGAAATTTTTAAAATTTTTATTGATTTTTTTAGGTTTAATTGAAAAAAAAGAGTTTATTTTTTTAATTTTAACAAAATATTTATCTTAATTTAAGCTCTAAAAAGTTTTACATTCATATTTTATTCCGTTTTGATTTTGTAAGGAAACGTATAGCACATAGTTATTTATGTAATTTTTTATCAATTTGAATTTCGCGCGTTCGCGCTTTCGCTCCTATCATTTTGCTACATGAGAGTCAGTCTCAGCTGATTGTATGGTCAGTTTACAGTAAGTTTGTTTATTTAAAGTGCATTTAAAAAATTATTAGTAGGTTATTTGTGGTTTAATTTACATAAAATTATTAATTTTTAATAAATTACACGTTCGTGAGTTATTTCGTATTTTTTTATGTGCGCCTGCAATTCTAAATTTATCTGAATAAAAAGTGTATTTAAAGTATAAAAAGCTTGAATCGACATTAAAAATACGAACCTCAAAAATGTCAAATAATGAAAGAGATTCAAGAGGGAGATTTTCAAATTATCATCCGGACAAGAAAAAATCTTTAGGAAGATCTAAAAAGAGGCCAAGAAAGTTTCTTGGCAGAAGTGAAAAAAATTCTCCTGTGTCAAAGAGAAGAAAGCCCTCTACTACTTCATCTAAATTAAGAGAGACAGAATTTTCAAGTTCAAATACTCAAAATAGAATTGTTGACATCAACATTCTATTTTCTGAATTAGAAAAAATTATCTGTTGTAGTGAATGTCATAACAAAATAAAATCCAGTGAATCATCTTTTCAAGGATTAGGATTTAAAATTAAAGTAAATTGTAACTCGTGTGGTGAACTAGCAGCTATAAACTCTAGCAAGAGAATAGGTGCTGTGGGAAATGCTTGTGAAGTGAATAGACGTAGTGTGCTTGCTGCTCGTACTCTTGGCCAAGGACTTGCTGGCTTATCCACTTACTGCGGAATCATAGATTTGCCAAAGCCAGTTGCTCAATCAGCTTTTGATAATATTAATGATGGACTAAGTAAAGTGTGCCAACAAGTGGCAGAAGAATCTATGTCTGAAGCTGTTAAGGAAGAACTTAATTTGACTTCTCCAAATAATGCTAGACTTGTTGTTTCTGGTGATGGTTCATGGAGAAAAAGAGGATTTTCTTCATTACAAGGATTAGCAAGCATTATTGGAAATCAAACTGGCAAGGTAATGGATGTTGCAATTAAAAGCAGTTATTGCAAGGGTTGCGCAGAGTGGGAAAATAAGCAAGGAACATCTGCTTATGAAGAATGGCATGAGAATCATGAAACACATTGTTCAGCCAACCATCATGGCAATGCTGGAAGCATGGAAGTGAGTGGTGTTAAAGAAATGTTTAAAAGATCAGAAGAAAAGTATGGTGTTCGATATCAGTATTACATTGGAGATGGAGATTCTAAAGTTTTTAAAGAGGTTTCGGAGTCAAAACCATATGGAGATACTGTTATTGTTAGAAAGAAAGAGTGCGTTGGACATGTTCATAAGAGAATGGGCACTCGACTAAGAAATCTTAAGAAATCACTTACCGGTCAAAAACTTAGTGATGGACAACCTATCGGTGGAAGAGGTAGACTGACAGCTCAAGTGATTGATCAGTTGACCTCTTATTATGGTAAAGCCATAAGAGATCACCCAGATTCCGTTCAATATATGTCAAATGCAATCTGGGCTTCGTTTTACCACAAACAATCAACTGATCAAGAACCTCAACATCAGCTGTGTCCTGAAGGATCTAATAGTTGGTGCAAATGGCAGAAAGCCAAGGCTCAAAACAACCTAAAGAACTTTAAACATACACAAGGCATTCCATCTGCCATCATGGAGGAAATAAAGCTAATCTACGAAGATTTTACAAAAGAAGATTTGCTCGTAAGATGTCTTGGTGGATATACTCAAAACTCGAATGAGAGTTTCAACAGTTCTGTGGGGAAACTTGTGCCAAAATCATCTTTCAGTGGCTTGTCAACTTTGAAGATTGGTGTTTACACAGCTGTAACTTGTTTTAATGATGGACGAACTGGCTTCCTCAAGATTATGGAAAGATTTGACATTGAACCTGAAACTGCATCTATTGAGTGGGTGAAGACTTCTGATGACAAAAAATTGTTTCATACAGAGAGACAAACTCAATCTCATACGAAAGAAGCACATACTCAAAAGATGAAAGCTCGAATGGGTGTACAAGACTTCTACGCCCCAGGTGCATATTGAATTTGTGTAAGTATAATTTTATTTATTATCACATAAATGAATATAAATTTAATATATAATTTTAAATATTAATTTAAAAAGCAAATTATGTTTTTAAATTTTAAATATGAATTTTAAAATAAAATTTTTAATGATTACATGATATAAAATATTATTTTTTTTAGTTTTCAGCTGATTCAAGGTGGATACGAGTTAATGAAACAATCAACAGAGTGACAGTTAAGGTTGAAACTGTCACAACAAATACAAAGTTTTATAGCTACGATGAAAAAAAGATGAGTATAAATGAAATATTATACAACAAATTAGATTATGAATATTGCTAATTTTACTAATTTCTATTTTTATGTATTTCAGTTTCATTTGGTCTATAACAGTTTACAGTTACCTGGTATCTCTTTTTTATATGAAAGACTAATATAAAAAGGAGATACCAGGAAAAATTATTTTACAAAAGATAAGTATATAATTAATAACTAGCAAAAAATACCTCGCTCCTAACGTCGCTCGGTTGAATTTTCATATATTGTATTATTATGTATAAATTAGCCAATTTTGAAATAGAATAGAATTGCCGCAACTTATGAATTTTGATATTCTAGTTTTGTTCTAAATTAAATTTTTATATTTTTATATAAAAGATTAATTAAAGTTACAATATGCATAAAAATTGTTTAAATACAAATTATATCATGATGAATTAAGAATTTGTTCTATTAAATTGCATTAGAATCAATGAAAAAATATAAAAGGAATTCATTCTTTTTAATCACGTGTTTTAATCACGAACCATGAAAAAATTGAAAACGGTATTTGACGTTTACTAGAACTAACAACTGCACGGAGAGAGGAAAGTATTGTTAAAATGGGTTCTGAATCAAGTATATCTAATTTATGTACTAAGGTACTTAAAAAAAGAGTGGCGACATAATTTCAAGTAGTACTATAGCTTGAATTTTAGGGACCAATGTTGGTACTATTATATTATGAAGTAAGAGCGTAAATTTGCGATGCTTAGTGTCTTTTTTTTTTAACTAAGACTGATATTTCACCTACTTAATTCAAGGGCAATATTTCGCAGAAAATGTAATTATTAATCTCTTTTCGGGCGGCTTTTCCTGTTACTAAAATAAAAAATTATTAAATAGAGAATTATTGACATAATATATAACACTTTAAAATTACTAATAATTAATATTTTAATTCGTGATATTTAAGTAATAAAACGATACATATTTATCTTCCATATTCAGTTTTAAAATAGTTACTTTTGAGTTTTATATTAATTATTAGTAATTTGAAATTGATATATATATATTATATGATTTACATTATATTTATCAACTGTTGAAAATTTTTACACAATTTAATGGGTTTTACGTTGATAAGTATTAATTATATTGAAGTTTTTCGCTCCTAACGTCGCTTGGTTGAATTTTCTTTTATTATATTATTATGTATAAATGACTGGTTTCAAGTAAATAAAAATTAATTAATTTAAGTTAATTTTGAGTACTGAATAAAATTAAAAATAATTTGATGAAACATAATATAAAAATATATGTACACATGTGCTTAAAGTAAAAAAGCGTATAATTTATTTCATCAAGTGACTATTTCTCAATCTACTTCCATAAGAAAAACAAAGATAGTACGATATTTGATATAAATAGACTGAAAACTGGGAACTGAGTAACAACTATAATTTCCAGACCTTAAGAGGCGTTCGGAACCAAATCGGTGACTTGCGGTATATATCAAGTCAGCATTTTTCGCTTTACGATAATATTTTGTATATTTTTATGGCTTAAACTATTTTAAATTATTCTTTATATACATGACTAGAGGAAATGACTATATTTTTACCATATGAATAAGTAAATAAATTATTATAAGCATTTATTACAAATATCAAACTGACTTGACATATACCGCATGCAATAAACTGTCGTGTCGATTGTTAGGTGGCATTTTTCGCTTTATAACAATATTTTGTATATTTTTGTGGCTTTAACTATTTTAAATTATTCTTTATATACATAACTAGAGGAAATGACTATTTTTACCATATTAATAAATGAATAAATTATATTTTTACCATATTAATAAATGAATAAATTATTATATGCATTTATTACAAGCACTGAATTAAGTCACCGATTTGGTTCCGACCGCCTCTTAATATATGACCATGAATTTGAATTATGGAATTAATTTTTACGTGAAACATGCTTTAAAAAAATCTGTGTTTATTTCTAATAAAAATATCTTCACAAATGTATTTTATATACATAAAATACGAAATTTAAATTAAAAAACCATAAGATTAAAATACACATTTTTGGTTAATTTTAAATTTGAATATTTCAGAATAATAAAATAACTATTTGCAATTGTGGCGGTCCCGCCGTCGACAACTGTACACGCCGAGGACTGGCGCCACCATCCAACGACAGCAAGCAACACGAGCGCCCAAAGACAGCGCAAGCAAACGCTTGTACCGCGTGAAATCTTCAAGCTAAGTTAGAATCGTCTGAGCAACCGAGAGACTCGCACGCCTACTTATCTACCGCCGCAGCTGTAGCGTTTCTTTATCTTTGTATCGCGCCCATCAACCGACATAAAGTTCAATATATTATAATCTATTTTCTTACAATTATCTTTGTACTTGAATCTCTTGTAAAAAGGAATTATTTATTATCAAGATTAAACGTTATTTTATTTAGTGTACATTAAGTGAATCATTTAATCACCCTTACCTGAATAACCACACTGGTGACCCCGCAACTGAAAAAGAACGACATAAATCTCAAAAAAAGAAAATAAGATCAACATGACAGGAAACGATCCAACCAACACCGAGGGCGCACAAACAACTGTATCCAGCATCACACAACTTAGGCTACCGCCATTTTGGAAAGAACACCCAGCTTTATGGTTCGGACAAGTAGAATCGGCTTTCGCCATTGCAAAAATTACAGCGGATGCCACGAAATACAGGTACGTCGTAGTAAACCTGAATCAAGACATTTTGCCTTTTGTCTCGGACCTTATACAAAGTCCACCGACGGAAAACAAATATGACGCAATAAAAAAACGAATTGTGGACACTTTCTCGGAAAGTGACGAAACAAAATTAAGACGATTATTACGCGGCGTGAGTGTCTCAGACGAAAAACCCACGCGTCTCTTACAAAAAATGAAAAACCTTGTTGGTACGCAATGCAGCGATTCAATTCTTCGCACCTTATTTCTTGAACACCTACCAGAACAAGTACGTGCACATCTCGTCATCGGGGACGTCAACATCTCCGAACTTGCATTACAAGCGGACAAAATAATCGACATAATGCACCCACCTTCAAATGAAATTTGCGCCATAAATGCAAACAAAGACAACACAACGCTAGAGGAAATAAAAAACTCTATCGAAAAGCTCACGAGAGATGTTGCGACATTGTTAAAGAAAGTCGATAATCAATCGCGAGGCCGATCTAAAAGTCCTCACGCAAATCAAGCTAGAGCAGGACAGAGCAATTCGTCCGGTATTTGTTACTTCCACACAAAATTCCAAGAAAAGGCTAACAAATGTCGCCCGCCATGTTCATTCAAGCCTACGGAAAACTAATGGCGCTGTCGTCAACAGAGGTGGTGAATGGCAGCAACAACGACACACTCAAAGAATACCGCCTCCATATATATGACCAGAAAGATGGTAAGAAATTTCTGATAGACACCGGCTCTACAGTCTCTGTCATTCCACACACATTCTTTAGACAAAAACTAGCGATGAAACAACACAAACTGTATGCGGCAAACTCAACTGTCATAAATACATATGGTGAAATATTACTCACACTTGACCTCGGACTGCGCCGAGAAGTCAAGTGGCCTTTTATCGTAGCGAACGTCAAAGTCGCAATCATAGGTGCAGATCTCATCTCACATTATGGTTTTCTTATAGATCTAAAAAAAAGGCGCATTCTTGACCCGCTCACTAAACTCTCCGCCCTAGGCGAGATACAGCAGGCACAGGAACACGGCATTTCCACCATCGACCGCAACGCACTGTCATCGCAGAACTACAATGACATACTAAAGAAGTATGCTGACGTCACCAAGCCATCTTTCAAACGTCATCCTATCGCTGAGACTACCATAGCACACCACATCGTCACTGAAGGCCCACCAGTCGCAGAACGTCCTCGCAAATTTGCAGGTGCTAAACTCGAGGCAGCCAAGGCTCAAATCAACACTCTCTTGGAACAAGGTATAATCAGATCATCTAGCAGTCCTTGGGCTAGCCCGCTCCACATGGAGCCCAAAAAAAACGGTGACTGGCGCCCCTGTGGCGACTACCGCAAACTCAACGCTCAAACGGTGCACGACAAGTACCCACCTAGACTCATCCAGGATCTTTTCCCGCTGTTACATGGAAAAAAGGTATTTTCTACTTTGGACCTAGTCCAAGCATACTACCAAATTCCAATGGCACAAGAAGACATCCAAAAAACAGCCATAACCACGCCCTTTGGATTATACGAATTTCTGGTAATGCCTTTTGGACTACGCTGTGCTACACAGACCTTTCAAAGATTCATGGATATCATCCTCAGGGACATGGATTTTGTCTTCTGCTACATTGATGACATCATCATCTTCTCAGAGTCACACGAACAACACAAAGAGCATCTTCAAAAGGTCTTTGAACGACTATGCAAACATGGATTAAGCATAAACGTTAACAAATGTTTTTTAGGACGATCAGAAACAACTTTTCTTGGCTACACCATTAACAAAGAAGGTTACAAACCTCCAACACAGCGAATAGAAGCCATCACACAGTATCCTAAACCGCAAACAATCAAGGAACTTCGAAGATACTTGGGCATCATAAATTACTACCGCTCAATAATTCCAAAGGCCGCTGAACTGCTCATGCCACTCAATGCTTATCTTACTGACTCTCGCAAGAACGATAAAAGAATAATTCAATGGACCTCTGAAGCAGAAGAAGCTTTCACAACCTCCAAAGAAAAACTGGCAACTCTCGCCATCACGGCTTATCCTTCTGCAAATGCACCATTAGCTCTCATCACGGACGCCCCAGACACATGCATTGGGGCCACGCTAGAGCAACATGTAAACAACACTTGGTCACCTCTAGGCTTTTTCTCTCGCAAGCTGTCAGACACAGAGAAAAACTACAGCACATACGACAGAGAACTACTAGCTATCTTTGCTGCAATCAAACATTTCAAACACCAACTTGAGTGTAGAAGTTTCAAAATCCTAACAGATCACCAACCTCTCACTCATGCATTCAAGCAACGATTAGACAAAGCTTCTCCAAGGCAGCAACGACAACTAGATTTCATCTCACAATTCTCAACCAACATCGCGCACATAAAAGGCACTGACAACACAGTAGCAGACGCTCTTTCCAGAGTTTGCACCATCGACATGCCAACAATCATAAGCTCGCAACAACTGCACGCAGCACAGAAGGATGATCAAGAACTTAAAGATCTTATCAAGAAACCTTCTTCACTAAATCTACAACGACTATGCATAGAAGGTTATGAAGCCTACTGCGACATTGTCAACAGCACAGTCAGACCGTTCATACCCTCCAGCTTAAGATGCACCGCATTCAATTCAGTCCACAACCTATCACATCCAAGTGGCCGCACTACGGCTCGCACTTTAAAAAACAAGTATATTTGGCCTGGAATAAAAAAAGACGCTCTAAAATGGACAAGAGAATGCGTCGACTGCCAACGAGCAAAAATTCAACGACACAATCGTCTAACACCAGTTGGCATAGAAGTTCCCAACTCTAGATTCAATCATATACACCTTGATTTGATTCATCTACCACCAGTGGATGGTTTTCGTTACTGTCTCACAATCATCGATCGATTCACCCGCTGGCCAGTAGCAGTACCCATAAAGGACTGCACAGCAGAAACAGTTACCACAGCTCTATTTAACAATTGGATTAGTCACTATGGTTCACCGCTCACCATCACTACGGACCAGGGAGCACAATTTGAATCTGCTCTTTTCAAATCGCTCGCCAGATTCCTTGGTTGCAACAAAACTAGAACTTCGCCTTACCATCCAGCCTCAAACGGTATCATTGAGCGCTGGCACAGAACACTCAAGGCTGCTTTAATGTGCAAATCGAACATCCCATGGACACACTTACTTCCATCAGTCATGCTTGGACTACGCACGATCTACAAAGAAGATTTAAAAGCCTCACCTGCTGAAATGCTATACGGAACAACTCTCCGTATACCTGGCGAATTTTTTGTACATCAAGATACACCTGGAAACCCTCAAGATTTCGTCGAGAAACATCGTTCATACATGAAAACAATTCGTCCCGTTCCTACGTCACACCACAACAAAACACAGTGCTTCAGATTAAAGGACATTGACTCCTGTTCGCACGTCTTTGTAAGAAGTGACCACGTAAAAGCTCCTCTTGAACCTCCTTACCAGGGACCCTACCAAGTGTTGGAACGTCTTTCGGACCGACTTTTCAAAATAAAAATAGACGAGGAAGAAAAAAACATATCCATCGAGCGACTAAAACCTGCCTACATTGCAAACGAGAACCAAAACACACTTGAGGAGCAGATACAAGAAGAAACTTCAACAGCACCAAACCCTCCGGAGACAACAAAAAAGGTAAAATTTGCATCGAATCTCGACCGAGATTCTGGAGGGGGAGTAGATGTGGCGGTCCCGCCGTCGACAACTGTACACGCCGAGGACTGGCGCCACCATCCAACGACAGCAAGCAACACGAGCGCCCAAAGACAGCGCAAGCAAACGCTTGTACCGCGTGAAATCTTCAAGCTAAGTTAGAATCGTCTGAGCAACCGAGAGACTCGCACGCCTACTTATCTACCGCCGCAGCTGTAGCGTTTCTTTATCTTTGTATCGCGCCCATCAACCGACATAAAGTTCAATATATTATAATCTATTTTCTTACAATTATCTTTGTACTTGAATCTCTTGTAAAAAGGAATTATTTATTATCAAGATTAAACGTTAGTTTATTAAGTGTACATTAAGTGAATCATTTAATCACCCTTACCTGAATAACCACACAATTACTTAACAATCCTTTTTGCATTCAATATAAAATTTTAATAAGATACAAATATTACAAAGTGTATGTATCACAAGTAAGGTTTGCATATCATAAATATTATAATTTTTAGAAAATTCTTGATATTAATAAATTATTAATTTAAAAAATTAATTATTTTTTCATTGATGACAAGTAACCTTTCAAATATAGTTAAAATAATACTGTAAATGTCAATCAAATGATATTTTTATCAAAATAAATTTTTATTTAACTACAATCTATTGTAATAATTATTTTTTAAATATATATATTATAAAAATAATAATTTTATTTGATGAACAGTTATATAAATATTATATATTTATAATTGTATGTCTAAATTTATTAAATTAAAATTTTATTCAGTTATCATTCAGAGAATAAAGTATTTAAATTAGTTTTCATCAAAATATATTATTCAAAAAGTTACTTTTTAACAATTGTTTATAAATAACATACATTTGACCTAAATTACATTTTCATTTGTACACGTGTTAGTATTTAAATAATTTGTCATTACATAAAAATTGTTAACAATTAAATATATTAAAATTACATTTTAATATATTAAAATTATATTTACCTTAATTACATTTCCATTTGTACACATGTTTGTATTTAAATGAATTGTCATTTAAATAAAAATTGTTAACAATTAAATATATTGAAATTCATTTCATTAAAGCAATAATATTTTTAATAAGAGAAACATATTAATTTTTAAAATACATCAAATTACCTCATTTGAAAAATTATCATTACATGATATAAAAATTTTTTTTTTTATATCGTTTGAACATAATTCTTATCAAATACACTTAAAAAATATTTATTTGATATTAAATTTTTTTTAATAGTCAATTATAAAGATAGGAAAATATATGAAATATAAATAATTTTTTCTTATTATGTCTATAATTATGAATTTATATTTATGAACTGTCTAGATAGAAGTGGAATTTCCCCTAAAAAAGTAAACATTTCGAAAGAAAATTTACTTATTATTTGCGAAACACTTATTATAAATGCGGAAAAAAATAATATTCTGTAATATCACTCTAAAATTTGTATTAAATATGATCATTGAAAGTACAATTATTTTATTATGTTGAATTTGTTGTCAAAGTTTGATTATATTTCACTATGAGAAGATATAAAAATTAACTGTCATATTTAACTGATGTCTTTCCATTCTATTTCTGAATTTCTATAAAAGGAATGTATTAACTTGTACACAGTAAAAAATTTTTCGGAACTTTACATCGCTGAGTATGGTAAGTATCGGGACCCTTGCTGAGCGTGTTAATACACATGAAAACCGGTAAAATTACATGATACACGTTTCTAACCTACATTCAATATAATTTAATAAAAAATATACGTTGAACGTTTATTACTCATGACACTATGAAATTTGAAAAGATTATTTAATAACTTTATGTTAATTAATTAATAAGAATAAAATATTTCTTATTATGTTTAAAATGTGTTTCTATTGTCGCGAAAGTTCACGTATGTCATGTATTTTTACCGGACAGCCATGTTGATATTGACTGTAACATTACACTGCTAAGCACGGGGAAAATACCGCGATCATAGTAGGACCTACGCTCAGCGAAGTAAAGTTACATAAAAATATAACTTCACATCGCTAAAACATGTAATTATTTACAGAAAACTGGTATAGTTACCAGAAAATTTTTCAAAGTGTAGTATATACCATGATGATTATTTATTTAAATTTTCAAATTATTCTAATCATTAGTTTTCAAGATATTTAGATTTCTGATTCCAAATAGAAAAATATTAGTAAATAATATTGGAACTCAAACTCCTCAATGACTAATGAATAGATTTATTTAAAAATTTAACTGAATAATCTTCTCGATATATATTATATGTTAATGCATCTCTTTATTCAAAATTTTGAAATACAATGGAAATATAGTCAATATTTATCGGCGCAAGTGTACTGTCCATTTTACATCTCCTTAAATAATATATACTTATGAAATTTACATAATATTTTATAAAAACTATTAAAATGATAATCATATATGCAATATTATTTTAAGCCATGAATAAAAAGTTTAAGAAATTATTATTAAGGAGGTACCTTCGCTTTAGTATAACAAAACAGATTTGGTCGAAACTATGTAAAATTGTTTGTTTTTACGTCTAAAATGCACATATAAAGTAGAATAATACTGTGAATAAACAAATGATTATAAAAAAATATTGAAAACTGTAAATAACAATGAAAAAAAGTTAGGCTGGAGATAAATAATGATTGTTTATTATTATTTATACATTTTTTAAATGTAGATACTGCAAATATCTGTAAATAACTGTAAATAAATTGAAGAATACAATTATTAGAAATAACTCAAAATAATTTTCATTTTAGTTCTTTTTGCAACAAACTTTTTTTAATGAATATATATATATATATATATATATACTAGGGGGGGTTCCCCCCTGCTCGCTTCGCTCGCCAACCCCCCATTGTCAATATCAATTATCAAATCAATATCAATTTCCAAGAGAACGTTCTTAAATTAGATAACAATTAATTAAATTAGCTAACAATTAACTACCTTTCAGCTATCTCTCAGCTAACTTTTAGCTGAATTTTATGTAAATTTCAACTAACTTTTAGCTAACTTTCAGCTAAATTTTATCTGAATTTCAGCTATCTCTCAGCTAACTTTCAGCTAAATTTTATCTGAATTTCAGCTATCTCTCAGCTAACTTTCAGCTAAATTTTATCTGAATTTCAGCTAACTTTTAGCTAACTTTCAGCTAAATTTTAGCTGAATTTCAGCTAACTGAGGGCACATAAAATTCTTATACACGGCGGCGGCGGCGTAGGCGATATATCTTTATTATATATATATATATATATATATATACGTATATATATATATATATATATACATACGTGGGACATTTCACACCAACTGGAAGAGCAGAAAAATAAAAATCTCTGAAACTCTAAGAATATATTTTTTTTGATATCCAAAAGATGTAAATAAATTTTTAAGGATTTAGATTAGAAGAATCAAGAGCTATAGATCCTTAAAATTTGAAAATTTTTCAAAATTTTTAGAATAGTCCCACCTTAATCATTTTTTTTCCTGAAAATCTTGATATTTTAGAGAGAGATTCATAAGAATACTCCTTGTTGTAAATGAAGAGCAGAGTTAGCATGATTCTTTACAAAACCTGAATTTTGAAGTTTTCTATTGGTTCTTATATGTATTACATGGTAATTGAAATTACTCATGGTTCGCCACTTCAGAAATTTTTTTTCGCGAGCTTATTTTTTTCTATTTTACATGAACTTTAAAATAAATTTTTTATCATGTAAGTCCGAGCCAACAATAAGGAGTTATGACAGTTTAAAATATATATTTTCATGTATAATTTATTTTTAATATAAAAATTAATCATAGATGAAAATATACATTTATATTCAATATAAAAAATGAATGATACATTAAATTATGTATTTTAAACTGTCATAACTCCTTATTGGTGGCTCTTTCTTACACAATCGAAAATTTATTCTGAAGTTAATAAAAAATAGAAGAAAATAAGCTCTCGAAAAGCAATTTCTGAAGTGGCAAACAATGAGTAATTCCAATTACCATGTAATACATGTAAGCACCAATAGAAAACTTCGGAATTTAGGTCTGTAAAAAATCATGCTCACTCTCCAATTCATTTACAGCAAAAAGTATTCTTATGAATTTCTCTGTGAAACATCAGGATTTTCAGAAGAAAAATTATGAAGTTGGTACTTCTCCAAAAATTTTGAAAAATTTCCAAATTTTAAGGATCTATGGCTCTTGATTCTTCCAATCTAAATTCTTGAAAATTTTTTTACACATTTTGGGTAACAAACAAAATATATTCTTTGAGTTTCAGCGATTTTTATTTTTTTGCTTTTCCAGTTTGTGTGAAATGACCCATATATATATATATAAATGTATAATTGCTGAAAATGACCATTTTTATCGTTATATTATTTTTACAAATTTTATTATTATTTATTCATTATATAACAATTAATTCATAGCATTTTTCATAATTTCTTTTATTTTTCAGCTTTTAAAGTGAAAAGGCAGTAAATTAAAATAGTTAATATAAAAGCAATTATTTTGTGAATATCTTTGGAAAAAGTTCATTGAAAACAAATTAAAATTCTTAAAAGAATTTTAATTTTCAATAATGGTTTTGACTGAGAAAAATAAATTGATTGTTAAAGGACAGGGATTGTATAGTGGAATTGCTTTCATGTTAACTGATATTCATATATTAAAATTTAATAATATTTCAAACCGGTACACCTCATTCAAAATGCAATTATTTTTACCAATTCAAAGACCACAACATATTAAATCAGTACCGATTGATGGAGAATTTATACAATTATTATTTTCCGGAAATTTGGAAAAGTGTCACCGGATTTGTGTGTATTATAATAATAAGGTAATTCATATATATGACAGTTTAAATCTTAAATATCTACCAGATGAGCATGAGATTTACATAAACAGATTATTTCCAAACAGAACAGAATTGAGCATAGTATTCGAAACAGTACAATCACAAACAGATAATTATGATTGTGGCATTTTTGCAATTGTTTTTGCTATTGCAATACTTAATAATTCAGGTCCGTATTGTTTAAAATATGATGTTTCTCCAATGAGATTACGTTCATCAAGAATTTTTAGAACGCACCAGTTTTGCAAAATTATAATAATGCAAATATTAATTACGATAATTCACCGGACATGATAAGGAGGAGTTTTTGTCATGAGCAACGTCTAAATTAAATATTATTAAATTTAGATTTCACCGAGCTTGAACTATTAGAAAAAAAACACACAAATATATTTATTGGCAGAACAAAAAAAGATCATGGAAATGTATCGTAAACAAAAGAATTCGAATCATGAAGTAATTTTGATGGAAATTGACGATGACATTTCGTATACGAATTTTTAAAAACCAAATACTGATATAATGGGAATCGATGAAATTCACTTAAATTATAACGATAATAAAATTAGCACAGTTGAGATTAAATTAAATAAAGAAAAAAAAAGAATCAAAAGAAATAGATAAAAAATAAGCTTTATTTGTAACAGGACTTGAGAGCATGAAGAAGCTGCCCGTCTTGTTATAATATTTCCAATCCTAACTTATGAATAAACGATGCGTTTAATCGTGTTATTTTGCTACAAAGTAAAAATTTGTAAGATTAATTTCTAGTGCGGACAACTCAAGGAATTTACCAAAATATCATACATACAAAGTTATAATGAAAACTTTCAATGTATCGTATTTTATGGTTAGGTTTATCGATTTTGATATCTAATTTCCAATCCAAGCTCATAAAGAAATAACAAGTCGAAACGATTTTTTATTTTTACAAAAATGATTGTACCAATATAGCTTTAGTGCGGACAAGTCATTATATTTGTTTAATTTATGAATTGAAAAAGATATTGATAAAATAAAAAAAGCAAAACTCAATTGCTGCAGCTTCGACATCCCGTTAAGAGCAGGTCGTAAATCGCTGTCCTTTTTTAATCAAAGAATTAATTATTGTAGCAAAAACTAATAATTGTAGCAAAAAATAAGGAGATAGCCCCATCTCGTATAATAAAAAGCAAGATTAGAATGGGAATATTAGGAAAATGTATTGCATATATTTATGAGATTGAATTTCAAAAACGAGGATTACCGCATATGCATATGTTAGTAACAACTTACTCTTGGATGAAAGTGATAAATTTGATATTCCCGAAAAAGTTGATAAAATAATAAGTGCAGAAATCCCAAATAGAGATATTTATCTATAATTATATAGTATTGTTGAACAATTTATGATACGCGGTCCCTATGGTATGCAAAATATAAATTGTTCGTGCATGGATAAAAATATGAAACAATGTACTGAAAATTTTCCAAGAAAATTTAATAATACAACAACATTTAGATCCAATGGGTATTTACTATACAAACGTAAAAATGATAGCGTCAAAATAATTTTCAAAAATAAATTTACAGAAAGAATCGCAGATAATAGATTTGTTGTTCCTTATAATCCTTATTTATTATTGAAACTTAATGCACACATACACGTAGAAGTTTGTTCAACTGTACACTGCATTAAATATTCATTCAAATACTGTTATAAAGGTCATGATTGTGCATACATTAAAATACATCAAGTAAATATGGATTTTCAATCAGAAAATAAAGACACTTTTCAAAAGGTCAATCGTAGAAATGTTGAATATGGATATGACGAAACCCAACAATACATTAATACATGATACTTATGTCCACCTCAAGTAATGCACAGGTTATGAGAATATCCTTTACATGTTATTTCGCATACTATAAAACGTCTAAGCGTTCATAAAGAAAATCAACAAAACGTATTTTTTAAAGGAGGAAAAGAATAAATGATCATGCAAAAAAATGTGGGAGCAACATCTTTTAACAGCATCTTTTGAATTAAATAGAGAAAATTTTGAAGCACGAAATCACTTGTATTCAGAGATACTAAATTTTCATACATTTGATGAAAAACTGAAAAAGTGGAATAAAAGAAAAAAAAAGAAAACCAATACTTAGTAGAATGTACTCAGTAAGTCCGAAAGATAGAGAACGTTATTTTATTAGGTTATTACTATAACATGTTAAAGGAGCTATTATTACATGTTTGAAGCTTTGGGTACTGTTGATGATGTTATGTACAATTCGTCTTATGAGGCAGCTAAGGCAAAACAATTAATTAATGAAGATGAAGAATGCGATAGATGTTTGGAAGAAGCATCTTAAACAGAATTCCTTTCTATTCTTTATAAATCATTTGCTTTTATTTGCGTTTTTCATAATCCTATAAATTCACAAAATTCATATGAAAAATATAAAGATAAGTTATACCATTCTAAATACGAAAAAAATATAAATGAAAATCTTGCATTGAATTTTATTAAAAATAATTTACAAGTCAATGGATTTTTTTCAAATAATTCCAATTTACCTAACATAAGCACATTTATAGAAAAAGATAATAATCAAACAATTTTAAATCATAATAATAATATTCTTAATGAATAAGAAATGAAAATAAATTCTTTAAATGATAAACAAAGGCAAATATTTAACTCTACTATAAAAAGTTTAAACGACCAAAGTAAAGAAAAATATATTTTTATAGATGGACCAGGTGGAAGTAGAAAAAGTTATTTACTTAACGTTTTAATAGTTTATTTTAAATATCATACTATACATTATTTATGTGTAGCTTGGACAGCTATAGCAGCAAATTCATTAGTCGATGGAAAAACCGTGCATACAACATTTAAACTACCGTTAAGAGGCCGCTTGAGTGAATTAATTAATTAATTATTAATTAAAAATAATTTTGATGCTTCTTTTTCAAAAAAAGTTTGACATACTTACAAAATCATGAGTGAGGCTAGAGAATTAATTTTTTCTTAGTAGAAAAAATATTGTTTTTTACTGTACGAGTTGCGGACAACTATTGATTTCTAGTATTAACTACTAGTTTTTCCAAAAACCTACAATTTTTTATTAGAAAAGGATAGAGATATACAACGTCCTCTTAAATACAACAGATTGTACAACTTGTAATGTAAAGCCTAATTCTGCAGAAAGCAAACAAAGGGAACACAAATAATTATTTGGGATAAAATATCCATGACTTCAAATGTTTGCTTTTCAAGCAGTTGATCGTCTTTTCTAAGATTTATGCGATGTGAATCAACCTTTTGGTGGTAAAACTGTAATCGCATCAGGAGATTTAAGGCAAACATTACCAATTGTACGACATGGAAGCCGTATGAACATTATTGAAAATTAAGTTTAATTTAGTTTATTATGGCAGAATTTAGAGCTCAAAATATAGAGTCAAAGTAAATATAAAAATCCAAAAAATATTGGGCTCAGAAAAAAATAGAGCCAAGAAAACATAAGAATAAAAAAAATAACATTTAAAGAAATATTGGTCCAAAAAAATTTAGAGCTCAAGAAAATATAAGAATCAAAAAAATATAGAGCTCAAGTTAAATAAGAATAAAAAAAATATTAGGATAAAAAAAATATTAGGATAAAAAAAATATAAGAATCAGACAAATATTGGGCCCAAAAAATATAAAGATCAAGAAAATATAATAATTAAAAAAAATATTGCACCCAAAAAAATATAAGATTAAAAAAATGAAAACTCAAAGAAAAGTTAAAAAACAATAAGGCCCAGAAAAATAAATGGCCCAAAAAATTAGGGAACCAACGAAATGAGGCCCAAAGAAAATAGGACTCGAAAAAAAGTAGGTCTAAAAAAATATAAGGCCTAGAGAAATATAGGACCAAAAAAGATATGGAAGCCAAGAAATAAGAGGCCGAAAATAATAAGGCTTAAAAAAATAATTTAAAAAAATGTAGAGCCTAAAAAATATAAGGCTCAGAAAAAATAGAGCTAAATAAAATATAGGACCAAAAAAATTTATAGAACCCATGAAAATATAAATTAAAAAAAAATATTGGGCCCAAAAATATAGAGCACAGGAATATATAAGAATTGAATAAATATTAGGCCCCAAAAAAATAGAGCCCAAGAATGCATCAGAATCGAAAAAATATTGGACCCATAAAATATAGAGCCCAAGAAAATATATAAAAAAAAAAAAATATGGGGCCTAAAAAAACATAAGACCCAAAAAATATAGAGCCCAAAAAACTATAGAGAACAAAAAAATATTGGGCCCAAAAAAATATAGGGCGCAAGAAAATATAAGGCTAAAAAAATAGAGCTAAACAAAATATAGTACCCAAAAAAATTATAAAACCCAAGAAAATATTAATTTTTAAAAATATTGGGCCTGAAAAAATATTGGTCCTAAAAAAATATAGAGTCCAATAATATATAAGAATCGAAAAAATATTGGGCCTAAAAAATATAGAGCTAAGAAAATATAAAGTCGAAAAAAGATATGAGGCCCAAAAAAATATAAGACCCAAAAAAATATAGTCTAAAAAAATATAGAGACCAAAAAAATATTGAGCCCAGAAAAATATTGGGCCCAAAAAATATAAGGCCCAGAAAAATATAGAGCTAAATAAAATATAGGACCCAAAAAAATTATAGAACCCAAGAAAATATAAATTTAAAAAAAATATTGGGCCCAAAAAAATATAGGGCGCAAAAAAATATAAGGCCCAAAAAATATAAAGCCCAAAAAAATATAGAGATAAAAAAAATTCTGGGCCCAAAAAAATATAGGGTGCAAGAAAATATAAGGCCCAAAAAAATATTGGGCCCAAAAAAATATAAGACCCAAAAAAATATGACCCAAAAAGATGCTTATGACTAATAAGGACTAATTATATAGGGCCCAATAAAAAATTGCTACTTTTATTACCAAAAGAATAGACACATTTAACAAATGCGAAGAACCGGGGAACCGGAGAACCGGAGAACCGGAGAACTGGAGAACCGGAGAAACGGAGAAAGAAGTGGTTTTACTTTCATATAATATTGGATAAGATTTTAAGTTATAATAACTCAAAACTTTCAAGCTGTTCTTCTCGAATAATGAATTTTTAAAATTTTTGGTGCTGGGCCGTAAGGTTTAAGCTGAACCCATGGATGGATTTGACTTTTCCAAACGGTTTTGGCTTTAGTATTAGCATCATTCTTGCATGAATGGAGGATTTTGAAATCGATTGACTAGAAGTAATAAAAAACCCAAAAATAAGGTAAAAATATTAAAATTTATTTAAAAAATTGATATTTTTTGTTGAAAAATAAAAAAATTTTTGTGTCTCAGAAATTCCTTTATTCATGTGAGAATGATACTAATATTGAAGCTAAAACCATTTGGAAAAGTTAAATCCATCCATGGGTTCAGCTTAAACCTTACGGTCAAGAGCTTATGAGTACAAAGGTTCATCGAATGATTGTGGGCTTACAACTGAAGCAAAATTTGCTTATAATAGCTTAAATTAAAGGTATTTGAGTCTACTTTTAAATATTTCATTTCTTAAAAAATAACTAAGTTAAATATAATGAATATTGAATATTTTTGTTTGCAGGTTATAAAAGTGTTTTGTCCCCTTAAAGGACTCCGTCCGCCCGTCGCGTAGTTATTAAGTTTTAGAATAAGTTATGGGTGTCGGCCACCCGTTATCTTTATATCACTTAAGGGCTCCGCATGCCTATAGAGATTAGTAATTTAGATAATCAAGGGAGCCAGCTACCTATTATTACCGTAGTGTTAAGTATAGCGATATTAGGTGCTGTTCGCCTATTAATATCATAATTATTTAGTTATTAATCATTTGTCTCTTTTTGTTTGCACATTGTTGCAGGTGAGAGCCTCTGGTACAAATTAGACCGCCCGGGCCAAAGAATCTCTTAATTAAACTCAAACTATTATTTAGATTCGTTTAAAGATTCATTAATTGATTTAATCATTCATTAAATGGCCGTCAAGTGGCCAAGATAAATATAGAACTGATTACTTTTGTAAATTACATTTTTATTTAAGGTTAGGTTAGATATTTGTATTATATAAAATAATAGGTTTAGTTTTGTTTAACGAATTATTATTATTTCATTATTGTAATCGTCGTTGTAAATGAGTTTAACGAGTACAATAAAGCCAAGGTACTCCCTAGCATAACCAAACGCGTTTAACCCGGTTATTATCCTTTATTTTCCACCGTCCAATCCTTCCCACTCCTGCCGATCTTACTCTGGTTACTCACTGAAGCGTCCGGCAACAGGAGAAACACGTATTTCCCCCTACCGAAAGGGAATATATATATATATATATATATATACCAGGGGGGGGGGGGATGCTCTCCTGCTCGCCCTGCTCGACAAACATCGTCTTAAAGTATACATGTGTATTTATGCGAGTGCGAGTGTCTGAGTGTGTGTGAATGATGCAGAGTACTTATTAATTTGATGTTCACAAAGTATAAAACGAGACAATGTTGCAAGCAGAGTTGTGAATGAGGAAATAGTTTTACATTTGAAATGGTCAAGTAATTGAAAATGCTTGCACCATTTACCATTTATAGAGCAAGCAAATGGTAAATGGTCGGACCATTTACCAGTTACTGGGTGAGTAAATGGTAAATGGTCGGACCAGTTGGTAGTTACTAGGTAAGTGTATGGAAGTGGTCGGACCATTTACCAGTTACTGGGTGAGTAAATGGTAAATGGATTGACCATTTCCAATTACTCATCCAGTAACTAGTGAATAGTCCGACCATTCACCAGTTACTCAACAGTTAACTAGTAAATAGTCCGACTATTTACCATTTACTCACCCAGTAACTGATAGATGGTCCGACCAATTCTAGTTACTCACCTAGTAACTATTAACTGGTCCGACGATTTACCATTCACTCACCCAGTAACTAATAAATGGTTCGACCATTTACCGTTTACTCACCCAGTAACTGATAAATGGTCCGACCATTTCCAGTTACTCACCTAGTAACCACTAACTAGTCCGACGATTTACCATTCACTCACCCAGTAACTGCCAATCAATTGATTCGGCTAGATACCCACCCAGTAACTGCGAACTAGTCCAACCATTTTCAGTTCCTCACCCAGTAACTGGCAGATGATCCGACCATTTACCAGTTACTCGCTCAGTAACTGGGAACTGGTCAAACCATTTACCATTTACTTGCTCTGTAAATGGTAAATGATGCGAGTATTTTCAATTATTTGACCATTTCAAATGAAAAACCATTTCTTCATTTACAACTCAGCTCGTAATATAACATTATTTTATATAAATATCAGAAGATATATATATATATATATATATATGTATCTATCTATGACGTGTTGTAGAGGCCGTGTGTGCATGTGTGTGTACATGTTCGTACGTGTTTGTACGTGTGTGTACGTGTTTGTTTGTGTTTGTACATGTTTGTACGTGTTTGTTTGTGTTTGTACATGTTTGTACGTGTTTGTATGAGTGTGTACGTGTTTGTATGTGTTTGTACGTGTTTGTACGTCTTTGTATGTGTTTGTACGTCTTTGTATGTGCTTGTACGTGTAGGTACGTGTTTGGGCATTTATGCATGTGTCTGCATGTGTTTGTACGTATTTGTACGTATTTGTACGTTAATGTACGTGTTTATACGTTAATGTACGTGTTTGTACGTTAATGTACGTGTTTGTACGTTAATGTACGTGTTTGTACGTTAATGTACGCGTTTGTACGTTAAGTTACGTGTTTGTATGTGTATGTATATGTGAGCACATGTTTGTACGTGTTTGTACATGTGTGTTGGTATTTGTACGTATATATACGTGTTTGTACGTGTTTTTACGTTGATGTAAGTGTTTGTATGTGTTGTAACGTTTTTCCCTTTTGGAAGGGGAAAATACGTGTTTCTCCTGTTGCCGGACGCTTCAGTGAGTAGCCAGAGTAAGATCGGCAGGAGTGAGAAGGATCGGACGGTGGAAAATAAAGGATAATAACCGGGTTAAACACGTTTGGTTATGCTAGGGAGTACCTTGGCTTTATTGTACTCGTTAAACTCATTTACAACAACGATTACAATAATGGAATAATAATAATTCGTTAAACAAAACTAAACCTATTATTTTATATAATGGCTGATTCCATTTCAAATCGAACAGTCAGTATACACTCAAGTCACCAATTACTGCGCAAATGGAGTATGTTATTCTACCCTAAAAATAAGGGTATACGTATTTTTTTATTTTGCTGAAATATCAAAATTGCATCAGATATGCACTTTTGAAAATTGCATACAAAAACTAAATGTTAAAACTGAAAATGTTGAGAATAACTTTAGAGAGCTATCGTTTTACCAATTTTCAATGAATTTTGATAAACCTTTTTTTATTTTATTTCGTTTTGAGCCCTCTTCAACTCCGTGCAAGAAATTAAAAAAAAAACTAAAAAATGACTGAGATATATGCATTTTACCAAAAAATGCACTTTTTATGCACATGCATTTTTCTCGAAAAGGCCATTTTTTTTTTGCTGGAATTTTTTTTGCTGATAGAGGACCAAAATATCTATCTAATAGTACTTGTTTGATCCCGGATTTTTTGGTTTGGAACGAGAAAAAAATTCACAAATTTTGTTGGTGAAAAATGCTTGTATATACGTTCGGAAGTCTTAAGCAGTCGACATTTAAATATTATTCTTCGTTTAGCATTATCCAGGAACAACGACGTGGACGTAGAAGGATTCTGTTCCCTTTGGGGTGCTTTTTTAGAGTGAGTTCCCCTTGCCTCTCACTGTTGGGATGCGTCAAAAAAATAATTATAGATAATTATTTTTTTTTATTTTTGCGCTTATTATTTTTAGTTTTAAATGTAGTCTCACGAAGCTTGGCTTTTTTTTTCTTGTTTTTCACTTCATTTAGTGCATGTATAGCTGTCCTGCCAATAAATATATGTGATTTTAATTCCCCAAGTTTTTTTAACCACATATGACTTTTTTGAATTCCATTATATTTAGAAACCCCACTCCATTCAATATTTTTCTTTTTTCTAAATCTTTCAATTTCATTTATTGGTAGTAAAATGATTTTTATTGCATTGGTGTAACTTTGAACCCAATTTATAAAATCGTCAGCATTTTGTATCGATTCTTCATGAACTCTTTTCAAGTTATGTGAAGTAGCATAATGCTTTAGAAGCCCACCTATTCCATCAACGGCTCCTTTCCCATGACCAGTCGCAGAAAATAACCATTTCATTTCATAAAACCAATGTTTGAATGCATGTAGTTGAAAATGATTTTTAAATTGGCTTGGAGCTCCATCTGATATGATAGTGACTTTAGTAACTAAATAATTCTTTTTCATAAGATCGATAATTTTATTTATTGCTAGCAGTGCATATGCAGTATCATGCTTTTTGTCGTCACTAACTATCGCAAAACTTTGTGTCATCTCTCCTTGGTAACAGACTGCAGTAAAAATAGAAATTTGGTTATTTACCCAATGATTTTCTTGAACCGCTTTATTATTTATTACAGACCAATTTTCTGCAAAGTCAACGTGGATGATTAACTTAGTAGGATCAGCTTTACCTTCTTCTTTTTCTTTTTTTATAGCTTCACGTTGAATATTTTTTATGTATATATGAGTACTTGCTTTCAATGCGCAGATTGAAAGTTTTTCTTTAAAAACTGTTAAGCTTATTGTTTGTTTAATAAGATTACCATTATCCCACAAAGCAAACGTAATTTCATCTTCACAATTTTGTTTCAGTTTTAACAATTCTAATGTGATACCCGCACCACCGGGACAATCTTTGCATTCTTGCAAGAAACATGAATCAGATGGTTCAGAACACAACATTGTGTTAGTTATTTCTGTACGAATTGAATCTAATTCGGAATTCTTATCGCCTCTGAAACGAATCAAACTTGTAAGAAACAGTTCAAAATTTTCGCAATGTACACAAAGACAAGCTTCCTTCACAGGGCTAGTTAAGACGAAACTTGGTCTTAGACTAGAGAATTTCGATTTTCCTATTTGTAAGTTTGGATTTTCTTTTCTTAATTGACTACATGTTTCTTTTAAGCTTCGAGTAAGAAACCGTTTGACTTTTTTAGTTTTTGTGTTATTAATTTTAACAGTTACGACATCAGATTTATTTGGACTTTGTCTACTACAATTAAAATCATCATTTAAAAAATATTCCATAACGATATTTTTTGTGCTTTCATCAATAGGATGACCAGTATATAAATCTGGCTCCGAATAAACTCCTTTATTTTTCACGAGATTTCTTGATTTATTTATCATATACTCGCTTATATTCGGGAATAGTGAGCAAACTTTTATTTTGCTTAATTTTGAAGGTAGTAGAGTTAGAAGTTTTATTTTCTCCGAAATAGAAGAGCATTTTTCTAAAGCCAATTTAAAATTTTCTAAAAATTCATTCCAATAGTTTTCAGTGGAATTTTTGTCCGATTCTATTGATTCAACTGAAATGCCATACGCATCTTCTAATTTACTTCCAACAGTAGCAGAAAAAGCTGAAATTAAGGATTTTTTCTTTTTAGATACGTAATTTCCTCTAAAATTTTCAGGTATTGCAGTTTTTCTTTTTAGGGGTGAGATGCATTCAGGTAAAACTGAATTAATACTCTCGTTTAATTCCTCTATTCGTTCGGGTGTCTTCGGAATAATATCATCATCTCTTCCGCTAAAAAGTTCAGTGATTTCATTTTCAGATATAGACTCAAGATCACTTAAAATCATTTTTGATATGCGTTTATGGCAATTTTTACATACATTAGTAGATGACAATATATTTAAATCTGGATGAAGCTGTGCCAAATTAATGGCTAAATCTTCCAACGGTCTAAAACGTGAATTACTGCTCATATAAACTACCTTTTTATGCATTTGAAAAAAATCGGAACATGAAATTCTTTTAGAAGAGTAAATTTCGGACATTGTTATTTCACAATTTTGTTGAATTTTTCACAAGCCCGAGAAGCACCTTTCAAAGCAGCCGTAAAAATAACTAGCTTCTATATAACAGTTCTAATATGCTGTTTTGGTTACGCGATGTATTTGTCCGCGAGTTAGCCTCCTATTGTTTGTACATCGAAACATACATAATATAGATATACACGAATAGAATTCTTTTTTTTCATGTTTAAATATTTATTTTTATATTACGAATTTACATATATATATATATATATATATATATATATCACTATTGATGCTATATACATGCATACAAATGTAAACAAATGATGAGCCAAGCATACGACAGTGTTTGAATGCAGACTGCTTAAGACTTCCGAACGTATATACAAGCATTTTTCACCAACAAAATTTGTGAATTTTTTTCTCGCTCCAAATCAAAAAACCCGGGATCAAACAAGTACTATTAGATAGGTATTTTAGTCCTCTATCAGCAAAAAAAATTTCAGCAAAAAAAAAATGGCCTTTTCGAGAAAAATGCATGTGCATAAAAAGTGCATTTTTTGGTAAAATGCATATATCTCAGTCATTTTTTAGTTTTTTTTTAAATTTCTTGCACGGAGTTGAAGAGGGCTCAAAACGAAATCAAATAAAAAAAGGTTTATCAAAATTCATTGGAAATTGGTAAAACGATAGCTCTCTAAAGTTATTCTCAACATTTTCAGTTTTAACATTTAGTTTTTGTATGCAATTTTCAAAAGTGCATATCTGATGCAATTTTGATATTTCAGCAAAATAAAAAAATACGTATACCCTTATTTTTAGGGTGGAATAACATACTCCATTAGCGCAGTAATTGGTGACTTGAGTGTATACTGACTGTTCGATTTGAAATGGAATCAGCCAATACAAATATCTAACCTAACCTTAAATAAAAATGTAATTTACAAAAGTATTCAGTTCTTAATTTATCTTGGCCACTTGACGGCCATTTAATGAATGATTAAATCAATTAATGAATCTTTAAACGAATCTAAATAATAGTTTGAGTTTAATTAAGAGATTCTTTGGCCCAGGCGGTCTAATTTGTACCAGAGGCTCTCACCTGCAACAATGTGCAAACAAAAAGAGACAAATGATTAATAACTAAATAATTATGATATTAATAGGCGAACAGCACCTAATATCGCTATACTTAACACTACGGTAATAATAGGTAGCTGGCTTCCTTGACTATCTAAATAACTAATCTCTATAGGCATGCGGAGCCCTTAAGTGATATAAAGATAACGGATGGCCGACACCCTTAACTTATTCTAAAACTTAATAACTACGCGACGGTCGGACGGAGTCCTTTAAACCAATATAAAACATGTAATGGGTAGACGAAACCCTTAATATATTCTATGGTTCACGCAGTTGCAGACGCGACAGCTGTGGGTGGACGAGACCCTTAATTAAGCCAGTGGAGAAAATGTGAAATAGAATATAAGATTTTGGGTGGACATCACCCTTAAATTCAAAGGCGCAAGGGCGGCATTGCGGCGACGGCAAAAGGTTGCGAGTGTGCTCTAGGTAGCATAGATTTACGCCTGTGTGCTCACTTGACGTAACTCTAACACCACCAGCATATGCAATGTAGTGTAGACCTGTGTGCGCACTTGGTCTACCCTCATGTGCAAGAGAGAGAAGCTCTGCCTTAGCTGTGGTACTTCACAAGCCAAGGCAGCCAGCTACTACCTGTCTCACTGTCTCTTAGCCTTGTGTGCTCACTTAGGTAAAGAGAGAGGAGACCGTAGTCTACTCTACTCTGCTCTGGTTAGCTTCTCGGCCTTTTATATACTCTGGCCTCATTTTTCTCGTTGCGTCTAACGACGTTCGAGGTTGCCGCCTAGCGGCTGAGCTCAGAACTACTGTATTATAGTAGCTTGGCCGTTAGGCGGGAGATTTGAAATGCGCGGGTATGTGTGCTCGTCGCAGTGTATGTACGTGTTTGTACGTGTATGTACGTGTTTGTACGTCTTTATACGTGTATATACGTGTTTGTACGTGTATGTACGTGTTTGTACGTCTTTGTACGTGTATATACGTGTTTGTACGTTGATGTACGTGTTTGTACGTGTATGTACGTGTTTGTACGTTTATGTACGTCTTTGTACGTTTTTGTACGTCTTTGTACGTTTTTGTACGTTTTTGTACGTCTTTGTACGTCTTTGTACGTTTTTGTACGTCTTTGTACGTGTTTGTGGGTGTTTATACGTTGGTGTACTTTTATGTACGTCTATGTATATGTGTGTACGTGTTTGTACGTGTGTGTACGTATTTGTACGTGTATGTATATGTTTGTACGTGTTTCTATGTTAATGTACGTGTTTGTACGTGTATGTACGTGTTTGACCGTATTTTTACGTTAATGTACGTGTTTGACCGTATTTTTACGTTAATGTACGTGTAATATATCACATTTTTTTAGCTAGAAATGTAGCTAAAAATTGAGCTATATTTCTTACAGATATACAGCTGAAAAACACATGAATTTAGCTACAATACACATCAACATAGTTGTATTTTTATTAGCTATATTTTTAGCTATGTATATATATATATATATATATATATATATATATATATATATATATATATATAGATATGTTTTTTTTTGACTTGGAGGACATTTTAAAACTATTACAAAACAATCTTAAAGTAATTTCTATGTTACCATAGTGAAATTTTGAACCTTTTGATCATTCCAATAACACCTATAAATTTTTATTAATTCACATCCTTACTGAAAAAAATGACATGAGATCTCACACGAGATCTCACATGAACTCTCACGATTGAAAATGAAACGAGATCTCAAATGTGAACTCACATGAAATATTACGTTAGATCTCATGTACCGCGAAATTTTTTTTTTCCTGATACCTAATCTCACGTGAAATCTCAGGTGAGATCTCATGTGCAAAAAAATAAATTTTTCCCGATACCCGAAAAACAAAATTTCGCGGTACATGAGATCTCACGTAATATCTCATTTGAGATCTCGTTTCATTTTTAACCGTGAGAGTTCATGTGAGATCTCACGTGAGATCTCACGTGCAAAAAAATTTTATTTTCTCCTACACTTATAGCTGTAATCAATGTCAACGACATCAAATATGAAATTTGGTCTATGATTAAATTAATTTTTATATATTCTAACATTACGTTTGAATGATTCTATTCTACATCTACAAAACAATCGTTATCTATAGCATGTTATTATGGATTATGGTTTGAAACTATATTTGAGCATAATTATATTTGGCGATTAAATAATAATAAAAACAAACAAATTTTTTGCAAAGATTTAGACGATATTTACAAGTAAAAGTTAAGAAACTAGTCACTACAATCATGCATATAGCCTTTTACACTCGAGAAGGCCATCACTTTTTAGTGAGGTCTGGAGCGATGCCGTTCGTATATAAAGGTTTATACAGAATTTGTCTATTCAAAAATTGAGTTACTTATTTCATATCACAGACGAAATTATGTATACGAGGCTCGGGGTCAGTCCACTGATTAATGACTGTTTTCCTAATCAATAGGTAGTGTCGTTCTATGACGCTGCATCTGGTTTAAATTTACGGCATAACACTTCCTAATTGTTACACAATTTGCATGTTACCATAAAAACAGTTGCAGCTTCATTTATGTCTCGGAAAATTATGACAAACTACCTTCAGTGGACTGACAATGACTTAGTACTTAATATCTTTTTTTTCATCATAATGATGAATTATTTTTACATATTATTTACAATTGCATCATATAAATTTGAACAATATAGGTTCTTATAACTCAAGAATTATATATTTTACTTCTATTTTAGAGTATTATCGCAATCTTATTGCTTATTTTCCTAATTCAATCGTGAATCTAACGTTATTTGAAAAATTTTAAAATCGTGCTTGAATACAATTTGAAACCATGATATATAATCATATCCATACAGACTATTCACATAGTTTCTATAGTAAGAATTATATTTGTATGCAATGTAAGTCTAAACGTTAAAAGTAAGGTAATTCACATATTTTATCATTATACTATTCGGCATGTTAAAGGTCAGGTTTAGACGAGGTTTTAGACATTTTTTACTGATTGAAAGTACTGAAAGAAGAAATTTGGTGGAAGTAGAATGAAAAACTAGTAGCATTTGCTGTTCGAAATATGGTTTATTTAACAACGACGTTTCACCTTTATTTTTAAAAGACCTCTTTAGGTTAAATTTTGTCAAATTATTGCATACTTGATAGTTAAATTATTTGTTTTTAACATACATGTTGTCATAAACTTTTTTTGCAAAAATTTGCATTGTCACTTTGTATGATAATGATAATGTAAATTTGCATCGTCACTTTGTATGGTAATGATAATGTAAATAAGCACTAGAGTGTTTTAGACATACAAAGTGACAATGCAAATTTTTGTAGAAAAAAGTTTGACAACATGTATGTTAAAAACAAATAATGTAATTATCAAGTATACAGTGATTTGACAAAATTTAACCTGGAGAGGCATTGTAAAAATAAAGGTGAAACGTCGTTGTGAAATAAACCATATGCTGAACAGCAAATGCTACTAGTTTTTCATTTTATTCCCACAAAATACATGCTGTTGTTAGAAACAAAAAAACTATTTTAAGAAGAAATTTCGTTTGTTTTTAATAAAAATATATATCAGAATTGCTTTCACTTGTAAATATCTATTCATTTTAACAAATGAGAAACGACAGCGAGTAAATTTGTTAAAATTAAAAGAACAAGCTAAAAAAATAAATAAAAACTAAATATCTTTGTCAGCTATTTTCGAACATAGTCTAGGTGCCCAGAGGGTTTCGTATGAAGTTAGAGGTCCCACCAAGCAAGAAGGTGATTTATAAGTATTTTGAGCCGCTGAATCCGAATTCGCAACTTGCTTTTCGCGCAAGTAGTCGAGTAATTTGTTATAAACAAATTAATTGTTTAAATGGCTATACTTTATGAACTACAATAGATGCAGTAATTTTCTCTGCGAAAACTTGTTCTTTAATAAAAAAACAAACAAAAATCGTTTTTGTTGCATGTCGATTCGATAATTAGAACCAGAGATACGGCAAATATATTGCTAAAAAACATAGAGACGTAGCGCAAGCGCGGAAAGCCCTGGTAAAAACCTTATAACTCGACTACTAATTAATATTTATTGAAGTTCAACATGTGTTTAATAAATGTCAGAGTCTCAGCTTTAATGATAAATTGTTATATATTACTTTTAAATGTTGATAAACAAGCTAGAATGATTCGAAGCAGAAAAAATTTTTAATTTTTTAGAATTTTGTTTGTTTATAACGAAATAATATAGGTTAGCGAACAAAATGTTTTTATATTTTCAATATAGAATGATAGGAAATTTCATCTAGTTTAAGAATCTGTCCGGTTTTTTTTAAATTTAAGTAAGTAGAACCTGAGATATCACAAATTTAACCCTTTCAGTCACAGGAGCCACTATAGTGGCATGCTTTCTCATTTTCTTTTTTTTATTGTTTAATTAGAACTTTAAGTTTAATCTTTATTCTTTTTGCATTTTCATATAAATGAGTGTTCATTTTATAAGTATCATATGATATATTTTGAATATATGATTGTAAATAAATCTAAAAAATCAATGTATGATAGAAAATACATGTTTTTGCGAAAATAATTCGTGACTGAAAGGGTTAAGCTGTAGCGCCAACTCCTTGCAATTCGACATATGTGTGCAATATAGCGATTGCTTTCCTTATTAAAAATTCTTTTATTATAAGGTAAGTAATCTTATTCTTTTCTAATAAAATTACTTTTGACTCTATTTTATATACTTTGTCATAATATTGATGATGTATAATACATGGAGATGAAGTAGATTTAAGGTTTTAAATAATCATTGATTTTTCTACTACAATAGTTAACAATTTACTCAACTTATGAAGTATTTTTACATTTATTTTTTTTTTGCAATTGCAAAAAGAACAACAATCTATTTTATTCAAAAAATTTGTCGAATTGTTCAAAATTGTTCAAAAACTTTCCGATTTATTAGAGTTATCTATTTTTAGCTGAATCCTTTTTTATTAAATTTTTATTTAATTTCTTAATACAGAGTTAAAATTAATTTTATTACAAAAGGATGAAATTACTTACCTTATAATAAAAGAATTTTTTATAAGGAAAGCGATCACCATATTGCACACATATGTCGTATTGCAAGGAGTTGGCGCTACAGCTTAAATTTGCGATATCTTAGGTTCTACTTACTTAAATTTGAAAAAACCGGACAGATTCTTAAACTAGATGAAATTTCCTATCATTCTATATAAAAAATATAGAAATATTTTGTTCGCTAACCTATATTATTTCGATATAAACAAACAAAATTCTAAAAAATTAAAAATTTTTTCTGCTTCGAATCATTCTAGCTTGTTTATCAACATTTAAAAATAATATATAACAATTTATCATTAAAGCTGAGACTCTGACATTTTTTAAACACATGTTGAACTTCAATAAATATTAATTAGTAGTCGAGTTATAAGGTTTTTTACCAGGGCGTTCCGCGCTTGCGCTACGTCTCTATGTTTTTTAGCAATATATTTGCCATATCTCTGGTTCTAATTATCGAATCGACATGCAACAAGAACGATTTTTTTTTGTTTTTTTATTAAAGAACAAGTTTTCGCAGAGAAAATTACATCTATTGTAGTTCATAAAGTATAGCCATTTAAACAATTAATTTGTTTATAACAAATTACTCGACCACTTGCGCGAAAAGCAAGTTGCGAATTTGGATTCAGCGGCTCGAAATACATATAAATCATTTACCTGCTTGGTGGGACCTCTAACTTCATACGAAACCCTCTGGGCACCTAGACTAACAGTAAAGTGAGTTAGAAGCTGATCCTCCATTAGAAAGTGATGCCATGAAATACAATGCAAATTAAATAAAGTAGCCAAAATAAGAACTACTGACCCCGGGCAAGATGCATGGGTCTTACGGCTCCACTAAATTTATCGATTATGATGATGTTCCAGTGTTCGAATACGTATTTATAATATTAGTGTAATTAAATACATTAAGAGGCGGTCGGAACCAAATCGGTGACTTAGTTCGGTGCTTGTAATAAATGCTTATAATACTTTATTTATTTATTAATATGGTAAAAATATAGTCATTTCCTATAGTCATGTATATAAAGAATAATTTAAAATAGTTAAAGCCACAAGAATATACAAAATATTGTTATAAAGCGAAAAATGCCACCTAACAATCGACACGACAGTTCTTTGCATGCGGTGTATGTCAAGTCAGTTTGATATTTGTAATAAATGCTTATAATAATTAATTCACTTATTCATATGGTAAAAATATAGTTATTTCCTCTAGTCATGTATATAAAGAATAATTTGAAATAGTTTAAGCCATAAAAATATACAAAATATTATCGTAAAGCGAAAAATGCTGACTTGATATATACCGCAAGTCACCGATTTGGTTCCGACCGCCTGTTAAGGGCATGATGAAGCTTCCCTTTTTGATAATATTTCTGATCTAAGTTTATCAGTAAATGGAGAATTTAATCGGGTTTTTTCACTTCAAGAAAAAAAGTTGTAGGATTCAACTTTAGTGCGGACAACTAAAGAAATCTACCGAAATCTTATACTTGACAAGTTATATGCAAGTTTTCAATTAATAGTATTTTAAGGTTAGGTTTGTCAACTTTGATATCTAATTTGCGATTCACGCAGTAAAAAAAATTTGTAATTTTAACACATATAAGCGTTACAAATGAAACACAAATTTTTTTGGGTTAAAATTACCAAATTTTTTTTGTGTATTTTTTGAAATTTGAATTTTAACATAAAAGTCATGAATAATACAAAATTTTGAATAATAAAATTTGTAAATTTTACAAATTTATTTTTGTTAAAATATAATGATTAAAATGATTAAATAATAAATAATGACTTTCTCGTAATTTTTTTCTGTTAATATATTTAAAAAAAGAGAGAGATAAAGAAATATAAGAAAAAGGATAAAATGATGGATGTTGGAGTGGATCAAGAAAATCATACTAAACTAAACTCATTTGATAATATTACATTTTCGTTGAAGGCTAACGTAGACGAATGATTACGAAAAGAGCCGATCATTTTTTAATATGAATATATTTATAAGTATAGAAATAGAGCCGATTAGTGGCTCAGTCGGTAGAGCGTTGGATTCGTAATCTCGGGGTCCTGAGTTGAAATCCCGCTCTCAGCAACCGATTGATAGAAGCACCACTAAGTTATATATGCTTTGTTCACAAACGAACTTACGAGCTCCGTCGCTGATTAGCATCATAAAGAGCATAAATATAGCGACGTTCAAGAAGAAAAAAAAAGTATACAAATTTTTCAATTCAGCAGAAATTAATATTTGCAAACTAAATTTTACCTTGCATTTATGGCATTTTTATTGCATATAATAATAATAATGCTAATATTCAATTATTAAAAGTATGAGATTATTTAAATAGCTTAGTACATACATGTTTGTAAGAATAACAAACTCCGTGTGTTAATTCTACAAAAATTTTTGTCTTGATTTGAAAAGTACACAGAAATTTTTAAATTACAAAAACTTTTATGTTGATTTTACAAAGATGTTTGTAAAATTCAAACACCAAAATTTTTGTAAAAAAAAAATTTGACGAATTACACTAAATATTTTACTCTGTAAGTTCATAAAAAAATAACAGCTTCAAGGGATTTTTTATTTTAACTAAAATGATTGTACTAATATAGCTAATGTCAAAATTTGTCAAAATATAAGAAACAAGACGAAAAAAATTAAAAGTAATAAATATATTTTTCAAATTTTTTAAATTGAATAAAATATATAAGAGATCCCAAGTGAGATAACATATGAGATCGCACACAAGATTGCATATGAGATGTCACATGAAATCGCCTATATGATCGCATATGAAATGGAATGTATATTCGTTAAATTTTTAAAATAAAATAAATATATTTGCGATCTGACATGAGATCTCACATATATTTATTTTATTTTCAAAATTCAACGAATATGTATGAGATTTCATAGGCGATTTCATATGAGATCTCACATGAGGGTTCATAGAATATTTTCAGTAAAGATGATTTTTCTCGGCTTGTTCTTTAAATTTAAACATATTTACACTCTTTCGCTTCTCATTTATTTAAAATAAGTTCATACCTATAAGTAAAATCGGTGTTTGCGCAGGGGCTAGGCTCTTGGTTCATGCTGTAGTAGACCGAAGTTTAATCCCCGGGAAAATTTTGGAAAAATTACTATTTTCTTCATTAAGAAAAAATAAGTTGATTGAAAAAAATTTTTTTCTTATTTATTTTTTAGTGTATTTTCAATTATAATAAATTTTATTAAAAATGGAGCTTGAATGAAAATAATACTTTTAATTTATTCAGAAATAATACTTTTAATCTTATTTAAATAATGAAAATAATTTCTATTTATAAAATTCATAGTAAAGGATTAAATATTTTTATCTTACCTGCAAGAAATAAAATGTTGACTCTCGAATATTCGCCTTTGTGACTCGAAGGATTACAGTGAAGTTGACAGTGGTTATTTTTAACGAAGTGAAATCCGTTATTATCAGTCTTCACAATCATCTGACACAAAAGACACAAGAGTATCTTTTCTTCGTACTCTTCTTATTGGGAACTCACACACTTGCGATGACCTCTCGTGGCAAGGCTGTAAAATAATCTAAAACACAACTTTGCGTTGAGTATCATAGCAATTGGTGTTTAATTTTTATTTTTTAATTGAAATCTAATTACAATGTAATAAAAAGAGTTCAAAATGCGTGAAAAAAATTCCAACAGAGATTATTGTGTAGTAAGGGGTCGTAAAATTTAAGCAGTCAAGAATTTAAATGTCAGTTTTCATATCTTTCCGAGAACAAATCGAGGTTATGTAAACAAGCAGAATATATTTGACAACTCTGCGAAGATAGATTTGTATGAAGCGTGGACCAGTAGACGCCTGCAAGCAATAAGCTATATGAAGTTAACCTCACCGTTGAATGTATATTTATTATTAATTTAACATTTTATTTCGGATTGGATCTGATAAACCATTTCTCCTTGTATAAATTTACGTTGTGCACGATTGGTGTAAGCGTGTTTACAAATATTTTTCACGGTGATGATGTTTGGACTAAAAAACTAATGTCAGTACATTTAAGCCCAGCTTGTACTGTGGAATTCCGTCGCCATGTTAGTATACTATATATATATAGGTTACGCATTCGTGTGAGTTCCCAATACATAGGCTTTTTTCCAAATGCATCTCAGGACTGCGTACGCCGTATTCACAAAATTAATAACGCGTTAAATAGTTCTAAAAAAGCTTTCTGATTGGTCGATACAGCTTATCTATAAAGAAACTCTCAGTATGTACAGTAGATTTTCGAACACAGCATTATACTAAGCATTACTGGTGCGCAACTTCAAAAAGCGTGTTTAACACAGGTATGCGAACGTAATTTCGTAAGCAAAACAATCAAAAGTCTGTGAACGCATCCATACGATGCAATACATACTGTTCCAAATGCTCATGATATATATATATATATATATATATATATATATATATATATATATATATATACATGGTGTCCAAAAAGTAACGGAACGGTCCTGCATTTTTTTAGGCAAGATATTTTTGGCAAAGGTCAAGGCTATTCCTCCAGTAACTTTCAACGAGGAATCTGATGGTGAACTTTATTTTGACCTTAAGGACGACCTTCAAGGTCATTACGAGGTCAACTTTTTTTCAAATGCGAACCCCCATTTTGATATCGGCAATCGAAAGAGTGGACAATTTTACGTTCAAATATGTACTCAGGTCCTGCATTTTTTTAGGCAAGATATTTTTGGCAAAGGTCAAGGCTATTCCTCCAGTAACTTTCAACGAGGAATCTGATGGTGAACTTTATTTTGACCTTAAGGACGACCTTCAAGGTCATTACGAGGTCAACTTTTTTTCAAATGCGAACCCCCATTTTGATATCGGCAATCGAAAGAGTGGACAATTTTACGTTCAAATATGTACTCAGGTCACATGACCTGAACGACCTTGAACCTTATTTGAAGGACATCTGAAACTCGTCTGACATCTGGAAAGTTCTGTATCATACTAGACAAGGCCATTCCTTTGGTAACTTTTAACGAGGATTCGATGGTGACCTTTATTTTGACCTTGAGAATGACCTTCAAGGTCATTTCAAGGTCATCTAAGCTTAACGTTGGGCTAATTCGAGGTGAGACTTTTTTGTACCGGTCAATATAATGGTTATTTCCAGTAAATTTGTAATGTAGTCAACAGCTCGGAGAATACGAGTAAGACTCTTTTTCAAGCTACACAGTTATTGCATATCGACGGTGGCTACGAAAACAATCACAGCTGAGTAATTGACTATGAAAAAAAACACATCTCCAAAAGTGCGACGCAAAAAAAACACATCTCCAAAAGTGTGACGCAAAAAAACACATCTCCAAAAGTGGCGGCGAAGAAAAACACACCTTCAAAAGTGCGGCGAAGAAAAACACATCTTCAAAAGTGGCGGCGAAGAAAAACACACCTTCAAAAGTGCGGCGAAGAAAAACACATCTTCAAAAGTGGCGTCGAAAAAAAACACACCTTCAAAAGTGCGGCGAAGAAAAACACCCTTTTTGAAAATTGTCACTGTGTTTTCAAGAGGTGTTCTTCTTCGCCGCCACTTTCGAAGGTGTGTTTTTCTTCGCCGCCACTTTTGAAGGTGTGTTTTTCTTCGCCGCCACTTTTGAAGATGTGTTTTTTTTCGCCACCACTTTTGAAGGTGTGTTTTTCTTCGCCGCCACTTTTGAAGATGTGTTTTTCTTCGCCGCACTTTTGAAGATGTGTTTTTTTTCGCCGCACTTTTGGAGATGTGTTTTTTTTCGCCGCACTTTTGGAGATGTGTTTTTTTTCGCCGCACTTTTGGAAACGTGTTTTTTTTCGCGGCACAATTTCGATGTGTTTTTTTTCGCGGCTCTTTTCATCTGTGTTTGTTTTCGTAGCCACCGTCGATATGAACTCTGCACTCATGCCAAGTTAGCGACGCCAACAATTTCCTTGATTTTTTGAGTATTTATTCATTGTCTTTAAGTCATATTTTACAACTGAACTCCTAATTTTGATATTTACCTTCCTCAGAAAGTAACATAAATTTAAAGCGTTAAATGTTAAATTTTTGTTAATTTTAAATTTTTTCTTTATTTTCTAAGTGTTATACAAAAAATTTAAATAATTTAATAGACTTTGCATTTGTAGTATCTCTCTTTCAAATAAATAAAGTTTTATTTTGAATTTTTAATTTTTTGAAGAGTCTTCCCGCAATTTGTTTAGTTTTTTGTTCTCATTTTACTCAAAAGCCATGGCGTATGTTCGACTTTTTGAGCGGGAAAGAATATCTCTATTAATGATGCATGGTTGGGGAGATCGCCAGCGAAGTTAAGAGGATACGCAGATATTATTAAATCATACTTTCCGTAACAGAGATGGTGCAAGCCAAATATCTAAATCTACAGTACGAAGATCCATACGGCGTTTTGATGAGCATGGGACTCTTAATGATTTGGAGGGATCTGGCCGTCCAAACTCTGCAACTACTGAAGAAAAACAATTTGAGATCGCTCAAGCTTTCGTTAAAAATCAGCATCATACTATACGTAAAGCATCAAATAAATATGACATTCCTCATGAATCAGTGCGAAAAATATTAATAAATATAAATTTCCATCCCTATAAAGTACATTTGGTTCAAGAGCTTAGTGATGATGATCCGGACCGCCGAGTTGAATTTTGTGAAACAATGATGACTAGAATCGACGCAAATCCAAATTTTTTGTATAATACAATTTTTTTGATGAAGCTACTTTCCAGTTAAATGGTGAAGTAAACAGACATAATTGTAGATATTGGCCCGATGCAAATCCTTTTTGGATTCTGGAAAGTCATACACAATACCCGCAAAAGGTTAATGTTTGGGCTGGTATCTTGAATGATACATTGATAGGTCCTTTTTTTATCGAAGGCAATTTCACCGCCGATAGATATGAAGAGCTTCTCAGAAATCAAATTATACCAGGAATAAAAGAAGTAGCAGGTGATAATTTTGACGAAATATGGTTTCAACAGGATAGAGCTGCGCCTTACTTTGGTAGGAATGTTCGAGCATACTTAAATGATCAATTCACTGGTAGATGGATTGGAAGAAGAGGTGCAATTGAGTGTAGGGTTGCCATCTTTGTACGTTATCGTACGTTATTTAAAAAAAGAAAATAAGATATTATTTGTATTTTTGCATTAAAAAAACGTATGTTGATAAAAAAAAAGCGTTTTGTTGAAGCAACCTAAAATAATATATAGTGGTGTACGTTTCTGTTTTTTAAAATTTCAACTAAAATTAGTAAAAAATAATATATACAATTATACTAGCGTACTTTATATTAACGTACGGGTGGCAACCCTAATTGAGTGGCCTGCTAGATCACCCGATCTGACGCCCCTTGATTACTTCCTTTGGGGTTATTTAAAGAGTAAAGTATACTCACCTCAACAACAAACTTTAGACGAACTGCGGAACAGGATTTTACAAGAAGCTGTTTTAATAGATACAGAAATGATCCGCAGAGCTGTTACTGCTTTTAAAGAATACATAGTTGCTTGCCAAGAAGTTCAAGGCTCGCAGCTTGAACAAATGAAATAAATATCAGCAAAATGTGAGAGGCAAGGAAACTCACGCTAAACCAACATCTCAAAGGGAGCAGAATCTACTACGTCCACGCCGTTGCTCCTGGGTAGTGCCAAAAGTAAAACCATACCTTTGATCTTTCCTAAGGTTAGACGGCCATTAAGTTCAGATTATCTTTAAATTAGGTTCAAGGACGTTCAGTGTTCATGTGACCTAAGTACATATTTGAACGTAAAATTTTTCGCTCTTTCGATTGTTGGAATCAAAATAAAGGGTTCACGTTTAAAAAAAAAGTTGACCTTGAATTGACCTTGAAGGTCATCCTCAAGGTCAGAATAAAGTTCACCATTGAATTCCTCGTTGAAAGTTACTGAAGGAATGGCCTTGTCCAGTACGATATAGACCTTTCCAGAGGCCAGACGGTCATGAGTTTCAGATGTCCTTTAAATCAGGTTCAAGGTCGTTCAGGTCATGTGACCTGAGAACATATTTGAACGTGAAATTTTTCACTCTTTCGATTGCCGGTATCAAAATAGGGAGTTCGCATTTGAAAAAAAAAGTTGACCTTAAAATGACCTTGAAGGTCATCCTCAAGGTCAAAATAAAGTTCACCATCGGATTCCTCGTTGAAAGTTACTAAATTAATAACCTTGACCTTTACCAAAACTATCTTGCCTAAAAAAATACAGGACCGTTCCGTTACTTTTTTGACACCCTTCATGTATATATATATATATATATATATAAATTTTGTAGATACGACGTGCGCAATCCCGAGAAGCATCTGGAACAAAGTCGATGTATTAGAAAAGTACAAAAAAAAAATACTTTTGTGTCTTTTGTGCCAGACGATTGTGAGGACTTTGATAATAACGGATTTTACTTCGTTAAAAATCATCACTATCAACTTCACTGTAATACTTCGAGTCACAAAGGCGAATATTCGAGAGTCAAAATTTTATTTCTGGCAGATAAGATGAAAATATTTAATCCTTTACTATGAATTTTATAAATTGAAATTATTTTTATTATTTAAATATGATTTAAAGTATTACTTCTGAATAAATTAAAAGTATTATCTTCATGGTTAAAATATGATAAAATAAATTGCTCCGTTTTTAATAAAATTTATTATAATTGAACATAGATTAATAAATAAATTAGGAAAAAATTTTTTTTAATAAACTTATTATTTCTTAATGAAGTAAATTAGTAAACTTAGCTGGAATTCATAATAATTAAAAGCTAATTCTTTTTTGTAACGGGCACAAAATAACCGTTACAAATGTCAAAATAAAAATTAAATTAAATAAATAAGATAAAATTTTTTTTCTTCAATAAAATATTTTTATGCATATAAAAAATATTGTGTATTAATTTCTGCGTACCAAATAGAAGTAACTATTCATTGAATAAATATTATCTTTCTTTAAAAATATATCTGAATTTTTCAAGCCAGAAAAATAATTTTTTGTAGAAGAATATATTATTTTGAAAACATGAAACATCACTTTTAAGCATAGAAATAATTTGTCACAAGTAAATTTAAAATATTAGTTCAAATAAATGTTTCAACAAATTTAAGTTCTTTTTCTGCAATATAAATTTCAATTTTTTTTAATTACTGAAACTCTTTCGATTCAAAGAATTATTTTTTCATTCAAAGAAATATTTCTTTAAAACATTTAAATGTTGATTTTAATTAAAATTTATTTTTTGTAATTATGTTTATAAATAATTGTTGTTAAATTTTTTCTTTACTGAAATGTACGTTTTTAATCAAAATAATAATTACTTTATTTAAATGAGAAAAATTTTTAAGTTTTTCAGTTATATTTTCTTCATTCTGACAATTATTTTTTTTTCAATTCAAAATGCTCTTTTTAATGTAAAGAAATGTAATAAATACACCGCTTAAATCGCAACAACAAACATTCTATTGCTGAAAAGAGATAGGTTTATCGAAGTCATGAACTAATTTGTTTAATTTAAAAATTATGTCTTTGGATTAAAAAATTATTTAACATAAGATATTTTTTTCATTTTTATATAAAAATTATTTTAGATAAATATTACATTTTTTAAATAAAAAAATATAGCATTGTTTATAAGAAAGTTTTACTGACTTCCAACACTATTTTGGAAGTGACTAATTTCTTAAAGTTAATAAGATATTTTTCGAAATTCGAAAATTTTTTTTTCAAATATAAAAATTTATTAAAAAATATTTCAAGGTTTTTTTTTATTTTAAAAATTATTCCATTAATTTAAAAATGATTTTTCGCCATACCCTGCCCGAAACTACGACTTTCGTCCCGGCACCAAAAAACAAAAATCATAGTTTCGGCCCGGGTATGGCGGAAAATAGTATACACTCCACGGGAGGTAAAATGGCGACCCCATAGCACATATAATTGCCACCTCGAGCTAAAGGCGAGGGTGGCAAATATATGTGCTATAGACTCGCCAATACTTTACCTCCCTAGGTGTGTAATATACTATTTCTTTGACTCAAAGAAATTCATTTCTCTGCACCGCATTTCCTTTATTCAAAAACAGCTTCTTTAAAATTAGAAAAACTTCTTACGCTGTGTAGTCACAAATTTCACGTGAAATTCCGCGATAAAAGGAAAATTTTCACATACTAATTTAATATCATTTCAAAACAATGTATAATAACTATTTTTATGGTAATAAGGCTTCCTTTTTTTTAAACATTCTGCAGTTAAAAATGAAATTACATTTCTTTAATATGAAAGGACAAAAGTGAGCGACCTGCTCTAAGATACATTTAGAACAAACGTGCTTGTTTTTTTTTAATATCTTACAAATAATACATGTTTTTGATCAACAATCATTGATTATTTTAGTACTCACTAATGTCAAATTATTTTTTTCTTTTATGCTTTATTATTGAAAAAATCAATTATTTATAAAAAAATTATATCTTTTTATTACTATTTAGTTTTTGAATAACACTAATTTTAAAATTCGTTTCATGACACAATATATAATAAAGTTGAGATTGAGATTAGAAAAGGACAAAAATAAATAACCTATTATAAAACAAAATTTTTAAGGGTTTGCTTTAGACCTATACTTTATCAATCAAATATAATTTAAAAATGAATTTCTTTTTTTTTCATATGAATAAATATCAGAATTGTTTGTAATTCCTAGCGGAAATATAAAATGTTTAAAAATGTTTAAAACTGTTCAAAACTGTTTAAAACTGTTTATAAGGGCAAAATTGAGGACATTTAGAACAGTTATGAACACTTTTAAACATTTTCAAACACTTTCAAAAAGTTTTGAAATTTCGAAATGATTTCAAACGGTGTTTAATAGTTTTTGATTTTTTATGTTTAAAAGTTAGAGATTATTTTAAATATTCAAAATATTTCAGAACAATTTGAAATCAATATTAATTATTTTTTATTAACTTGAACAGTTTTGAACGGTTTTAAAAAGTTTTCAACACCTTTAAACAGTTTTAAACAGTTCTAAAAAGTTGGTTGTTCCTGGTCTCCTAGTTCTATTTCACAGAGAAAAATTCAGAAATTTTCATCCAAAATTTTTTCGGGGATTAAACTCCGGTCTACTACATCATGAGCCAAGAGCCTTAGCCCCTGTGGAGCGATTCAAGCGCGCATTCATATATATGTATGCTTTCATACACGTGTATGAGAATCATATATATGAAAAATGTGTTTAGAGGCACGTTTGGAGGCAGTTTTTAGAGAAAATCATATATATGATTCTCATATACACGTATGAAATTATACATACACATGAATGCGCGCTTGAATCGCTCCACTGCGCTACCACTGATTCTACTTATAAGTATGAACCTATTTTAAATAAATGAGAATCGGAAGAGTGTAAATATGTATAAATTTCAAGAACAAGCCAAGGAAAATCATCCCTACTATAAATTTTGTATGAGCTCTCATGTGAGATTTCATATGAAATCGCCTATGAAACCTCGTATATATTCGTTGAAATTTGAAAATAAAATAAATATATGTGAGATCTCATGTCAGATCGCAGATATATTTATTTTATTTTTAAAATTTAACGAATATACATTCGATTTCATATACGATCTCATAGGCGATTTCATGTGACATCTTATACGCAATCTCTTGCGAGTAGGTAAACTAGGAGAGTTCGAGCCCAGAGAGATTCGAGCCTATGGGGATTCGAGCACAGTTATTTTTAACGTGGTATTATTTCGAACGCAGAATTTTTTTAACTTTTTTAATTTTTTAACTATATATGTATTGTTATTTCGAGTGCAGAATTTTTTTAACTTTTTTAATTTTTATTTAAATGTAACGATGTATAACAAGTATATATTTACATATACTTGCATATACAACGATGTAGTTGCATACATATCGATATACTTTGATATATAACGATATACTTGCGTATATATCGATATACTTTGATATATAACGATATACTTGCGTATATATCGATATACTTTGATATACTTGCATGTACAACGATATACTTTTATATATATCGATATACTTTCATATATAACGATATTCTTTCATATATAACGATATACTTTGATATATAATGATATACTTTAATATATAACGATGTACTTTCATATATATCGATATACTTTTATATGTATAAAGATATACTTTCATATATGTTTGCATATATATATATATATATATACATGAACTTGGCATTTTAATCAAAAGTTTACCTTAAATATCTCATTCTAAAAATGTTTTTGATCTCATTTTAATTTTATATATTTGATATCTTTGGCTGGTGTTTGAGGTTTGTATTTTTCATAGTACTCTTTCCAAGAATTATTTTCTTTCTCCTTCTCATTATTAGAAGTACGAAGAAGTGGAGTATATTCTGAACGACCAGGGGTGCTTAAACTTTGTCCCATGATGAAATGAATGTTGTCTATGATATGTGTCGGTATTTATAGGAAGTGATGAGAGCCCCAACCATCGCTCTCATCTGTGAGATGCAACGACCTGATATTATCTCTCCTTTTGACTTCCTTTACTCGCATTCCATAGCTGAATTTTCCAATGGTACTCGACTCTCATTGAAATATTTTTTCATAAGTCTGATGTTGTGAAGAGCACAACAAGCTTTATACATTCCATCGTGGTGATGGCAAACGGTCACTAGCTTTATCTTATCCAATGGTGGATAACCCATCGCTATGACATCGGTAACGTTGAACTCTAGCCACTTTTTCTTTATACTACCCATTACTAAAATTTTGCTAGCATCTCGCAAAGCTTCTTTAAGAATATTTGCTATTTCAGTGTAGGGAATCGTACCAGAATGTCAGCACAATCCGTGATAATATTCTTTGAACCATGTATTTTGCACTTTATATTTTTCTGTAAGTCTTCGCCAAGGAAATGGTTCTTTGAAGAGTAATACTAGAAATTCGGAATCTTCGTTCAGCGGAACTATAGCTAGCTCTTTGAGGACATAGTCATCACCGGGCTGCTTGAAGCTTTGCATATCGACCAAGTCCTCCATCCTGTAAAACACTCTTGAGTGTGAACATGTGATTTATAAAGAATTTCCCCCACCATTCAGACAAGTTTTATCACATTACCGCTCACAGGGCTGTACTCTACAATACAATCGTGTATAATCAAACAGTAAGCTGATGTTCGAGGAAGAACATTAGCTCTTGATTCGAACTCCAAACGGACATCTACTGGAGCACTTTTCAGAGACTCATTTTGTCTTGAGCAGTCAATTACAATGAGAGGAATGTGTTTAATAAATTGTTGCTTTTTTAATAGCGGCTCCATATCCTTATCATAATAAGCATGCTGAAAATTAGAATACATATTGTATAGAACTGTAAACTGATTATGGATGATATCTAAATTCAGATTTCCATATGGATAATACTGAGAATTCAGGAACAGCTTTACATTACTTAAGCTACAATGATCGAAACGACTCGCATTAGTTGTCTTTTGATTTTTTCGACTCGTTTGAAAGCCTAATATAACAAAACGTGGCTTTTCTAACTGATTGGAATTTTTAACAGTTCAAACATGTTTTGATGTAGTTGGAAGTAGAGGATACTTGTACAAATCCCAACTGCGGAAACTTATATCAATAGGTTTTTCTTTGCCAATATGATTGAGTAGCTGAAGTTTGTGAGCATTCGAGAACATTATGTAAGGCATAAACCATTTTATTTTTTGCAAATCAATCTTCAAATCTTTATATCTATTTTCATGATGCGTCTGAAGTACTGCATTTAAATCATTTCTTGATCTTGTTAGTATGAGTTCATGTTTTACATTGACTACAATTTTACGATAGTCTTCAGCAAAACCGAGAATCATGCTCAGAGAAATAGATAAGTCAAAGTAACCCGCTTCATTATTTATTTTTTGATTCTCCTCTACATCAACCCATCCAGCATTCTCGAGAATTGATTCTTGACTAGGACAGAAGGAAAGCCATCCTTTCATGAGTGTAGTTAAACCAACATTTTTACATTTATCGATCTCTGCAGCATTGATTTCGTAGCGAATTTTTTCAAACATGTGACAAATGGCGTTATTGACTAGCACTGTATTGGCTACAGCAGTTCCGTTAGCTTTCACAAGTCTACCACAAATATGGAGTGAACTGCGCGATGGAAGAAGACATAAATCTTGATGTTGAATAGATATACGAATCTCATCACTATTATTGAATGAAAATGCAGAATAAGGCTGATGAGCGTGTACTTCATAATGCTCGACAGATTAATCGAACTTTACTCCCGACTGTATGCTCAGAATTCCTTCCATATTTTCGAAAACAGCAGAAGAATATACACGTTACTTTCCACCACGGATTTTTAGCCCTAGACTTCTTAGAAACTGAATGTTTTGTCGTGTTAACGCTTTCTTTGTCGTTCGACGACTGATGACTGGTCGGCATGTTGACTTACTTATATACCCTCTACCAACTTTAGTGTTGTAGACAATACCCATTATGCTTGTTTAAGATGTAATCTTATTGTTATTATTTCTCCTCAAAAATTACTCAAGTGTCCGTCTTGATAGACGATTTATACTTGAATGTGATCTATACTCTTGATGCTGATCAGAAGATAAATGACTGGAGATGGAACTTCGATGATCTTATATCCCGGTGGGACTGCAGGAAAGAACTCGTGTACGGTATGCACTCGTTTATCGTTTATATAGGCACCAGAGGTTATGTTGCACTCGACTTGAAGTGCGTTAACTTTCAAAATGGCTACAGGTAAATCAGAATCGTGAGCGATTTTTTCTGGCAGAACACGTTCAGTAAAACCCAGTAATGAACCAATGGAATCTTGTGGTCAAAAATCAATGGGATGACTACAGATTATAACGCAACGTAGTGTGCTATTATTTGGCTTTATATCGATTGAAATTTCTTTTAGTACTAATGCCTCACGAAGATAATTTTTTATGTCTTTGCTTTCGTAACTTCCAATCGGTGATACGATTTCTTCCTTACCAACGTAGAACTTGTTATTACCACTATCGATATTAGGTACTGAGTTAAAGGTCGAAAGTCCAATTAAGCCAAGAAAGTTCGATCGGTGGAAAATACTGAGCTTCGAGCACGGATGATGTACTAGAAAAGCTTAGCGTCAGTGAATCTTCTATGATTGTTCAATGGATAATGAGAGAGATAGCCAATTTGACTTTCCTTTTATAAGTTTTTTACTCAAGAACATCAAACATAAATGGCCACAAATAAATGTATCATAATCTTGATATCTCTCGTAGTTATATTTGACTTCATCTACTCGCAAATAAATCATTAAATCCAATGGTGGCTGAAGGTCTCTGAAAGAATTGAAATAAACGACACTTTTACCTCGCTTACGATAAGCTACCCAATGTGTGCCAGGACCATCAACATCATTAAGATTAACGATTGCAGATTAATGGTAATGCGGTCCGCTAAATGGTAAAACATTTCGCATAAATACTCCTTGAAAGTTCGGAATTTTCAATATCTTATAATACTTTACGAGATCAAAGTCGGTCAAAGCTCTTCGTGGTAACCTTACTTCAAAGATCTTTTTTTTTTACTAGACTTCAGACGAAGATCAAGTCCTGTCTTGTAAGGTTTCAAATAAAGACCTTTACCTAGAGCTATTTCTTCCATCCTCTGATTATGCCTTTGTTTCTCCTCGAATTGTTTCTGAGCAGCTTTGGAATCATTAACTGCTTTAGTTATTTCTGCAGCACCTCCTGCTAAACTACCAATTGCACCTAGGCCTAGGCCTAAAACGAGGAATAAGGAATGGTAAGAATTCTCCAACCTTAGATGGAATTGATAGTCTGCGTGGCACTTGGATTTTATGTTTACCACCAGCTTTTCTCACAGCGCTTTGAGCACCCTCTAAAGCAGAAAGGATAGCTTTACGAGCACACTTACTAGGTTTTATAGATCTGGAAGCGGCCTTTATTATTTTGTTGAGAGTAACAATGGGAGTCTTCTATTGCCCCCATTCCAAGCTTAGATTTTATTTTCATACTGTTTGCAATAGCGAATGCAGCTGCTTTTTCGCCAATACCAGCATCTTTCCATGATAGTCTTTGCCAGGCTTTTTTTCCTAGAACTTTATCAGCGATATTTCTAGCCTCTATATTTTCACGATTTTGCAAATAAGAGATATCGTGCTCCTTACAAGTTTTGGCAAGAGGATTAATTCCTTGATCACCTTTAGCTAAACGTTTGGCTAATTTCGCACCAGGTTCACAGTACTGATATCCCGGTAAATGAAGTTCTATTGGAAGGCTATTGATTATTTTATTAAGCAAACCACGACGGTGTCTACGATATACGATCATAACACTTCGAAGGTCGAAGAGTTATTGATTCACAGGGTATATAAGCGATGTATTCATACTTAATCGAGCAGTTGTAGTTTGAATCTGTTGAGATGAATTTCAAAGAACAATCTGTCAAGCTGCCGATTGTAAATTTTGATACTATCGTCGAACGAGAAAAAAAATCGAAGAAACATGGAAATTTACTTCCAGATAGTATAAGAGCTGTATTTTGTGGACCATCTAACTGTGGTAAAACTAACAGTTTATTAGCACTCATAACGCATCCTAATGGTCTAAGATTTGAAAATATTTACGTTTATTCTAAATCTCTGGATTAAACAAAATACAAGTTTCTAAAAGAGCATTTAGAGCCGATGGAAGGTATGCAATATTTTCCATTTAGCAAACACGACTCAGTAATACCACCTGACAAGGCTCTTCCAAATCCCATAATGATTTTCGATGATGTAGTTTGTGAAAAGCAAGACAATATTAGAGCCTACTTGTGCATGGGAAGACACAAAGAAGTTGATTGTTTCTATCTTTGTCAGTCTTATGCTTGCATCCCAAAACATCTCGTGAGAGATAATGTCAATCTCTTAATAGTTTTTTGTCAAGATGATGTTAATCTACGACATCTATACGATGATCATGTTACCTCAGACATGACTTTTTCACTATTCAAAGAATTATAATTTAAATGTTGGAATGATGACAAGCATGGATTTCTAATGATTGCTAAAGATAGTCCACTGAACTCTGGTAGATATCGAAAAGGTTTTGACTGTTTTGCTATAAATATAAGACACACTCGGTATTAATTCATCAATCTGTGTTTGATTGTCAAAGCGACAACATGGGAAACCTTGAGCAAAATAAAGTTTTACTTCAACAACTGATTCAAGCACGTAAAGCAGTTAAACGCAAGTATGACTTGTTAAAATTTGGAAAAGAAAATACCGAAAGGATTGTTGGAGAAACTTTTAAGCCAATCATCGACCGACTTATGGGAATCGTCACTGAAGGTAAAGAAAGGCACGAAACTTTGAAGCCAGAACCCTTACCAGAAATGAATAGGTACGATGAAGATAATGATGATACTGAATTGGAGGACACTTTGCAAAATGATTCTTCTTAATCTTTGTTTGAATCTGCAAGCGAAGATTTCTCCGAGGACTTACAATTTAGAGAAATGGATACAATTTATGGAGTTCGTAAAAAGGGTGATCAATTTTTTTTCGGCAATTTACCGATATATTTTGAGAAAAGTTATATTAAAGTAGAGGATCAAAAGTTTCAAAAGACTTTAGGCTTACAAGAATTCCTCGTTAAAAACATCCTATTCCAGGCTCAATAACTCATAAAGATTTGAAAAATTATCGTCAAATTCTTGAAATCACGAAGGCTTATAAGAAACGATACAAAGACGATGAACCCATTCGTTCACATGTCTGATAGAAAAGGTGGATCGTTACCACGATACAAAATCGCGCAAAAAAATACCAAGTTTGATTATGTCCACTGGGATGATCCAAATGAGCTCGTTGATCGACTGCGTTTATTAGTTGCTGAAAAAGCAGCTGGTAATCCTAGTCATACTAATAAGATTCATTCCATCATCGAAGAGTTACGTGAAGCTGGCTATATATATTAAGCTGCAAGTTGAAACTCGTTACATTATCAAAATGAGCGTCGATGTATTCGGACGTGATCTTAAACAAAGCGAGGGTAGTCGAGGACCTCCCGGAACTGGCTATAAACTGACAAAAGATGGACATTTCGATGTAGAAAATAAGAGGTTATGCAATGTTGCCACTCCTCAGCAACCGAATGATGCCGTTAATTTTAATACACTGCAAGGTTTGATTACATCTGAAGTCCAGAGTATATTCATATTCACTGCCAGATTAAGAGATGATCTTAGCGCATCAGAATTAGAACTGCAAAAGTTAAAGGATGAGTATGATAAGAAGATAAAAAAAATTAATGTAGACATTGAAGATCTATACGAGTTAATTAAAAATTAGATTCAAGATGCTAAAATTAAAACAAATATTCAGAGTATAAAAGCCAATTTGCTGTAATCAAGCAATCATTAACTCTGTGACCATGGAACACGAAAGAGTTGTAGAAGAGCTTCATAAACCAGCCAGACGTCACTATCCATGTCGACAGTTTAATGTGCGAGGTTTAGATGAAACTTGGCAAGCTGATCTTGTAGAGATGCAACCTTATTCTCGAGAGAACAAAGGCTACAAATACATGCTTACAGTTACAGATGTTTTTTCCAAATACGCATGGGCCGTTCCTGTGAAACAAAAAATAGGTAGGTATATTATTATTATTTATTATCTATTTCTAATAATTTATTTTTATTTTAGATTGATTTGGAAAGAATGGCTTCTGGAAATCCGGAAACCAAACAATTCAAGGTTGGATGAAGTTGATTGCAGCATAAATAATATGATTGTACCAGATGACGACGATGATGAATGTCCTTGTAATAAAAATTTTTGTAAAATAAATAAAGAAATATTATACTCAATGTATATGTAAATTAAGTAAAAATGGATAAATTTGAAATCAATGTAAGTAAACTTACTATTGATGGGAAGAATCTCACAGGTTAAGAGCGAAAGATGGGGCTCTTACCTTACTTAATAAAACAAATTTTGTATAGTTAAGTAATTTTAAATATATTTGTATATATAAATGAATAAATTGAAGATGTATTTTATAAACGATTTTTAAAACTATAAATTCATTTTGAATATACCTATAAGATATGTCGATGAAGAAAAAGATTGAAACTCTTTCAGTGGAAAATAAAAAAAATAGTGAAAGAACAAGAATTATCAATATATTAGTATGATCTTATAGCTCAATCAAAAGTACTATCAATTTAAAAAAAATTCATCTTTTTAATAATTATACCGTACTCTCCTCTTAAAAATATACATACGTATATTCTAGAGATGATATACTATTAATTTATGCAATAAAAAACAAAAAAATTTTTTTTAGTTGACATGCGGTACACTCCCCTTAAAAAAAATGCATATGTATATCATAGAAATGATATACCATCGATTTATGCAATAAAAAAAAAAATTATTTTTTCAAGTGGTTGACACCATACTGTCCCCTTAAAAAATACCTAAACTTGCATCTGAAAAAAAATATATATATATGTACATAAAATTTATTAAAAATATTAAAAGGAAAAAAAGAGAAAAGAGAATAGAGTGTTCTTATGTTTGAATTTTTTTTGGCCCCGAAAAGAACCGATTAGACAAAAAAATTTAGGTTCTTAACCTCTCTCTCAGGATACTTAAACCGAGGTCGCTTTCTTAACTCTATCAACGAACGGCGTCGGCTTTGAGACCGATTTCGTTGCGAAGAAGGAGTAACGAAGCGATCCACTCTACCAGAAGGTGGTGGCACAATGCGTCGCTCAAGGCGTTCGAATTGTTCCAAATTTGGCATTAGAAGTATTTCCCTCTGCGTTTGATTCCCCGACAATTCGGCCAAAATTGGTCGAGGAATAGGACAGAGAGGTTGAGGAAGTGTTGGCCTCCTTACTACCGCTGCCTCATTTCGAACTGTAAGAGATGGAAGAACATTGTTCTCACCATCTTTTACGACCTGTCCGTATTGATTAATCCGTATTAATAAAATTGGAGGATTATTCGATAGTACGACAGGCCTGCGAGATCGTGATGGTACTATAATGGCTTTCCTTGGTTTAACCTCTGAAGATTAAAGAGGCCTCGCGGAAGCATCTTGCATCGGTGAAGAGTGAGATATTGAAATCAACGAGTCAGGGTCGGAATCCTGAGATTTTTTGCCTGGTCGTGGGCGTCAACTTCTCACATTTCGCCGAATGCGTTGCGCCTTAGAGCGAGGCTTCTTCGAGGTAGATCTAGAGAGCTGTTTCAACTCTTCCATTGTTGAAGAGAGAATGATTTCAGAATGCGAACAAGCCTCCTTATGTTGTGCTCACCCCCACTCTGAAACCAACTACAAGTCACATGTTAACTCTCCTACTTGTTCAGAGGGTTCACGCAACTTGACTGCCTTCAAAAATGTTAACTCATTTTCCAAACTCTCCGACTCATTCAGAGGGTCCTTCCAATGACCTAACTATCAGCTGTTAAGCTGATGGCGTTCAAAGCTAAAGTTCTAAAATAAACTCAAAGAGATCAGAACGATGACGCTTCATCCAGATCTCAAAAGATCCGGATATAATTCCACGAGGTTGAAAACTCGTGTGCTTAAGCACCGCAATCGGGACGAAGTCAAGCCACCTTCTTAATGGAACTCTCTGACTCATTTAAAGGGTCCATTCAGCGAGACGACTCAACAGCCGACTGCCACGAGTTTTTCCAGATCTCAAAGAGACCTGGCCAACCTCATTGGCACCAAAAATTAGTCAGCACGGCTGAAGAGCTCCAGACCCCGAGAGGTCCGGTGTGCCCAGCGAGCGCAAGCTGACTGACAAAGCGTGCGTCTCTCCCGAGATATATACCCAACGGCGGCGAGAGAGCGACGGCGCGCGAGTCATGAATATACCACCCGTAGTATAACTTTTATGTTATACCATCAAACATCTAATATTGTTGAATTTTATTTATTAAAAAATTTTCCTCGTTTACCAAAATTCTTACTACGAAGTTTGTCGTCACTACAAGAGCGTCGACCAATCAGCGGCAAGATGAGTAGCTATAAATAAAAGAAAATTCGCAACTTAATTTCGTTCTTTCTTTAACTTTTCGAGAGGATGTCTTCTGAAAATAACGAGACCTTTAGGACTTTGAGAGAGTTGGTAAAAGTTTATTTTCCTGATTTGGAAATTGACTTTCTACCAGACTCTCAGTTTTTTGCCTTGGTAATAGAGTCATCATCACCGGTCGAGTCACCACCACCTGAAGAGCGAGTGCTGCACCTGATGGAGCCACCGCTGGAAGATTTTCAAATTTATTTGGATCCATCCCAGCTATGTGGCGAGGTGATCGTTGCAGAAATGTCACCACCAAAGTCTCCAGAGGTGATAGTTCTCTGTCACCGCAAAAAAAGGAAAAATAACGAAGAGTCACGGAAGAGAGAACGAGAAGAAGAAGAAAAAACTGCCAAGAAGGTAAAAAATTAATTTTTTTATAATTTACATGCTCTCTGATTTATTTTTTATTAATCAGTCCTTTTCAGGACTATATATAATTTAAACGTAAAAACAAACTATTTCAAAATTGAAGTATATATATATACACGCAAGTATATTGATATATATATGAAAGTACTTCGTTGTATATGCAAGTATATGTAAATATATACTTTTTATACATATAAAAAAAGTTAAAAAAAATTCTGCGCTCGAAATAACAATACATATGTAGTTAAAAATATAAAAAAGTTAAAAAAATTCTGCACTTGAAATAACAACACATATATAGTTAAAAAATTAAAGAAAGTTAAAAAAAATTCTGCGCTCGAAATAACAATACATATATAGTTTAAAAATTTTAAAAAGTTTAAAAATTCTGCGCTTGAAATAACAACACATTTATAGTTAAAAAATTGAAAAAAGTTAAAAAAAATTCTGCGCTCGAAATAACACCACGTTAAAAATCACTGCGTTAGAATCCTCCTGCGTTAGAACCCCCTGCGTCAGAATCCCCCTGCGTCAGAACCCCCCTGTGTCAGAATCCCCCTGCGTCAGAACCCCCCTGCGTCAGAACCCCCCTGCGTTAGAACCCCCTAGTGTACCTACTCGTGTGCGATCTCATATGTGATCTCACATGGGATCTCTTATATATTTTATACAATTTAAAAAATTTGAAAAATACATTTATTATTTTTTTATTTTTTTTGTCTTGTTCTTTAAATTATGACAAATTTTGGCATTAGCTATATTAGTACAATCATTTTAGTTAAAATAAAAAATTCTTCGTAGCTGTTATTTTTTTATGAACTAAGATCGCAAATTAGATATCAAAGTTGACAAACCTGACCTCGAAATACTATAAATCATAAACTTTTATATAACTTTTTCAGAATAAGATTTTGGTAGATTTCTTTAGTTGTCCGCACTCAAGTTGAATCCTACAACTTTTTTCTTGAAGTGAAAAAACCCGATTAAATTCATCATTTACTCATAAACTTGGATCAGAAATATTATCAGAAGGGGAAGCTTCATCAAGCCCTTAATGTATATAATTACACTAATATTATAAATACATCTTCGAACACTAGACATTATCATATTCGATAAATTTGATGGAGCCATAAGACCTCAAGCATCTTGCCCGGGGTCAGTAGTTCTTATTTTGGCTACTTCATTTAATTTGCATTGTATTTTATGGTGACACCTTCCAATTAAGGATCAGCTTTCGACTAACTTCACCGATCGAAAATAGCTAAAAAAGATATTTAGTTTTTATTTTTTTTTTTTGTCTTGTTCTTTGAATATTAACAAATTTACACGCTTTCATTCCTCATTTGTTAAAATGAATAGATATTTACAAGTGAAAGTCATTCTGATATATATTTTTATTGAAAATAAATGAAATCACATCTTTTGCTACTTTCAATCAGTAAAAAATGTCTAAAACCTCGTCTAAAACTGACCTTTAACATAACGAATAGTATAATAATAAAATATGTGTATTACCTTACTTTTAAAGTTTTGACTTACATTGCATACAAATATAATTCTTATTATAGAAACTATGTGAATAGTCTGTATGGATATGATTATATATCATGGTTTCAAATTGTATTCGAGCACGATATAAAAATTCATCAGATTACGTTAGATTCACGACTGAGTTAGGAAAACAAGAAATAAGATTGCGATAATACTCCAAAATAGAAGTGATATCAATAATTCTTGAGTTATAAAAACCTATATTATTTAAATCTATATGATGCAATTGTCAACGATATGTAAAAATAATTTATCAGTATGATAAATGAAGGATATTAAGTACTAAGTCACTGTCGGTTCATTGAAGGTAGTTTGTCATAATATTCTAAGACATAAATAAAGCTGCAACTGTTTTTACGGCGACATGCAAATTGTGTAACAATTGGTAAGACGTGTTATGCCGTAAATTTAAACCAGATGCAGCGTCATAGAACGACACTACCTATTGATTAGAAAAACTGTCATTAATCAGTGAACTGACCCCGAGCCTCGTATATGGGTAAATCTTTCATAATGTTAAAATTTCACCTGCAACAAATTAAAAAAAAAAAATACAGGCACACGTATAAAACTAATTTTCTCTGAATGTTGACGTATTATAATGAAAAAAAAAATCGTATTACTCACTTTTAAGGGTAGTCTTTTTAACAAACATCAAAAGACAGATTTTCGAGTAAATTTTTCATAGTGTTAAAATTTACTTTCAATAAATTAAAAAAAATTGAAGACACATGTATCAAATTTATTTTTTTTAAATGTTGATATATTAAAATGATAATAAAAGAAAAAATCGCATTACTCACTTTTGAAGATAGCTTTTTTTAATATAAGACATTTAAATATATTCATTATTATCACACCCAGGTATAATATTTTACATATCTCAGATCAGTTTTTTAAGTATTTTGGGCTATAATAGATCATTTTCCATTGAGCTTTTTCATTTTTACATGTTTAATATGTTACAGAAAATATTTAAATACGCAATTTACATTAATAATTACAAAATTTTTTGTAATAAATAAAATATGCCAGAAATGCCAATTTTTTTGGAAAATTCATTTTTGGCGATTCAGGTATTAAAATTGAGTGATATTAGTTACCCAATGGCTTTTGGGATTCCTGATTACAAATCATAAGTGAGTGGAATATCAATTTATTTTTGCTAAAATTGTCAATCTTAGGATATGAAATTTGACATGGATTTGTGTAGTTTATGTTTTCGAATAAAAATACTTATATTCCTTTTAACCAAATATTTTAGTTTATTTAATAAACATTAAATCTAAAAATTTTAAATTTAAAATCTAGAAACTTCAGTGATGATTCAACTCAACGTTCTAGGTGTAAGCTATTAAATACATACTAAAACTGAGCTTTTTAAAGTTTAAACTCTTTAGAATTAAAACATTGATAGAAACTAGGTAATCGATGTAAATTTGGAAAATTTAATAGCCGGGAAAAATTCAATGATTTCCAGAATACTCGAAATAATACTTCAAAAGCAACTTAAAGATTACATTGAGTATTATAAAATAGTAAATTACAAAGTTCACAACAGAGAAAAGGTGAATCAAAGCTTAGGTTTTCATATTAGTGGATAAAAACCTATTTTCAAAAGTGAGTCACGTTTTTTAAGTATAATTTCAAACGAACAAAGAACTTTATCTACACTAGGCACACGTTCCTAATAAAAAAATTTCTCTTTGTGATTCTAAATATTACCTTTTGATGTAGTTTAAAATGTCACCGCTGAATAGTCTTTTTTACAGCATCGTATTTTCCAGAAAAAAGTAAAATATATAAATTTTTGGTAACATTTTAATAACCTTTCAGAAAGTACTTTTGTTAACAGGCACACACCCATGCTCTTGATTTTCCAAAAGTATGTGTATAGATAAAGCTTTGGTGTGAATTTCAAATCAAAAAAGCAGTAGTCATTTTTTTTATAGCGGTAATTTATCATTTTACATGGCCTGGTAACATTTAAATTTCAAAAAAAAACCTCTTTTCCCCATCCGCCATAAAATGACACGTCTAATTATCATTAAAAATATAACAAAATTAGTTTCTAATAACTCAATAAATCAGTGAACATTTGCTAACAAGATGTGCTATCTCATATTTAGGAGAAATGACGCAGTAACATGATTTTTAAAAGTATGAAAGAATTACTCATATATAATATCGTCTGTAATATGAAATAAGTAACTCAATTTGTCAATACACAAATTTTGTACAAACCTTTGTATATGAACCGCATCGCTCCAGACCTCACTGAAAAGTGATGGTCTTCTTGAGTGTAAAAGGCGATATGCATAATTGTAGTGACTAGTTTTTTAACTATAACTTGTAAATATCGTCTAAATCTTTGTAAAAAAATCAATTGTTTTTATTATTATTTAATCGCCAAGTATAATCATGCTCGAATATAGTTTAAAACCATAATTCATAATAGCATGCTTTAGATAACGATTGTTTTGTTGATGTAGAGTAGAATCATTCAATCTTAATGTTAGAATATATAAAAATTATTTGAATCATAGACCAAATTTCATATTTGATGATTCCCAGCTACTTGCTTTGTAACTGGGAACTTGTCAGACCATTTACCATTTTCTCGCTCTGTAAATGGTGAATGGTCAGACCATTTAATAATCACTTGCTCTGTAACTGGGAACTCGTCAGAACATTTACCATTCACTTGCTCTGTAAATGGTAAATGGTGCGAGTATTTTCAATTACTTGACCATTTCAAATGAAAAAACCATTTCCTTATTTACAACTCTGGTAACTGGTAAATGGTCGAATCAGTTCGCAGTAAGCGGGTGAGTAAATGATAAATGATTCAACCAGTTTGCAGTTATGACGTGGGTAAATGGTAAATGGTCGGAGCAGTTACAGAGCAACTGGTAAATGGTCTGACTATTTCCAGTTCCTCACCTAGTAACTATCAACTGGTCCGACCATTTACCATTTATTCACCCAGTAACTGGTAAATAGTCCGACCATTTACCATTTGCTTACTCGGTAACTGGAAACATTCACAACCCTGGTTGCAAGGAAAATTTTTTAAAGTTTATTAATGTTTTTGCGAAGCTTACTTTTTTAATCTCAAAAGTATCAAGTAAATTTATTTTAACATTGAATATACATTTACGTTATTTTATGTAAAAATTAATTTGGTTACAATTAAATTATCAAGTTACAAACAAGATACTATGTCTAGTCACTAACAAGATACTATGCTTAGGAATTTCTTATTTTTCTTAGTTTCTTATTTTTTTTTAATCAGTATAGGTGGTGTGGAAAGTTATTTAAAATATTCTATCATTATTGTGTATCATTTTAATTAGATAATTATTTTATTATATAATATTATTTATGAAAAATATTGAAAATTGAAATTAATTTTAGATTAAAAGTAAATTTGTTTTATAGTACTATTGTTAAAAAGTATTTCTTGAGATGGAAAATTTTTTTAATTGTTATTTATTTTAAATTAAAAGTAAAGTGGTTATGTACTGCTACTGGCGAAGGGTACCACTTTTGCAATTTTTAAATTTTCATTAATCCTTAATGGTCACACCTTTTCAAAATGACGTTACGATTACACGGGGTTAGGTGGACCCCAGCAACTTTGCGATGCAATAAGAAATAGTAAGTAGGTAGATAACTATTAAAAAAAATCCAGCATATATTTTCAATCTTTCTTTTACAAATTAAGTTTGGTAGAGCTAATTTATTTTTAAATATTATAAACAATTATTGAAAAACTTCACCGACTCGTATTTTAGTTCAAAATTTGCTGGATCCCAAGTTACCGTTAAGGGTTAAGATAGTATTCTTTTGTTTTTAAATTAAAATAAAATAAAAACTTAACACACCATTGACAATACCTCATTTTACTGAAAAAAAAATAAGATCATTTTTTAAGTAAATTGGGCCAAAATAAACCCTTTTTTTTCTTTGTAATTTTGTCGAAAAAGGCATCATTTTTTAATTGTAAACATTTAAAGTCCGAAAAATGACTAAAAATAGCCATGTTTTAAATTTTATATCTAGCCTTCTACAAAAGCTATCTGACCATTCTTTACTGGAAAATGTTAGTTGAAACCTGTACTTTAAGGTAGGACTTTTTTATATTCCTAGATTCTGTTTTCCATCTCGAAATTTACACTAGCAATTTTATAAAATTTTTTATTTTTTATTTGAAGCACTAAGGGGATTCAAAGTATCTGTGACTGAAAACCGATCAATAAAATCATTTTTTGACATTCACTTATACTTTTGCACACATGTACATATACATTTTATAGCATATATTACTAGTGGCAATATTATTTTATGAGAATGAAAGGTTATTTATTCTCAACCAAAAATTTGTAAGATTAAGAAATCTTAAGATTTCTTTAGCAATACATTTTTGAAATGAATTAGGCAAAAATAAACACTTTATTATTTTTAATTTGTTTGAAAAATATATCCTTTATGAATTACAAGCTATCATGAAGAAATTGATGATTAGCAATAAAAGTTTTCAAAAATTATTATTTAACTTTATATAAAAAATTAATCTATAATACATGAATTTCATGCATTTTGATTTTGATGCTAATTTATTCATGAAAAATAGTTTAAACAAGTGAAATACGCTTAGCCATAGAGAAGATTCATATTTGTTTTTTCATATGAGAAGTAATGATCAAGTATATAACTGAGTAGTTTTTAATATGTCAATTAATAATCGATAATATATGAAAATTCAAGTTATTTTTGTTTAATATGTAATTGCATGGGTAAAATGTAATTTTTTTCATTATTGTCATCAAATAGATAATTTTAATGAATCCTTTGAGAATACATACGTCATATTTAAATTTTTAAAAAGTAAAATAATTTCAATAAGTTCCTTCAACTATGGATAAAAAAATGACATCTTTGAAAAACACAGCTTAAATAATGAAATACAGGATTAACCGAATAAAAAGATCCTTCGTTCAACTCTAAAAGAATTCGATTGGGATAAATAAAATCTAAAATATTAAGTGCTGCAATAGAAAGAAATGATGTTGAAATTCAAAATCGTTTGTTAATTTGTGGAGATTTAGATTTACACTCACTTGTGGCTGGGTATCATAAAAATCTATGTAATTACATGGAAAAAAAATCCTCGATTATTTAAAAAAAATATTAATACTGATTCGAAAAATATAACACCTTACTGTAATGAATGAGATAATTTTGATGAAAATGAAGAATTTATTACTCACAGGGATTCACAGGAAAATAACAGTAATTTTACTCACAATGTCATCGCAAAATTGACACTTGACGTGCTTAAGCAGAGATTTGTCAATAACAAAATAATAGAATTTTATTTTAATTTACTAAGAAATTTATTTTGAACAGAATAAAAAGCCTATCACATTACAATCACAGTATATAAAACAAAGAATTTTCAGATTCATCAATGATTATAATATTACATATTATTGTGAACCTGGATTACCGGATTTAGTTTGTCTCACGGATATTCCTATTTAATATCTTGTGAGAAAAGTTTATAACTTATCTGTGGAAAATATAAAAGAAAATCATGTAAAAGTAACCGATGAAAAATGTGGTGAGAACGAAAATATTTATGTAAGTTCAAGTATCCAACTGTCGGGAAAATCGCTTTTACATCTAGCTGCTGGTATTTTGAGACTATGCATTTAAAAACTTCCTTACATAAAATATTATCCATCTGCAGACGACGTATTATTAGAATGCTTACAAAAATTGGGGCCATTTAATCTGCAATTGTTCTTGTCGTGGCTAATAAATGAAGAAGCTTTTTCACGGGCTGTAGTCATCCTAGACCAAGACAAAAAAAATCAAAATCGTATGCTGACATTATGTGAGTGTTTAATTTTCTCCTCAAATACAGTGAAATCCAATATTATTTTACCATTTTATTTTGGTTTAACTTCACAATTACATTATAAGTTTGGAAGTCAATTATTAATTGAGACATTAAATGCTTATGACTTTTGTACTAATTATAATGACTTACAAAGATTTCTTACAGCCTTAGCTAAGATTCAAATAGAAAAAAATAATAAAGTATACGTACCTCCCAAAATTATAAGTAGATCATCTGGAGGCCTCTCAACTCAAGAAGGAGCAGTAACGTTAATATTAATACAGAAACGATCGATGGTAAAGAGAGTTATCATGTTATGGTCCGAGTATTATTTCAACATCAAAATATAAATAGTAAAATGATTCCAATACAGATGATTCCAATAGAACGACAACAAGATAAATGTTTGTGGATTGATAATATTCCTTTTTAAAATATATTATATTATAAAAAAAACCACCTAAAAAACCAGAACCACCACCATTCCTTGGGGCTAAAGAAGAAACACGAAAATCCTACATAATTGTAATGACGTTTTTAGGGATTCTAATCTAGCGTGGGTGTTATTAAGAGGTCTTTTCGATGGAAATATAAATTTAAAATAAGTTTTTCCAAAATGGGTGGCCCTTGATATGCACTTTGCTGATAAAAAAATACAATGACAGTTGTACAATACGCACGTGCGGTAAATTCAAAGCCAAGTGATATGAATACCGTCTACACAACATTTAAAAAAGGCCTAGAAATCGCAAAGGAGTATGGGTAATCATATTACGTACAAACGTTCGATCAACAACTATGTGCAGTTATTCAATTTATAAAATTAGATATTTCTCAAGAATTAAGGGATTCAATTATTCGTTTAGATATCTTTTATAGTGCATGTAAATTTATTTCGTGCATAGGTGAAATTTGGGGTAATGTTGGCCTTAAAAATATATTAGGTAAGTCAGGTGTGTATGCTTGTAATACTGTGGATAGGATGTTAGAAGGCAAACAATTTTATCGTTTTGCTGTTCGTGGACTCACACTGTGCTATGAAGTATTAATAACACTGTTATTTGAAATTTTTTTTGACTGGATAAAAAAAAACGACAAGAATTTTGGCGCTATGATTAATGATCTCAAAAGTAAGATTCTTGACTTTCAACTTAAATATTCAAGTAGTACTAATGAAGAATTCATGAATTTTATTGAAGATATCAATTCAGTCATATTTTCTCGATTAATTGAGTTTATAGAAACAAGCTAAAAAAAATTTCCAACTTTCCAATTGTGGATAGCATGTTTACTAACTAGGAGAGTATCACATCTCCGGATCACGGATTTTGCTCTAACTTTAAGATAGGTTTTCAAATGTCAAAATATGGAAAAAGCCAGAGTTATAGACCCCAACGCTCAATATTTCTCTAGTTGCAGGTAATTAAAGAAAATCACTAAAAAAGTTACTAGATTTTCAAACGCTTATAATTCTTTAGCATTAATAGCTAGACGCTTGTAACTGTTTTTAAATGAAAGCTACGTTCAAATCCTTTCGAAAAAGCACCTATAGCATATCAAAATATTATTTTTTCGCAAAGTTACAGCGTTATGAAAATTGTACTACATTTTAACATTTATCATTAATTAATATTCTTAAAAGGAAATTCGGCTCAAATTTTTATAACGCTGTAACTTTGGGAAAATATAATATTTTGATATGCTATAGGTACTTTTTCGAAAGGATTTGAACGTAGCTTTCATTTAAAAACAGTTACAAGGGTCTAGCTATTAATGCTAAAGAATTATAAGCGTTTGAAAATCTAGTAACTTTTTTAGTGATTTTCTTTAATTGCCTGCAACTAGAGAAATATTGAGTGTTGGGGTCTATAACTCTGGCTTTTTCCATATTTTGACATCTGAAAACCTATCTCAAAATTAGAGCAAAATCCGTGATCCGGAGATGTGATACTCTCCTAGTAAGTATTCAAATCCTTTTGGACTTTGTTCAAGCTGAGCGTAATTATGATTGGGACTTGAACTTTACAACTCTTGTAAGTATGTTACCATTTTTTCGCGTGTAACAAACCAAATTATTTTCGTTTAGGGACTCTTTACGTCATGGATATGCTCATGAAATCATCAGAAGAAGAAAAAATAGAATTCAAAGCTGGAAATTTTGCCATTAATTTTACTTCTGATGCTTTCAAAGAAATATTTTCCGATATGTTAACAGAAATGTCTATTATAAAAAATACGAAAGATACCGATTCTGGTATTATCGGCTTAACAAGGGAAGCTCCTCCTGTATCAAGATAAACAGTTATACAAAAAGTTGCATGAGGATATGCATCTCAAATAAATAATCGAAACAATATTAAAGATACTAATGCTTAAGATAACTATATAAGGGAAGTTAAGAAACCTTCATTATTATATAGAGATGACTGATCATTTTTCTATAGAAAAGTACAGTTCTTCTTTGATTAATATTGGCAGTGGACTTATTGCTCCGATTGAAATATATAATAGTTTATTAAATACAATTAGCGCAGGCTTCAAAAAAATGTATGAATTTCTAGAAAGAAATCCAAACATTTTTTTGGAGCTGTGATAACACTAACAGACCTAATGGTTATCTGAAAAAAATAATAAGAAATTACGCTAACTAAGAAACGAAACTACGCTACCATATGCCAAATTTATCAAGAGGCGCGGTAGCGCCTCGACGGCGAGTTAAGGTACGAATACGAAAACGTCGAGGCGCTTCTCTTATACTTTAAAATAGAGTTTCAAAAATTTCAAAATCGAATCCCATAAAAATACATCGATATATACACATAAATACAATTAATAATATTTAAAGATTTTCATTATCTTTAATTTTAAAAAAAATTGATTACAATCGGTTTACCCAATCAAGAGAAAATGCAATTTAAAATTTCGAAATGTCGTATTCTCGTTATTTTTTTTCTTCTTCATCGTTTTCAGCCAGCATAAACTGCGCAACCGGAAATGCGCAGTATCAACGAATATAGATGCTTTATAATATATTTTAATGTTCATGGTATATGCGCATTGCTACATATGTTATGTGTATATATATATATATATATATATATATACATGGTCCGTTTTATGTCAACTTGCACCCGTAGACTCGTATATTTTTTGGTTTATATATATGTATATACATACATACATACATACATACATACGTATGAGACATTTCATGTCGGCTAGCACGCACTCATAAGTACAAGTTTTCTATATATGTGGTACATTTCATGACAACGCGCACACACCTCTCCGAGTACCCTTAGGTTTATATATATGGGACATTTCATGTCTATTCGTACGCATGCACACAGCCTTTAATAAACATGGGATTTTTCACGTCAATTGGAACGCATGCACATACAGGTTTATATATATGAGACATTTCATGCCAATGCGCACGAACACACACAGGATTTTATATATATATATATACATATATGACATTTCATGTCAACTCGTACGTACTCATAATCACAGGCACGTGGGACATTCCATGTCGATTCGCACGCGTGTACACGCACGTTAATATACATAGGATTTTTCACGTCAATTCGAACGCACACACACAGGTATATATATATATATATATATATATATATATATATATATATATATATATATATATATATATATTGTAACGTTTTTATTTCCCGTGGGTGGAAAATATTACGTCTTTACCTCCTGTTGCCAGACGCTTCAGTGAGTGACCAGGGTTCGAGGCAGGAGGTCGGTTAGGACGGACGGTGGAAAGATAAAGGATAATAAACGGGTTGACACGTTTGTTTATGCTAGGGAGTACCAGAGCTTTATTGTACTCTAGACTCGTATCTTACAACGACGTATAACAATAATAATGAAAAGTAGTAAACTAACCTAAATTATATAAATCAAAATAACTAACCCAATATGTGTACGCGAGATACAAAGAAATAAAGATTGAATTTAATATAAGCCACTTGTCGGCTTATGCGCCTCTTGTTGGCATTAGAAATAAATGAAATCAAAAATAATGGAAATAGACTTTATCTTTAATAATAAGTCGAACTAGACTAACGGCGGTTAACGGCCTGGACGGTTTTAATGAACAAACAAAGTTATAATAATTATAATATCAATAACCTAATCTAATAACGGTGGATGGACGACACCCTTAATGCGGTAACGGAATACGGCTGAAGGCCTATGATTCTCTAATGCGCGACCAGATGCACATGAATAGAGTAATCCTGGCTTGCCTTTTCCGGCGGCAACAATGGGTGGGAGGCACCCTTAATACTAACTTAATACAGCGGTTATAACAGGTGGAAAAACACCTTAAAGTTGCTACAAACTAATCTTAGACTAAATGTCTTATATACGGGTCAGCGCGGCGGCTCGGCGGTATATAACGGTTCGGCGTAAGTCAGCCTTAATATCAAATGTTAATTAATGAATTAAATAAAGTTGCTATTTACAAAAACGGCCGGTACGGCGGCTCGGTGGTACAAACTAAAACAATCTTACATTAAATTAAACTAATCTATTTACAACGCGGTCGGTACGGCGGTACGGCTGTACGGCGGTACGGCGGTGCGGAAGTGCAGTGGCGGTTCTCTCGGTCGCATTTTATCTAAGCCAGCTAGCGCACTCGGCAAAGATTAAATGCGGCTCGACTTGCTTCTGACGGTTAGACACATTAGAGCGAGCGAGAGTGGCTTTTCTTATAAGGCGTGGGAGCCCCTTATAAGAACGCCAGTACTGTATACTGCTTTCAATGCCTCGACTCTTCGCTGAGCCTTAGCTCTTATATCTCCTCGAGCTCGCTGTTCCTCTTGCGGGAGCAGCAAAAACTGACGGCACCTGGCGGTTGAGCCTGTTACTATCGTGCCTCGCGGGAGATTTGAATCTCCTGTCTGCACGATTATGGATAATCGTTGCAATATATATATGGGACCTTTCATGTCAATTCACACGCATGCACACTGACTTTAATAAACATGAGATTTTTCGCGTCAATTGGAATGGTCGCACATACAGGTTTATATATATATGGGATATTTCATGTCGATGGACACGCACGCACAAACAGGTTTATATATATATGGGACAGTCAATGTCGTTGCGCATGCATGCACACACACGTTAATATACATGAGATTTTTAATGTCAATTCAAATGCATACAAACCCACAGGTTTATATATATTAGACATTTCATATCAATTCGCATGCATGCACACACACGTTAATAAAAATGGAATTTTCCATGTCAATTCGAACGCACGCACAGACACAGGTTTATACATATGGAACATTTCATATCAATTCGCATGCATGCACACACGTTAATATACATAGGATTTTTCACGTCGATTATAACCCACTCCCATACAGGTTTATATATATGGGACATTTCATGACAACTCTAACACACCTATCAGAGTGCTCTTAGGTTTACATATATGTGACGTATCATGTCAACACGCACGCACTGGTTTTCATACATTTGACATTTCTTGTCAACTCGAACGCGCAAACACATCTAAACATGTACTTGAGATTTGTATTCATATATATATGGGACCGTTTTGTCAATTCGCATGCAGGCACACACATGGGCTTATGAATATATATATATATATATATATATATATATATATATACGTATATATACGTGTGTGTATATCTGTGTACACATAAACATGGGATATTTAATTTTAAATCACACGTGCGCGGTTTATATATACGAAACGTTTCATGTCAATAAACATGCATGACAGACGTACTTGAGTTTAAATATATTTTTCTTTATATATATATATATATATATATATATATATATATGGGATTGTTCCTGTCAAGGCGCATGCACGCACACACATGGGCTTATGAATATATGTATTGCGACGAGTATACGTACTCGCGCATTTAAATTTCCCGCCTGACGACCAAGTTACTATAGAACAATAGTTCTGAGCTTAGCCACCAGGTGGCGACCCCGAATGTCGTGTCACGCAACGGGAAAAATGAGGCCCAAGTATATAAGAGGCCGAGAAGCTAACCAGAGCAGAGCAGTGTAGACTACGGTCTTCCCTCTCTCTTTACCTGAGTGAGCACGCTAGGCTAAGAGAGAGTGAGATAAGTAGTAGCTGGTTGACTTCTCTTGTAGAAGGACTAGCTTCTCTCTTTTGCACATGAGGGTAGATCGAGTGAGTACGCTGGTGTATAATGCATATGCTAATGCACATGCTGCACTCTTGTCTTGTAGATATTTAGTAAAATTTAATATATTTTACAGCACTTGAAAATAAAAAGATAGTGTGATGAGATAGAGAATGCATAATTTTATTTTATTTAAAGTATTACAATTAAAATGGGTATCTTCCCTGAAAGTTTTAAAAAGGCATAAATAATTTTGAAGTTGATGGCAGCAAATTCTCAAATATAAGTTGTTAGAAGCTAATGGCTCTTCTGCCAAGTTTTTAGAAATAAAATTGCACAATTTTGGTCTTCAACCATAGCATATTAAATAGAAAACTATTCCGAAACTTTGACGTTACCTGTTTCGGAAATTGTTTATTAAGTAAATCTTTCATCAGGAATAAAATAAAATAGATATCACTAAGATCAAGTATAGTTCATCAATGTTTAAGTAGTAATATTCATTCATAAATGAAATAATAAGTTGATCTGATATATCATTTTTTTTTTCAATTTTGATGTGTACTATCATCGCTATCTTCATCTCAATAATCCCTTTTTTTCAAAAATTATTTGGCAAAGTTTTTCCAAATATTCGTCTATTAAAAAGAATATGAATTGAACATTTTATGGATTTTATATTATTAAAAAGTAAGACTTGAATACAGAAGTACTCGACGATTGCTTCATTGATTTAAAAACTTCCTTTAGCCGAAACTGTAAATATTTCATGAATTTTATATTATTAAAAAGAATGATTTGAATACAGAAGTACTCGACGATTGCTTGATTGATTTCAAAACTTTCTTAAGCAAAAACTATAGATAAATCTAGTAAAAGGTATAAACTTAATAATAATTACTCAATTCGTTTCAGTACTCTCCACAACTGAAATTAAAAAAAAAATATGATGTATGTAGTAAAAAAAAAAGAAATATTTAGAAAAAATGTTCTAAAGAATACTATACTGTTTAATAACTAAACTTACCTAAAATATATAGTACTCATATATTCAATTCTTTTTTATTAGTTGTCCTTGAAAGTGCCACGTATAACTGCCCATGACTGAAAATTGGTGTTGGTATATACATTCCTACTTTTTTTAATGATTGTCCTTGCCACTTATTAATAGTCATTGCATGAGCAAGTTTTAAAGAAAATTATTTACTGGTCATCTGGAATGACAGCTGATTATTTGCTGATAAGGTCATAGTGCTCCCTTTTTTACATTCTGTTAATATTTGTGCAATAATAGTAAATTGTTTTATTTTCGTTAATCAGGTTGCCTAACAAAGTCCTTCATTCAAATTAAAATTTCTTAGAAGCGTTACTATAGCTCTTTTTCTAATTGTAATCTATGTGGAGGTAAGCCGTTGGGTGTTAAAGAATTTGAAAATTCTGTTAGCGAAATTGCGTCTGAACTTTTGTCACTTATATCTTTTACAGAGTTAATGCTGAAGTACTCTATTACTGGTTCATTTATTTTTTATGAAATTTTTCAATTCATTTCTGTTATATCTACGTTTTTCGGTGCTAATATAATATTTTCGTAATAGTCACGATTTTTAATATTTATATTATGCTCGTAAATTTCATCAATTAGATTGCCTTTCGACAATATTTGTATAACTTCATTTTCCTTTTTCATACTTTAAATTAAAAATGACCATTACCTATATTTAATAATCAATTTTTCAATTTATCATCTGATTCCGATAAACGTTTATTTTCTTTCAAAGACATGCATTAAAAATGTTCCCATAAATAGCTTTTTTTGACACTATTTTCTACTATCTGTGTTCAATTTCCAGGTTTCCTTATTGGTAATGTTTGTCTAAAATCATCTGATATGATAAATATTTCCCCTCCAAACAAGTAATTCTCATCATATACATCTTTAAACATGTGATCGACGGCTCCAAGAGCATATTTTGATGTCATTGTGCTCTCATCCCAGATAACAATTGATACATTTTTCATTTTTTTACCTATTTCGCTGTTTGCGCTAATATTATATATTGTTCCTTCAGATATGTTCGACAGTAATTTAAATGCTGTATATACTGTCACACCGTCTTGTAATAAATTAGCCGCTATATCTGTCTATGATACAACTAAATAGTTGATTCCATGAATTTTCAGATGAATTATAATTGTATTGAATAAGTAGCTTTACCACTTCTACCTGGACCGTCTATATATATATATATATATATATATATATATATATATACTTTTCAGTGCAGTTTGCATTTAATACATTTATTACTGTATTAAAAATAGCCGTTTAAGCATTTGTTAGACGACCAATAATTGACCGAATATTATTAACATTATTTACTGTATTATATTCAATTTCGTTATTTTCAATATAGTATTTTAAAGTAGGTAAATTAAAGTCACTTAATTAAAATCCATTATTAGTTAAAATATCATTAATTATGCTTAATGCATATTCTTCACCCTTTTGTTGATTCATTTTTGGTAATATGATAAAAATAGATTTTATTTTTCGCATATAATTATCGAGCATCAATTGGATTGTGAAATGTACAAATATAACTAAATAATTGACAAAGAGCTTTCGGGAATCGAGATTAACATGCTTCTTCTAAATATTTATCCCATTCATCATTTATTTCAACTGAATTTCGTGCTTTTGCTGTTTCACAGAATGTTGGGTATGTCATTCCATCAAAAGTTTTTAAACTTTCAAAAGATCTTGCAGCTTTAACGTAAAGCAGAAGTAATTTTAAAGAGAATCTTTTTCTTTGTTTTGGATTAACTGAGTACATTCTGGTTAGAATAGGTTTCAGAGTTTTTATTCTTTTTGTCTATGTTTTAAGTATTCGATTAAAAACAAAGAGTTGCGCTATATCAGGATAAAAGTAATTATATTTCACTGGTTCACTTTTATTAAGTTCAAACCACGCTGTTAGTGTTGTATATGGCTGATTCCATTCAGATTCATGCAGGCCGTCACTGAACGATTTTTTTTTTCTTTTAAGTAATAAAAATACCTTTTATTATGTATACAAAGATAAAATTTACCTCGTAGAACGCTCAAAAATTTTTTTTTTTTCTACTACAGCAATTTTAGTGTTGGATGTAAAAACGAAAATTCAAAAATTGAAAATGAACCTCTACTTTTAAATGACTATAGCTCCGTCAATTTTTAACCTTTTTAGGCGTTTTTTTAACAAAAATGTGCGGAATCCTGTCTAGTTTTGAATGCAATCATGATTTTTGTAATACAATTTGATCTCACTGAGTTATTTACAAAAAACCGAAAAAAGCGATTTTTTTCAAACACGATTTTCTCAAAAACTATATTTTTTTTTTTTTGAAATTTTTATATGATTTTATACATGAAAAATACTAACTTTTAGGGTAGGTGAGAATATGCGATTTTGCCTTATTCTTTTTAAACAGATTTTTAAACGTTTTTTTTATATTTTCGAGCTTAAAACATTGATACCATGGCGCATTGTACTATTCTTCCAACTTTACGTGTTCTTACAACTATTTTTATGCTCTTATTTATTAATATATCAAAAATATCAACAATAATCTTTAAAATAAACCCCGAATCGAATATTTTGATCAATTAGAACCAAAGTTATGACGATTTAAAGTTTAAAAAAAAAATGCTGATACTTTAAATAAATATGATATTTACATTGAGGAATCGCAATTTTTGTTAAAGATTAAAATCTGAAGATATAAATTTTTTAATTAAAAAAAAAAAGTTATTTTGATGAAAGAATACATAACCATTTATCCTCTTTTTATGGTACATTATTATAATAAAAATTTTTTTTTGTTGAAGAATATAATTTTTTTATCAGTTTGAATTTTGCGCCTAGAATTTGAATTTATTTTGTAGGGAGTTGACGCATGTCACTTCTAGGTGGCGATGATTCGTTCTTTGCATTCTTATCAACGACTTGACGCGTTTAAAAATATAAGAAAAGGAAGATAAAAAATAAAGTTGTTTAAGAAAAATTATTTTTTTCGATCTGTCATCGAACAAAATATCAATAATGGCATCACTGATTGTTAAAATGAAGTGCAAGGATTTAAAAGAAAGGCACAAAAAAGTTGTTTATGATTGCTCCAAAAGTCCGCTTAGAGAATTAGGTAATCTAACGGAGCCTTTGAAGCACTTGTATCCAAATATTTTTTTCTCTAGAGAAGATAAAGTATGCCCTTTCGTGTTACAAAATATTATTAGATGAAGTGAAAAATGCGCCTATTTCATCGACTTCAAGCAGTCAACAATCTTTGGAAGATTTTATTCATAGTGATGCTGTGGTAGAACAGCTCAACGAGACTTCAAGTAATTTGAAATTAAACATTTCACCAATTAAAGTGCCTCAAAGTATCAATATCAAGATGCGAGAATCTTATGCTCTCCGAAAAAGAAAACAAATAAACGATGCGTTTTGATTCACAAATAGCAAGTAAAATGATGAAAGTTTACGATATAACGGATTTGCCCGCATTGAATGAAAATAATGAATGTAAAACAAATGATAAATGGCTTGAGAATATTAAAATTGCATTAGATAATTGTTCAAATTTTCTTGAGAAAGTGCGATTGTTGAGTATTATACCAAGTGATATTTCCAAAGATTATTTATTATCAGTTTTACCAAATGTAACTATTTATATGATTGATCAAGCAGGATCATTGGTAAATAATAAAAAAATTTACAAGCAGTGTGAGAACTATTGTGGCTATTTTTTGGATAGTGAAATTGTAATGAAAGTAAAGGATTATTATCTGAACGATGATTTTAATTGTTCTCGTCAAAGTGCAAATAAAATCGACACAGTATCTATCAAAGAAAATGGTATAAAAACTAAAAAAGTCAAACGCTTTCTTACGCGAAGTATAAAAGAAATATATCAATTATTTAAAGGCAAAAATCCTGAAATGAAAACAAAAATTGGTAAATCAACATTCTATGCTTTAAGACCGAAGTGGGTTATACCACATCCACCCACCGATTCGTGTCTTTGCGTTTACTGCGAGAATCTTAAACTTATGTTAGATGCTTTGAATAATTATAAAAAAGAAAATAAACAAGACATTGCAGATTTGGAATTGAAAATATGTTCTTCACTTTTTTTGTTCAAAAGATGATATAAAATGTGTACTAAGAGAATGTAAAGAATGTCCCATTGGAGATTCTATTGATTTACAAGTAATTTCTTTGACAGAAGAAGATTTATATGAAGAAATAATTTATGGTGTTTGGGAAAAATCAAATTTACTGAATAAAACTAGCACAATTCAAAATTTCTTAATAGAGTTAAGAGAGCGCGCTCTCACTGTAAGAGCTCATAAATTGGTCAAAGAAATTCAACGTATAGCAATTAAAGAGGTTAAACTTTTAGCGAAAAATAATGACTTCCAATTAGTTATTGATGTCAATTTTGCAGAAAATTGGACAGTTCTGCTTCAAAATGAAATTCAAAGCTATCATTGGAGTAAAAACCAAATATCAATATTAACGTCAGTATGCTATTTTGGAAATGATAAAACAGTCAATTATGTCACCCTCTCTGACGATATTAAACATGATTCGTCTCATGCCCTAATGGCTATAAATTTAATTATCGATAACTTAAAACAAAAACATATTGCGCAAGATCTTGATAAAATCATAACCATTTCCGATGGAGCTGCCAGTCATTTTAAAAATAGATATCAATTCTATGAGCTTCAGAACTCAAAAGTAAACATAAAATGGCTTTTTTCTCCAACAGGTCATGGTAAAGGCGCTTGTGACAGTATTGGTGGTTTGGTTAAACATTATGCTGCCACGCATAATCTGTCCAAGAAGAGTGCAGATTTTATTAGAAACGTTGAAAATTTCACCACTCACGTATCAAAATATACTCCGTCGATTAATATTCTTGTTATCCGCAAGGATGAGTTAGAAGTTTTTCGACTGACAAAAAAAATGGAATGGTTAGGAAATGCAAAAAAAATTAAAGGTACTCAAAAGATTCACTGTTGAAAAAGTGAACAAAACCAAATCTACACTGCCAAAACTTCGAGACATGAGTGGCAAGAAGTAAATTGAAAGGTTTTATTTAAATTCGGATTTTTTTATTCACATTAGTTCTCAATTCATTAGTGTTCTTTCTTAATTGTATCGCATATTATTTGTTCATTGAAAATGACCAAATAATATATTTTAGTATTTGAAAAACTCACCTTTTCAAAATTCAAATTTAAAATTCAAAATTCAAAATTCAAAGTAAATATATTTATTTGAAATTTTTTTTTAAACTTCAAATCGTCATAACTTTGGTTCCAATTGATCAAAATATTCGATTCGGGGTTTATTTTAAAGATTATTGTTAATATTTTTGATATATTAATAAATAAAAGCATAAAAATAGTTGTAAGAACACGTAAAGTTGGAAAAATAGTACGACGCGCCATGGTATCAATGTTTTAAGCTCGAAAATATAAAAAAAACGTTTAAAAATCTGTTTAAAAAAATAAGGCAAAATCGCATATTCTCACCTACCCTAAAAGTTAGTATTTTTCATGTATAAAATCATATAAACATTTCAAAAAAAAAAAAATATAGTTTTTGAGAAAATCGTGTTTGAAAAAAATCGCTTTTTTCGGTTTTTTGTAAATAACTCAGTGAGATCAAATCGTATTACAAAAATCATGATTGCATTCAAAACTAGAAAGAATTCCGCACATTTTCGTTAAAAGAACGCCTGAAAAGGTTAAAAATTGACGGAGCTATAGTCATTTAAAAATAGAGGTTCATTTTCAATTTTTGAATTTTTGTTTTTACATCTAACACTAAAATTGCTGTAGTAGAAAAAAAAAATTTTTTGAGCGTTCTAGGAGGTAAATTTTATCTTTGTATACATAATAGAAGGTATTTTTATTACTTAGAAGAAAAAAAAAAATTCGTTCAGTGACGGCCTGCATGAATCTGAATGGAATCAGCCATATACATTTTTCTTATCAATTTCGTGTTCGGATCCTTCTTGAAAATACACATATTGTTCATTTTCATTATGAACAGCTTATCTATAAATTGTATGTGAATTAGTAAGTAATTTCTTAATCTCTTCAGGATATTCTGGATCTTCTTCTAATGTTATATTTCCTTGTTTACAACATGATGTAAATTTCTTATTGCTTGACATTTCAAATGCAAAATGTCTAGCACCACAAAAATCAAAAATAAACTTGAAATCACTAATATTATTTTCCATGATATAATTTTCATTATTATTGGTCAATGTATTTTTAGCTATTTGGTAGTAATGTATATCATTTTGATTTTCTTTTGTTTTAAATTTATCTTTGTTTTTTTCATAATAATTTTTATTTTTTTACTGAAGAAATTAAATTATCTTTTTTTACAATGTTTTTTCATAAGATTTATTTAGATGTTTCAATATTTTTTGTTCGTTCTCCAATTAATAATGTTTTCTATTTTCTAAAACTTTATCTTTATTATATTTATAATACGATTTGTCATGAATGCATCCATCATAGTTGTGATTTTGTTGATATGATAAATTCTTATTTTTGTTTGAGGATTCTTAATTGTTTTTTATAAATTAATTTCGGCTAGAAATTTAACTTTTTCTTGCAATATATTAATAATTTTTAATTTTTTAATTGCAACATTTATAATTTTTTAAAATTTTTTATCCCTCTTGAAATTATTTTCAAGTTTCGTAATTACATTAATGTTTTGTGAATTAATTTGTTGCGTTATATTTAAATTTTTCAATTTTTTCAATCGAAACTTTCGTTGATTTTAATCATTTTTTATGATTAAATTTATTTTTAAATGTCAGAATTGGTTCTTGTTCAATATCATTTTCAGATTCTTAAGTGTTATTGTATTTAATTTTTTTACAATTACTTTTTAAAATTTTTTCTTCAGTTTGTTTATATTTTCTTTTATTACTGTTTCGGTAAATTTTCTATGGATAAATTTTTGGTTTATAATTTTTTGCCTCTAAATATTTGATGTTATCTCATAAATCTAATTGTTGTAGTGCCAATTCTTGTATTTTTTTTTCAAGATTTTCAAAATTTATATTTTGATACAAATATTTAAATACTATTTAAATACTATTTAAATACAAATTATATCATCATGATGAATTAAAAATTTGTTTTACTCAATTTTATTTAAATTTATGAAAAAATATGATAGGAATTCATTCTTTTTAATCACGTGTTTCAGACAGAGGGACGGAGATGAAAAAACGGAGACATAGGAACGGAGAAGTAGAGACGAAGACACAGAGACAGAGACGGAGAAACAGAGAGAAAAAGACAGAAAGATAGAAACAGAGAGATATAGACGGGAAGACGAAAATGGAGAGACGAAGACAAAGAGACGAAGACAAAGAGACATAGACAGAGGAACGGAGAGACGAAAACAGAGAGACAGAGACAGAGAAACGAAGACGGAAAAAAGGTGTCGTAGGAACGGAGACAGAGAAACATAGACGGAGATACAAAGATAGAGGGACGAAGACGGAGAGACAGAGATAGAGAGGCGGAGACGGAAAGGAAGAAACAGAGACAGAGGGACAGAGTGATGAAGACGGAGAGGCAGAGATAGAGATGCGGAGACGGAGAGGAAGAAACAGAGACAAAGAGACAGAGTGACGAAGATGGAGAGTCGGAGTGACGGAGAGAAAAAGATGGAGATGGAGAGGCAAATGTTCTGTATGTGTATGTGCATATGTGTATCTGTGTATGTGTACATAGGTGTAGGTGCAAGTGTGTGAGTGTATATGGGACATTTCACACCAACTGAGAGAGCAAAATAATAAAATTTGCTGAAACTCTGAGAAATTATTCTTTTTGTTAATAAAAATATGCAAAAAAATTTGCAAGGATCTAGATTAAAAGGATAAAGAGCTACAGGACCTTAAAATTTGAAAATTTTTCAAAATTTTTGGAAAAGTCCCAATTTTATCATTTTTTTTCTGAAAATCCTGATGTTTTAGAGAAAAATGAATAGTAAGACTTCTTGTTGTAAATGAAGAGAAGAGTTAGCATGATTTTTCAGACCTGAATTTTGCAGTTTTCTGATTGGTTCTTATATGTATAACATAAAAATTGAAATTATTTATTGTTCGCCACTCAAGAAATTGGCTTTTGAGGGCTCATTTTCTTCTATTTTTTATAAACTTTGAAAAAAATTTTTGATTATGTAAGTCTGAGCCACCAATAAGGAGTTATGGCAGTTTAAAATATAAATTTCCATGTATTATATATTTTTTTATTGAAAATAACCTGTCGTATATTAAACATAAGCATCTGGTTTTAATACTTAAAAACTATTAGAATAAGTTTAAAAATCTTATAGTTGGATGTTATTTATTAATTAAAAGTTTAATTAAAAATTAAACATTACTCGTTATTATAATAATTACAATTACTTTCTAAAGGTAAATGAGACTTTGAGTTATTGTAAGCTTAAATAATAATTTTTTAATTAAAATTTACTTATTTTAAAGAGTTGTTTCATCAACAAAAAAGAATAATTAAATATTCATTATTCTATTAGGCTTAACTTTCTATAAAAAGTATCTGTTAAATGGAAAATGATGATATAATTTTGGAACACACTGTTAAAGGAAATGATAGTGGCTTCCAGTACATCTAAATTCAGGATCTGTATCATCTTCCAAATGAGCTGTTACAATTGGAGGACTGATTTTTAGATTAGCATTAATAATTTCATTAATACGAGGTACACCTTGAGTTATGTTCATGGATGCTACACGAGCGAAATGGAAAGTTTTCAAGGTTATTAAAGTACAAGGTTCTTCAATACTTTGTACAGCTAAAGCACCAAGCATGGACACGGATAACTGAAAATTTCTTCAATATTATGATTTTAATACTTTTTTCTTCGAAACAACCAGGTTGACGAGGCAATCGACCACTTTCCATTTTATGAATATACTTAATACACTTTACATAGCCATTGTTAAGTAATTCTTGTTTTGCTTCTAATCAACTGTGTCAAGAAAATGTTATTTGATTCCAGAATCAAGTAAAATTTTTCTTCTATATCTCTCTGTCCAATGTTACCAGCAACTACAATTTTTTCAATAATATTTTTCATGAAATTAAGGAGTAACGATTGTTTTTTTTTTCATGTAAACAATATCCAGTATTTGTTTATCAAAATATTAACTATATCTTGCTGATTTAATTTTTATACACTTTAAACTATTAATAAGCAAAAACATAACCTTGGTAAAGCAATACGTATGAATTTTAAGTACAAAATTAAGTCAATTATTTACTGAATAATATTACTTTTTTGTGGTCCCGAATTGAAAGTCGATCCTCATACTTAATCTCAAACCTCATTATGTCTTTGTCTATGTCATGATAAAAACTCATTCTATCCTTGTCTCTTCAGATTCAGAATTCCAGTCATTGTCATGAACTATATGCGTAGAGTTCTTCTTGAACTAATTGTGCTTTCTACGTATTTATTAAAAAAAAATTATTTGTTTTACACGCAAATAACAAGCATTCGTTTGGTATAATAATATATTGGATTCCAAAGAATCAGAAAATCCAATATCAAATACATACATAGATATCCATAGATACTCCTAGTTGCTATCTTCATTGAGTATAAACAGACTATACTCTAGTTTTTTAAGCAGAAGACCGCAATTGTTATTGAATAATTGTTTTTATTTATGTTGAAAATAGCGGATTTATATTAATAAATATAACTGCTATCTCCATGGAGTCAAGATACTTAAAAATCTTTGAATACAATAGTTAACAAGTCTGACAATGTATATTATGTTAGCTCTGAAAGTGACGAAAGCAATAACTTTATTTTGAACTGCACAGAAATTCAAAAAGAGCTTATTGGTGATATTAGAAAATTAAATAATTAATCTCCTTGCTTAAGAGAAAATGTAATAGTAACCGATGATGTAAACAAAAATTTTGATAATGTTGGTATGCATAATATCAAAAATTTAGATAGTCAACAAAATGATTATGACAAATCTTCATCTAATAAGAAAATACTAAATACTGTGAATAATAAGCAAAAAAGAAAATCTTTTTCCAATTTAAAACATATCTCAAAAAAGATTACTTTTTTTATATAGATGTATGTCTTCTTAACCTTGGTCTCTCAGTCTAACCAAGGAAGTACGCTTCTATAAGCATCTATCTGCAAATTTAAATTTGTTTGTGCATAGCTTATAGCAGAAGCGAATACGACGTGTCAGAATGGCTATGATGATATGATAATACAAATATTTATACGTTTGAAATTGTGCAATTTCAGTGGTTGTGAATGTATGTGATAGTACAAAGTACATTCAATTTTAAGATTTATAATTAAACAATCTTATACTAGTAAGAACATGATTTGTCATGAACATCTATAAAGTATTTTTAGTGAATAATAGCTGTAGCAATCTTTTTTTCAATTTAGATTCTGACTTAATCTAAAAATGTTTGAAGCTGCTCAGTATTATTTCTTCTTAATAAGTATTATTAATCATAGTTTAAGTTTTCCCTCTGCTTTTATTAGAATAAAAAGAGAAATCGAAGTGGGATGTTCAAAAAGAATTCGCTTTTATAATTAAAAAATCAGATGGATTTATTCAGCAAACATTGGTTTTAAATTACTTAGACTTATTCTTACTAAAGCACTAACAGTTATTGTAGCTAGAAATTTTTTCATTTAATTGTCTTTTTGGAATGATACTTTTGATTTATATCCGTAATGCTATTTTGTTTGTTCAGAAATTTCATTTTTAAGACTAGCATTTTGGTGGACCTATTTCAGTTATTGATGTTTATGTGCAGATAATAAGTACGAGATAGATGCAATTAGTTATGTGATTAAACAATGGAAGGTGGAGTTTCAGCTCTTGTTGGTAGTTATTTAAGAGATTTAATATCTTATACAATAAATCTAAAAGCTTCTTTTAAAACTCTAAAAGCTTTTACTTGTTAATAGTCTAAAGTATATGAAAATTAAATCAGCAAAATATGATTTATGTTTTGATACTGGATATTGTTTACATAAAAAGAGACAATCGTTACTGTTCACTATGACGTGACTGTTCACAAATGAAAACTCCTTAATTTCATGAAAAATATTAATGAAAAAATTGTAGTTGCTGGTAACATTGGACAGAGAGATATAGAAGAAAAATTTTACTTGATTCTGGAATCAAATGACATTTTCTTGACACAGTTGATTAGAAGCAAAACAAGAATTACTTAACAATGGCTATGTAAAGTGTACTAAGTATATTCATAAAATGGAAAGTGGTCAATTGCCTCGTCAACCTAGTTGTTTCGAAGAAGAAAGTATTAAAATCATAATATTGAAGAAATTTTCAGTTATTCGTGAACATGCTGATAAAGTCTGTTTGAAAGAACTTCATCCTAGTAATAGTCTCTCAGTTGTGGCATTATTATGATCTAAGGAAAGTTTTATTAATATTCTACAAATGATGACTTGTGTAGGACAATAAACTAGTAGTGGTCATCGTGTGTTAAAATCGCTGAAATGGGATACATAAGAAGAAGATTGGTAAGATCTTTGTTTACATTATGATATGACAGTTAAAAATTTTTTTGGTGATATTGTTTAAATTCTTTATGGTGTAGATTCTATGGACCCAACGTACATGGGAGACAAAGACTGTCTTGTTGATTATAAAAAAGTTCTTGATGATATTAAATCAATATCAGCGTACAAAATTGAAAATCCATTTGATGGCCCTGGTGTTATAAAAGTAACCTCTGAACTTTTGATGTCAGAGGAATATTCTTGTGTAAGTGAAGAATTCAAGCAAGAATAAGCTCAATTTTCAAAAACAGTTGCAATTATAATTGCTAGGATTAAACAGCATATTAAATCAGATGCCCCAGTTTACAGGTATATTGTACGTTTAACTGTGTCACAACTTGTTGAATTTATTTATACAAGTAAGGATAAATGTATGGAAGCAAAAATTGATCAAGGCACTGCAGTTGGTGCTTTAGCTGTACAAAGTATTGAAGAACCTTGTACATGAATAACCTTGAAAACTTTCCATTTCGCTCGTGTAGCATTTATGAACATAACTCAAGGTGTACCTCGTATTAATGAAATTATTAATGCTAATCTAAAAATCAGTCCTCCAATTGTAGCAGCTCATTTGGATGATGATACAGATCCTGAATTTAGATGTACTGGAAGCCACTATCATATCCTTTAACAGTGCGTTCCAAAATTATATCATCATTTTCCATTTAACAGATACTTTTTATAGAAAGTTAAGCCTAATAAAATAATGAATATTTAATTATTCTTTTTTATTGATGAAACAACTCTTTAAAATGAGTAAATTTTTATTAAAAAATTATTATTTAAGCTTACAATAACTCAAAGTCTCATTTGTCTTTCGAAAGTAATTGTAATTATTATAATAACGAGTAATGTTTAATTAATAATCAACCTTTTAATTAATAAATAACATCCTACTATAAGATTTTTTAACTTAGTTTAATAGTTTTTAAGTACATGAAAATTTATATTTTAAACTGCCATAACTCCTTATTGGTGGCTCAGACTTACATAATCAAAAATTTATTTCAAAGTTTATAAAAAATAGAAGAAAATAAGCCCTCGAAAGCCAATTTCTTGAGTGGCAAACAATAAATAATTTCAATTTTCAGAAAACTGCAAAATTCAGGTCTGTAAAAAATCATGTTAACTCTTCTCTTCATTTACAACAAGAAGTGTTATTATTTATTTTTCTCTAAACATCAGGATTTTCAGAAAAAAATGATAAGATTGAGACCTTTTCAAAAATTTTGAAAAATTTTCAAATTTTAAGGTCCTGTAGCTCTTAATCCTTTCAATCTAGATCCTTGAAAATTTTTTTGCATATTTTGGGTAACAAAAAGAATAATTTTTTAAAGTTTGAGCGATTTTCATTTTTTTGCTCTCTCGGTTGGTGTGGAATGTCCCATATATATATGTGTGACGATTATGCAAACGATATTCCCGGGAGAAAAAAAGGCATAATTCTTTACATTATCATGATGGTAGTAATATAATATAAGATGATATATAAGTAATATAATAAAGTAACAGCGGAGACGGAGAGGGAGACGGAGAGACAGAGACGGAAAGACAAAGACGGAGAGACGGAGACGGAGAGACGGAGACGGAGTGACAGAGACGGAGACGGAAGTGGAGAGACGGGGATGGAGTAACGAATATTGTGTATATGTGTATGTGTATATGAGTAAGTGAACGTTTGTCGATACGTACATTTGTCTGTGTAATTGTTGTCAATCAATATCGTAACGATTTTTTACCGTGTAAAAGCTATAGCGTTTATTAAAAAATGGATTTTTGTTTCTCATCTCTAATAAATAAAAGATGATAAGACTGTGTTAAGAATAATAATTCATATCGTACAACAATAAATTCGTTGCCTCCAAGATATGAATATCACTATATTTATATTAGTAAAGTAAATGGAGAGAGGAAGCTGAATATTATCAATTAATCGTAATTGTAATCATATTAATAAAATATTGATGAAGATATTATTTTTTCATTATTGTAATGTAATATCAGACTTACATGTAATTGAGAGAAGAAGTTTTGTATTATCTTTTAATTATAATTATAATCATGCAGTGTTAATTAGTTATAATTACTATCACAATAATGAAATGTAAATAAAAATGATCAATCTTTATTATTACAACAGAATATTAAAGTAAGAGAAATATGTGAGATGAAATCGAGGGGGGAGGGGGCACATAAATCGAAGGGAGTGGGTATGAGGTTTTAGGGGCAGGAGCAAAGGGAGGCCTCTTTGTTCTAAATGACGTAAATCACAATTTAAAAGAGGAATTAGAGGTCGTCAGTGGCTCATTCGGTAAAGCAATAGATTCGTAATCTCGAGGCTCCAAGTTTGATTCCCGCTCTTGGCCGAATGATACTAGCACTAATAATATATGGGACGTTTCAGGTCAACTCACCGAACAAAAAAATAAAATTCGTTGTAAATCTGTGAAAATGTTCCATTTCATACCCAAAATATACAAAAAAATTTTCAGAGGTATAGATCCAATGGATTAAGAGTAATGAGTAATGAAATATTGTGATTTTTCAAAATTTTTGGTGAATTCATCAAATTAATAATTTTTTTACTCAAAAACTAAGGGTCCTAGAGATGTACTTATGAAGACATTTCTTGTTGCAAATTAAGCGTAGAATCAGCACAAATTTTTTTAAATCTTAAGATTGCTATCTTCTGATTGGTCCACTTTGTTATTTCATATAATTTGCAATTACTTGAGTTCGAACAGGTTGATTTCACTCCTGTTGGAGTATGTTATGTCTTCTGATAACATATTGAAGTAAGCTTTTGCTCCACTTGGCTCGAGCCCTAGGAGAGGAGCTATAGAACTTTGAATATTGAAAAATTTTTAATTTTGAATTTAACACATACATCAACATTTTCTTCTTCGATGTTCATAGATAATACAATATACGAATGCATGATTGTCTAAATATTTTAACATTTATCTATTTCTTTATGATGCAAGTGCTTTATTAAAATATTAATTATGCATTACGTACACATCATCAAGATACACTCATAAACAAGAAAATTTTATTCGTTTAACTAATTTGTCATTATAACTATTTTGCATACGTATTAAAAAATTATTTAAATATACATATTTAGGAATTAAAATTAATACTATATATCTGGAAATAAAAAGGATAAAGTTAAATAAATTCTATACGGATAAAATTTATTCAATATAAAATTTATTACAAAATGAAAGAATCTGTTATTTGTGTATTCTGTAACTTTTAACAAGTACTTCTTAATTTATCTCCACTCTAATGACATTATAATTTTAAAATACCATTTCAATTTAAAAAAAAAATTTTGAGTAATTTATTTTCAGAAAAATGAGATAAATTAAGAAGTACTTGTTAAAAGTTACAGAATACACAAATAACAGATTCTTTCATTTTGTAATAAATTTTTATATTGAATAAATTTTATCCGTATAGAATTTATTTAACTTTATCCTTTTTATTTCCAGATATATAGTATTAATTTTAATTCCTAAATATGTATATTTAAATAATTTTTAATACGTATGCAAAATAGTTATAATGACAAATTAGTTAAACGAATAAAATTTTCTTGTTTATGAGTGTATCTTGATGATGTGTACGTAATGCATAATTAATATTTTAATAAAACACTTGCATCATAAAGAAATAGATAAATGTTAAAATATTTAGACAATCATGCATTCGTATATTGTATTATCTATGAACATCGAAGAAGAAAATGTTGATGTATGTGTTAAATTCAAAATTAAAAAATTTTTCAATATTCAAAGTTCTATAGCTCCTCTCCTAGGGCTCGAGCCAAGTGGAGCAAAAGCTTACTTCAATATGTTATCAGAAGACATAACATACTCCAACAGGAGTGAAATCAACCTGTTCGAACTCAAGTAATTGCAAATTATATGAAATAACAAAGTGGACCAATCAGAAGATAGCAATCTTGAGATTTAAAAAAATTTGTGCTGATTCTACGCTTAATTTGCAACAAGAAATGTCTTCATAAGTACATCTCTAGGACCCTTAGTTTTTGAGTAAAAAAATTATTAATTTGATGAATTCACCAAAAATTTTGAAAAATCACAATATTTCATTACTCATTACTCTTAATCCATTGGATCTATACCTCTGAAAATTTTTTTGTATATTTTGGGTATGAAATGGAACATTTTCACAGATTTACAACGAATTTTATTTTTTTGTTCGGTGAGTTGACCTGAAACGTCCCATATATATATATATATACATACATATATATATATATATATATATATATATCTTTACTCTATATATGTATATTAAAAAAATATTAATTATTTTTTATTACATGTTATTTTATTTAAGTGTAATGTGTAAGTCGTATAAAGTTTTTTTGAATAGCCCCTTGACAATTGATAAATTAATTCATTAAAACATTCAAAGATATAACTTTTATTGGTCAATATAAAAAAGCGTTAAAATTAAAATTTATTGTTTTCAATTTTTAAAAATGATCATAATTATTTTTTAGATCAAACATCAGTAATATATTACAATGTTAACGTTTAAACAATTTTTTGAACAATTTTAAAGTAGATACTTTCTGTTTAAATACAAATATCTACATAAATATATATGATCACATATGTATTTGTGTAAAGTGATTATCAACAATTAATCCAATTATTATTTCATATAATGAATAAGAATAGTTTTCTTTATTGTTTTTATATTCAGACATTTTAAAAATACATCATCCATTTGGATTGATTCAATTTATTAATATAACGTTTTAACATTATAAAATTAAACAAAATTGAATTCTAATTATAGTGTAAATGTGTCATTGGTGCGTGCGTGTTTGTGAGTATGTGTGTGTGTGCGTGTGTGTGGTTGTGCGTCGGTGTTCTTGTGTTTGTGAGTGTATGTATGTGTGTGCGTATATATCGTGTGTATGTGTATTAGTAAAAGTGTTGACATCAGTTAGAAAGTGTTTCGTTTTGTATTCGTGCTACTGGGTATGTTTTAGTGTGCGTATATATCGTGTGTATGTGTAGTATTGAAAGTGTTTACGTCAGTTAAAAAGTGTGTCATTTTGTATTCGTGCTACTATGTATGTTTCTGAGTGCGTATTAGTTGGTTCATCTTTGGCTATAAGTATATATGTTAATGAGAATGCTATATCTAGTGCGCCCGTATGAAAGTGTACTCGAGAAAATGTTTGAGTCGGCTAAAAAGTAAGTCGTATTGTGTATTATTGTTACGTATGTGTATGTGTTTATGCGTGTTGTCGGTGTCCGTAAGTATATTTCTATAGCAGTAAAGAAGTTTAAGTTGGTGAATTGCGTATAAATTGGTGTGTGTGTGTGTGTGTGTGTGTGTGTGTGTATGTGTGTGTGTGTTTAAGCGCCGGCGTGTGAGTGTAAGTATGTGTGAACATGTATGTTTGCGTGTGTGTGTATATGTATGTATATTTGTGTTCATGTATGTGTATGTGCGTTCATGTATGTGTTTGCAAATGTATGGTGTAACAGTGTGTATCGATAAAGTGTTCATGTTGGTTGAAAAGTGGCTTGTATAATATTCGTAGCTCTAGGTGTATGTTTTTGTGTGTGTAAGTGGGTTAATCTATGTCAGTTAATATGTGTTCGTAGCAGAGTAAAAGTTTATGTTTCTTAAGTGCCTGTTTATAAGTTAGTATGCATGTGTGTTTATTTAGGTTTTGGTGGTAGCGCATATATCGGTATGTGTGTGTGTGTTGATAAGGATGTGAATTACGATAGGTGTGTAGATCTTATCATAAGTCTTTTATGTATGTGTGTGTATGTATCAGTATATTTCTCTGTGCTTTAGTGAGATTTTCAGTGCAATTGACGGTGTATGTATATTTATGTATGTATGTGGGTATTTTTATATATGTGTCTGTATATGCACGTACTTACATTTGAGTGTGTGTGTGCGCGCGTGTGTATATCTATGTATTCATGTGTGTACGTATTATGTAAGTGCGTGTGTGTGTGCGTATGTATTTTTATGTATGATACAAGTGTGTGTGTGTGTGTGTGTGTGTGTGTGTGTGTGTGTGTGTGTGTGTATGGTACGTGTGTGTATGCCTGTGCATCTGGTGCGTATGTATGGTGTATATGTGTATTAGTGAAAATATGAATGTCAGTTAAAAAGCATGTCATATTGTATTTGTGACGCTGTGTATGTTCTCGTCTGCGTATTGGTTGGTTTGTCTGTGTCTATAACTATATGTGTTGATAACAGTGTCTATATGTTTTGTGCCTGTACGATTTTGATAAAGTGAAAATGTTCGTGTCAGCTAAAAACTGAGTCATATTTTATTATTGTCAGTATGTGTATGTTTTTTGTGTGTTGGTGGATTTATCGGCGTCCGTAGGTATAAGTTCAAATCAGTGAAGAAGTTTATGGTGTGTGTCCAATAAAAAATATATTTTCAATTAATGGTTTTATTTGTTTTCTAAAACGCTCATAGTTCGTTTCAATTTTTTTTTCATATTTATACATTTACTTGTAATTTTACAGATCCTTATTGATGGGCATATACATTTTTTAAAGTAAATGTGAAATAAATGCAAATAAAAACAATTATTATAAATAATAATTTAATACCAGTTTTTTAAGTGCTAACACATAACAAAATTTTATATTAAATATAGTATTTTATATTTATACATACAATATGATTCAATAAAAGGAAACTTTTTTTATATACATATAGATAGTATCATTTTATTAGTGATTAACAAATTATTGTTAAATTTAGTACAACGAACAACATATTTATGATTTCAATTTTTAAAGTTCGAAAAAAAATTAAATACATATTTTATATTGAAATACTATTGTCAATAAAATCAGCACATTTGTATATAATAATATAATATATGAAAATGCAACCGAGTGACGTTAGGAGCGAAGTAAATTTTGCTAGTAGAGTAATTAACTTAGTAATCCGATAAAAGTTTTTACGTAATTATTATTTTTGTTTTCATGTAATAACCTTTCTTAATTGACAATTTATACTTTGAAATACATTTATTCATTAAAAATTTATAACTTTAATTTTATAAAAAATACAGATTCCGAGCAAAAGATAAGAATGATAACTTTTGTATAGAAGATTAAAATTTTAATTTTTAATCTTTTTTGAAATTTTTTTGAAATTTTTTACTGGTAACAAAATACCTTCTATCCTCATAAAATAATATTGCCATCAGTATTACATGCTATATTATATACATGCTATATATTCTACTTGCTAATAAAGGGTTTTTTACAACTGCAAAAGTATTAGATCGATAACTTTATATGCTTAAAACTTGACAAAAAATAATTAAAAAATGTTTGTAAAAATAGCTGCAAATAGCATTTTTAGAGCCCTTTCCAAATCTTTTTTCAAATTTTTTCTAGCTCAATTATTTAAAAAACTACAGCTGATTGAAAAAAAATGCAAAAATGAAAAAAATTTCAAAATTGCCAAAGCGATTATTTTTTTTTTAAATATCGTTTGAAAAATGTAAGTAAGCTAAAAAGAAAGCATTTAAAAAATACTTTAAAATGCTTTTTTTAAATTTTTTCTAGGATGAAAATTGAAGAAGATACGCTTTTTCAAAGTCGGAGCAAAAATTTGATAACCTGCTCAGAATTATTGCCCGGTACTGTACTTTGAATCCCCTTAGTGCTTCAAATGAAAAATTAAAAATTTTATAAAATTGCTAGTGTAAATTTCGAGATGGAAAACAGAATCTAGGAATATAAAAAAGTCCTACCTTAAAGTACAGGTCTCAACGAACATTTTCCAGTAAAGAATGGTCAGATAGCTTTTGTAGAAGGCAAGATATAAAATTTAAAAATGGCTATTTTTAGTCATTTTTCGGACTTTAAATGCTTATAACTAAAAAATGATGCCTTTTTCGACAAAATTACAAAGAAAAAAAAGGGTTTATTTTGGCCCAATTTACTTAAAAAATGATCTCTGAAAAAATTTTTTAATTTTTTTCAATCGTGCTAGTTTTTTGTTAATACCTAATTGAGGACCACTTGGATGAAAATTTGTTACATATAAAATTACAATGTAAATGATATGAAGAATCGATTCCAAAAGGTTTTATCCGACTACCTTTCCATAAACGATCATCCTACTTTTGCAAGCATTAAAATAGGGGTGCGCCGTTCGCCTATATGAGCACGTGTGCATGTCGATAGGTATATCTGTAAGTGTATGTGTATGAGTATGTATGTGCGAAGATGTGTATATAAGTGTGTGTATGTAGAACCGTGTAAATAAGGAAGTGTGCATGTGTTAATGTGTACTAAAATACGTATGCGCAAGTGGGTATGCGTAGGTGCTCGAAGGTATATGTCTGTATGTGTAATTGTGTATATGAAATTAATAAATTTTATATGCGTATGCGTATATGTATGAAAATTGCTACTTTCATTACAACTAAATTATGCACATTAAAAAAATGTGCTTATCCGGAGAACCAGAAAAACGGATAAAAGGTGGTTTTACTTAAATATAATAAAAATATAAAATTTAATTTTGAATTTAATTTTATTTAAAAATTTTCCAATCACCAATTGTTTGACATGGGAGTCGTTTTATTCTGCTTTACGTTTTCCGTCCGAAAACCTGGGTAACACTTTCACATTGCTTATATATCTATACATATGAAAAATATGTTATAAAAATTAAATATAATATATATAGATATACAAACACATAGGATTTGGTGGTGCCTTCAAGTAGCTGGGTATCAGAATTAACATTTTTGGATAGAACTCAACATTTAAAAATAAACTTCTAGAAGCAACTGTATCGTTTTGTTTTATATATATATATATATATATATATATATATATATATATATATATATATATATATATATATATGTCGTCATAGGCCAAATTCAGCAAAATATCTATAGACCCAGCTAAATTTGTATTAACATCGCGTACGCTTTGGCTCGTCTCTCAACTATGTTTAAATGTTTCTATACGCTGTCAGTGGTGTAAAGAACCTTTCCATACGAACCTGGAGTCGTATGGATTATATATGTGTTCAGACTAGTCAACTTAGGTAGACCGTATGACGTGAGCGCGCCTAGGCTCACAACTGACTTTGACATTTTCTTAATCATAAAAAAATTTTGGGTTATAACATTAGAATATAAGTTCGCTAATTATGAGATTCAAACTTTTCTCGACTTGGAATTTCCTGTTCATTTAGAATCAGAAGTTAAAAAAAAATTATACTATTCGAATTAAGGTGTTTGACCTCCGTTTGACCTTAACTGAAACACGCTGAAATCGTATGAACAATAGGATCGTAAGCGGCGATCTCAAGAATTTGAGAGCTTACTGAATCAAGATCCGTTTTCAGCTAAAATAATAGACAAGCGATTCAAAATAAGGATTGCAAAAAATAACCTTTAAAATATGGTTCAACCTTGATTATAATATCAAATTTCTATGTACAATTTTGTGCTCTATTCATTTTCAGTGAGAAAAAAACAGAAAATTTAAAACTGAGCGAGTTATCATGAAATTTTGAAAAATTTTTACGAACTTTCCAAGTTTTGGCCTCTATATTAAAACCACCATATTGATTTTTCTAAAACGCCACTTTGCATCTGAAACTAGATGATAAAAGGAAGATTTTAAGCCCTCATACAATTTTTTACACTACAGTCTTGGAGAAGGGGGGGGGTACCGATTTACAAAGAATGCCACATATATATGTTTATATATGTGTATATATGTACACACACACACACACACACATATATATATATATATATATATATATATATATATATATATATGGAACATATCAAGCGGATCACCATCACAGCCAGAATTTGTTTTGACCGATTGAGACGTATGAGGTCTCAAAATGTTTGCCTCGGAACAGGCTTTCGAAAACCGTGTGGCACTTTTCAAAATTTTCAAATGGTGGACTCAATATCATGGTTAAAAGCTGGAGAAAACTTGACTTAACACCAAAAAAATGTTGTACAGATTAATATTCGCAACCGACCGGGTAAATTTTGGACTCAAATTATAGCTGAGAGATGCCTCTTGAAAGCTGATCAGGTTAGATGAAAAAATCCAAAATGGCGGATGTAAGACGGCGGACCGAATCTGAAAAATTCATTTCATCAAAAACCTCTATATACTGATTTTAGTATGGAACGGTTGAATTTTTCGAATTCGGTCCGCTATGTTGGATCCGCCATTTTGTGTTTTGTAAATCTGACTTCAGATTTGTAGTCAGCGACCCCAGAAACCCCTATATACCGATTTTGGCATGAATTGGTTAAATTTCTCAAATTCAAACCACCATCTTGGATCCGCCATTTTGTATTTTGTAAATCTTACTTCAGATTCGTAGTCAGCGACCCCAGAAACCCCTATACACTGATTTCAGTATGAATTGGTTGAATACATCAACTTTGGTCCAAATCGGTTATTATTTTGAAAATAGACATTTCTTATCTGATTTAAGCCGCCATTTTGATTTTCACTACGCTATTGGTTCTGTCTTTTCAAGAAATATAATATGTTAAGGATTTTAGAGTATCACAATTAGGCCTTAAGGGGTTCATGCAAAAAAGTATAATTATTTGTGAAAAAAAATTTATTTTATTGTTATTTAGTGTTCAGACGCTATTTGTTATGGTTGAGGAGCGAACTCATTGGTGACTTTTCCCACTGTAAGCTTACTCTCCAATAGTCGTTTTTAGAATAATTAGTGATTAAAACTTTGGGTGCGTATTTCCATTTGTTACTTAGTGTTTAGACGCTATTTGTTTTAGTTGAGGAGCGAACTCATTGGTGACTTTTCCCACTGTAGGCTTACTCTCCAATTGTCGTTTTTAGAATAATTAGTGATTAAAACTTTGGGTGCGTATTTCCATCTGCATTCTTCTTTTCATCCTTATAAGGATATTATATAAAAGATTTGTTCACATATTTCTTTTCCGTCTTGCTTATTTTAATATTTTCAAGTCATGTCTTCTTCTTCTAAAAAAAGACATAGAGATAGGTGTGCGAATCCATTCAACCTTACAGGACACAGCGGTAAGGATCTAAGGAAGATCCCGAGAGCTATGAATAAAAAATTTCCTGATTCATCCGATACTTTAGTAGTTTGTAAATCTTGCAGAATATTTCATACCAAAAAAAGTTATTCTTCAGATAACGATTCTATTTTAGTCGACGAAAATGATGATAATATGAGTATAAGTTCTAAAAATGATCTTGAAGATTCTACATTTTCTAATGAGAAGCAAGTTACAACAGATAAACTTATAGAGATGTTAAATCGTATTAGAGATAAATTTAATAGTCTACCTAATAATGATCCTTTTCGCGTGAGTATTCTTATGGTTGATCCTGATTCGTCGAGCATTCGTAAGGTTTCGAAGGTATTTTGCACTTCATATAGAATGGCACGCAAAGCTAAAACGTTAAAAGCTTCTCGAGGAATTTCGGATTCTTCAATAAAATCATCGGGTAAAACTTTGCCTGAAGCAACAGTTGAAAAAGTAATATAGTTTTATGAAAATGATAAAAATAGCAGGATCCTACCTAAGACAAAAGATACAGTAACTGTAAAATTTAATGGAACTAAAAGGAAGAAACAAAAAAAATTATTGTTTGATGATATTAAGAAGTTGCATATTCAATTTAAGGAAAAGTTCTCCGAAAATCCAATTGGATTAACCAAATTTGCAGAGCTCAGACCAAAATGGTGTATCCTAGCAGGCTGCACAGGAACACATACTGTATACGTATGCACAAATCATCAAAATTTCAAAGCGATGATTGGTGCGATTAATTTGGGAAAACTATCAAACAATATCCTCAAAGACTATAAATATTGTATAAATTATATTTTATGCAGTGCTCCTACAAAACAATGTTACCTAAGTGAGTGCAAATCATGTTCAAAATTTACAAAGTTTTCAAATTATATCGAAAAAATGTTAGACGATGAACATATTGATCAAGTGATATTCAGCACATGGCAATCTACAGACAGATGCACTCTTGTAAAACAGTGTTTGTCTAATGAGAATTTTATTGACACATTATGCACGAAATTGAAGGAACTAATACCCCATCACTTCATCTCTAAAAACCAATCCAAATTCATTTATGAAATGAAAAACAATATTTCAGACAAAGAGGTTGTAGTACAATTAGATTTTGCTGATAACTATGTTTTTGTTGCTCAAGATGCTACACAAGCATTCCATTTTAATAATGATCAAAGTACAATCTTTCCAACTGTTATTTATTACAAGTCGGGCAAAGAAGTGAAACATTTTAGTACTGTGGCAATGTCCAATTGTAATACGCATGATGCAACTGCAGTGTATATAATGCAACAAAAACTCATTCCTAAAATTCTAAAGGTTTGTCCTAAATTGAAAAAAATAAAATATGTTAGTAATGGTCCTAAACAATATTTCAAAAATCGTTTCCAAATGTGTAATTTGATGTACCATAAAAAAGAATTTAACATAGAAGCTGAATGGCATTTCTTCGCGACAGCTCACGGTAAAGGCAGCTGTGATGGAGTTGGAGCGATCGTGAAAAAAGAAGCTGCACGAACTAGCTTACAAGTTCCCGCTAATGAAGCTATTTTAAATGTTGAAGCACTATATTCATGGGCTAATGAGCGTAATTTTGGCATAAAATTTTTTTTGTACACTTAGAATGATCACGATCAAGCTGGTAAATATCTTTCACAAAGATTCAACGATTGTCAAAAAAAATTTTAATAGGACTTGCATTTATTCCAGTCAAATGGTCGACTGACAGTAAAACGATTTTCTAACGCTACCGAATCATTGAGTGAAATGTACTATGATCTCAATGCCTATAACTCCTCTTCAGTGGGAATAAGACACACAAGAAGTCTCTTATCAAAAAGGACTAGTCTATAATATAACCAATACGTTTGATAACTACAACCTCCTTAAGCCTTGCCTTAATCGGCTGGGTCGCTTAGTCCTTGCCTTAATCGGCTGGGTCACTTAGTCCTTGCTTTAATCAGCTGGGTTACTTAGTCTTTGTCCTAATCGGCTTAGTCTTTGTCTTTGCCTTAATCGGTTGGGTCACTTAGTCCTTGCCTTAATCGGCTGGGTCACTTAGCCCGTATCTAAATCGGCTGAATCGGTTGAATTTTTCAAATTCGGTCCGCCATCTTGGATCCACCATTTTGAATCTTTTCATTCAACTGCATCAGCTTTCAAGAGACATCTCTCAGTTATAATTTGAGTCCAAAAATTACCCGGTTGGTTGTGAATATTAATCTGTACATTTTTTTGTCGTTTACTCAAGTTTTCTCCAGCTTTTAACCGTGATATTAAGCCCATATATATATATATATATATATATATATATATATATATATATATATATATAAGGGCTGTTATTTTCTGTATATATATATATATATATATATATATATATATATATACAGAAAATAACAGTTTTTAAATCATTATATCATTTTTACAAATTTCATTATTACTTTTTTCATCTTATTATAAATAATTCATAGCATTTTTCATAATTTATTTTTATTTTTCAGCTTTTAAAAGTGAAAATACAGTGAATTAAATTAGTTCATATAAAAGCAATTCTATTGTGAATATTTTTGGAAAAAGTTTATTAAAAGTGAATAAAAATTCTTAAAAAATTTTAAATTTTCAATAATAGGTTTGACTGAGAAATATAAATCAATTGTTAAAGGACAAGAATTGTATGGTGGACTTGCTTCCATGTTAACTGATATCCATATATTAGAATTAAATGATACTTTAAACCAGTGCACCTTATTTAATATGCAATCAACTTGCCTAATTTAAAGACCGCAATATATTAATTCGATACCACTTGATAAAGAATGTATCCGATTATTATTTTCCAAAAATTTCGAAAAAGATCACTAAATTTATATGTATTATAATAATAAAATAATTAATATATATCAGTTTGAATCTTAAATATTCACAACATGAGCACAGAATCTATATAAACAGGTTATTCCCAAACAAATCAGAATTAAGCATATTTTCGAAACAGTACAATTACAAACAAATAATTATGATTGCGGCGTTTTTGCAATTGCTTTTGCTGTTGCAATACTTTACAATTTATGTCCTTGTTGTAAGATATAATATTCTTTTAATGCAATAACACTTATTAAGGATTTTTGAAACGCAACAAATAAGAAAATTTCCAGTTTTACATAATTATAATTAGGCGATCAAACGAACTTACCTTTAAGTAAAGTTCTATCGTAATTATATTGTGTCTCATTCGAGATGATTATGTTTTTAGTATTACTTCGAGCCGATAGGTGTCACCACAACACTTAATAAAAGCGAAAAAGGGATTATTGCTTTCACGATGTCGTTACTACTCTCATGAAATTTGATGTTTGAAAAATTTCTTTTGGGTTTACTGGGCTATTTATATTTTTGGGTGGTACGTAATCATCTCGAACGAGACACCATATAATTTCGATCGAACTTCATTTACAGGTAAGTTCGTTTGATCATTTAATTATATTTCATCTTGTTCTCGAAATTTCATATGTAGATGTTTAAAGTACTAGAAATTTTTCTTCTAAAGCTTTTTTTGTTATCTTTATTCTTATCATTTTTATTATTATTATAAATTAGTTATATTTATATACTAAACTAAATACATAGAACTTTTTTTTAAATATCTTGATATAAATTATCTATATTAAAGTTTTGAAAAAACGGAAGGTGCAAACTCTTTATTAGAATTTAAGATAAGTCTATTATAGATCCGTGCAAACATTTGCGATTTTTCAGCCTAACTGGCTACCTTTTTTATAATGCTTATGTTTGTACCTTTCTTAACAGCAGCTGACGTCGTAGCATGCCTAGTGCTATGCGCTGTAAAATTTTCATCTACTCCACATTTGTGGAGAGTACTCCTAATCCATCTGCAAACTGACTGTGTACCTCTAGCCTTATACGGCTTTTTAGTTGAGATGAAAAGTTTTCGTATAGGTCCTTGAATTTCCTGTGTTATCTCTATATACCTTTTCAGCGTTCTTGCAGCACAACATCTAAGTTCTTCATTGAAAAAATAAATTTGTAATAAGGGTTGCTATGCTTCCAGGCGTGATGTTTCAATAAGTTCCGGGATTTCAATCTCATAGCTGTGTTCTACTGGCCTTATGTTATCTAATACTATGAGTAAAATAGTTTGAGCACGTTGTGCCGTAGAAAGTGCTTTAATGTTATTGTCTTACTAGACAACAGGGCCAAATCTAACTCCTCTAAAGGATACATTTTGCTTAATTCATTTAGCACAGACTGTGCATCCCATATTTTAGCATACTTGGGTTTGACTGGTCGTTTTCTAAATACTTCTTAAAAAAATCTTGATATATTCGTATCTGTAGAGATACCTTCTCCAATCAACAGAGAAATCGCGGCTCTTGCCGAATTTAGTGTACCATATGCTGCGCCTCTATCAAATAATTCAGTCAAAAACTCTAAGACGAGACTTGTGTTTGATAGAAATGGACTTGCGTTACGTTTTTCGCAGAACGACCACCAACCTTTGATGGCAGAGTCATATTGTTTTAATGTTGAATCTGCGAAAGAGGCTATAACGATATCTAGCGATGATTCTAGTACTCTTCTGTTTCGGAAAGCTTCCTTGAGACTTCGCCTGCAACCAGGATAAGTTTTTCTGACAACGGATGACTCGCTCTGAAAGGAGAAATTGATAAATTATACAATGGTTCAAAAATAATTGGTTTTTCTACTAAAAGGCTTGAAAATATAGGAAACCACGGTTGTAAGGTCCAATAAGGTACAACCAGTATTCCTGAAGCCTTCTCACAGATAATTTTTCTCAAGCTTTTCAGAATTAGAGAGATAGGAGGAAAGGCATGAAATAACCAATGTGTCCAAGATATTGTGAATGCGTCGATAAATCTTGTATTTGGATCACAATGCCAAGAAACAGTATATTTCGCACTTTGTATTGATCCTAGTCGCAAATTAATCAATTTAAAAAGGTCCGACGATTGCTAATATATCGCCAAAAGCATAGTCAGCGAGCCGCCATTCAGTGGTTTACTTTTCTATTCGAAATTCTTGGTCCGCCTCAACATTTTCCTCAGATGGAATATAACCCTTTCAGAACGGAATTATTATTTCATCATGAAAAATTCTGATAACTATTTAGCGATGATAAGTGTTCATTTATTAAGCAATTTTTGCGATAAAAAATTTTTTTTTTTTTTTTTCAAGTTTTCGCAGTTTCTATCAAAGATATAATAACTTAGGCCCTTAGTTTGAGATTGGAAACAGTCAACTTCAATCTAATACACATTTTTTTTTTACAAAATTTGAAGCCACTTTTGCACAATTTCAAAAAAACTAAAAAATGTCAATGTACATTGTAATTTACATTGGTTCTGAAAGGGATAAGAAGCATAAATCCAAACATTTCGTGCTTCGCACCAATTCCATATACTACGAGCTACCGAATTCAAACTTAAAGCATGTGTTTCTCCTATATTGTTGATTTACGATAATGCAGTAGTATTGTCTATAAAAAGTAAAATTTGTTTACTTTGTGAATCTTCCAGGAAGCATTTTAAAACGTAAAAAGCAGCCAAGAGTTCCAGCTCATTGACATATGGCAATTTCTCATGCTCATTCCAAAACCCGTGCGTCTGCTCTTGGTTGCAATAAGCTCCCCATCCGGTTTTTGAAACATCAGAATATATTTCAATATGAAAATTAAGAAGGGGCCGAACTATCTGTCTTTGTCTAATAGCGTTTTTCATCATTTATGTAAACACTATCCGGTATAACAAGAAAAAAATAGCAGCCATCGCTAGATATTAGTATAATTAGTAAATTTTATAATAACAACCAAAATTTTTCACTGCGTAGTTTTTGAATAATTAGAGACCTACCAAAAAAAGATAGGTTATATTCTAGATTGCTAGTAGGTCTCTAATTAGTCAAAAACTATGCGGTAAAAAATTTGGTTTTTATTACAAAATTTACTAATTATACTAATATCTAGCGGGGGCTGCTATTTTTTTCTTGTTATACCGGATAGTGTTTACATAAATGATGAAAAACGCTATTAGACAAAGACAGATAGTTCGGCCCCTTCTTAAGATCACGAATTTTACGAAACGAGTCTGACAGATTTTTTCTCCACCATTCAAAATCAATTTTCGTAAACTCTGGTATAATCATCTTTTTTTTCTTCAAAATTTCCTTTCGATTGAATTAAGGCATAATTTTTTGCTACTTCTAGTAACTTAGTGTGTGCTTTGGCATATTCTACACCTGGATACGCGGCTACTAACGAGCCGATCAATCTCTAATACAGCACGAATTTTTATTTGCGAATACACGCAATAACAGTGGCCCACAAAAAAAAGTTGTCGGTTCTGGATATTAGAAAGAATTTCAGCTGGTTTTATAATTTTTGATAAGTATCTTCCGTGAGAAAGGTAATAAATAATTGCTGCAATGTGTGCGCAACATCCAATAGTGCGGTTACCATTAGCACAATCACAATAATATCTAATAATGCTGGAATAGCTAATGCCATTAGGTTGATACTGAATGAAACATTTATATTGTTTTCTATTTACATGTCTCGATTGTACTTCGAGTTTGAGAATATTTGATCTTTCTTTAACATACCCTATTTTTAAATTGTTATCCGAGTCCAACATCTCTGCTAAATAGGATATGCTCTGTTTAAGCTGGTATGACCCTGTAAAAAGAATTTTTAAGTCTTTCTTCGTTAATTCAGGAAAATCTGGCAAATCACTTGAAGTCACGGTAACAAATAGTAGTTTTCGACGGCTCCACCTTTCTGCAGCTACTTCCTCTGCTAATGTATTTACAGTTTCTTTCTTAGATTGCATGATGTTAAATATTTCATCTTGCACATCTTTATCAGAATCTAGACGCACTCCAAATGAATTATTTAAATAGCAAGCAATTCGACAGTAAGATCCAGTATCTTTTAACATTTTGTTATCAAGTTTACGATCTAATAATTTGTTTTTTTTTTTCAATCCCATGTATTGCTTCTACAACCCATCTTAATTTTGTTGTAAATCGAGTTTCATTTGATTCTTCTGTTGAGAGTTGTGATTTTTTACCTTTAAGTGCTGGCATCAAAACAGTGTAACCCATATCTTCTAATTTTTTTTTATATCTCGAAAGCCTCTATCCAATACGAAAATATCACCTTTGTGAAGCAATTTAGTTAAAACTTCTTTTTCTGTTTCTAATATTTTCATTAAAATACTGGCATCATTCATGTTAGCAAGATATGGTCCTAACTGATCAATAACGTAGCCATTAGTGGTACAAATTGTAAATGGTTTTAATAAAGGAACTTTTTTTTGACCTGAAAAAGATTTTCTTTGATATTCATTGTTTGAGCTTTTTTCGTGTCTGATGTATGTTCCATCACAAATCAAAATAAGTTTTTTTCCTGGTTGCAAAAGTTTTGCCATTTGAGAAGTTTCATTTTGAATCAAGTAATCCCTATCAGCATTCTTTAATCCAAAGTAATTTGGTAATACATCATTTTCAAAAGACACTAATACTGAATGACAAATATCAGATATTTGTTGCTCTTTTTCGATATCGAATACTGAAGAAATAACTGCATTTGAATTACCAGTGCGCATTTTAAATAAAAATATAATTATGGCTTGAGTTACTGTTCTTACATTAGAATTTCTAAGAGAAGTAAGCTGCTCTCGTAGTTTTATAATATTCTCCCAATTTAATCCTGTTAATATTTTTAATTTCTTCTCAGGCATATCAAAATCAGTTGTCTTATCTAACAAAGTTTCATTTGCCCTTGCAGAAATTTCATTAAAGAATTCAGGTAATTCTGTAACCTCTATTACACTCGTGTTAGAAAAACTTTTATCTTATTCAAGTCTTCTTCAAAAAATTTTTTTCGAATCAAATGGTCACGACAGCACCTATTACCCTTTGGTATAAATAAATTAATCCTACTGAATGTTTGAACTCGAGCAGTTAAAGGCACTAAAATAAGATTACTTTGTTTTTGGAATCCACAAATAAAACAATATTTATGAGTTGCAATTGTCCTTGTAATAGATAATTCTACAGTTTTAGGTTCTTCTTTTTCAACTACTTTATACGACAATGACTCTGATGATTCACTTATACTAAGCTGAGAAAGGGTACTAGAACATGATTCTTGAGATGAAATATTTTCTGAGGTATTACCAGGATTGATTGTGTTAGAGCGTGACATATCTTTTATCATTCGGATTCTACATGAATTACATACTACATCATTGATGTTAATATTTTCTATATTTGACAATCGCTTAGCGTATTCCAATTCAATTTCTGTATTAATAATTTTCTTCTGACCACTAGTTTTTCGTAAATGAATAGTACACATAGCGCATTTCCTATTATCTCGCTGCCTTGTATTTGTGACATTATTTTCATTAGAAGATGCCATATCTATTAATATTCCATAAAATTCATAAAAAGAAATGTTTAAAAATCAATTGTTAATCTTTGAAAACTTTACATTAATAATATTTTATACACCATCAATGGATGATATCGATTCAATTAAGAATATATATAATATATATTATTACTAAAACTTTCAATATAAATATTGTAACAAGCCAATGAATATTGTATATAATCTTATGAAGTAGATTATGTGCACATAAATTCTGATGCAAAACAGATGTTTTAGGATATTACATATCTAAGTCAGTAAAAGTATAATAACAATACCAATAATAATTTATCTACTATTTCCATGATAATTTAAAATATTTATGTATCAGAATCAGTATGACTGTTCTCTGCAATAGAAATATTAATAATGATTTTTTAAATTATATGCAATACGTTATAAAGATATTTCTATTTGATAAAAAGTTTTATCATACTCACATTAATATACATCATGAACTCCAACAATCAAAACAAAATGATTTATTTCGAATTATTTAATAGTTTGTAGCAGAATGCGTCTGCTATCGAATATAATAGTATAAGTATTCTTTAAGCATCATTCATATTGTATATAGTTAGTCATAGAGTATGCGTAATACATATATATATATATATATATATATATATATATATATATAGAGAGAGAGAGAGAGAGAGAGAGAGAGAGAGAGAGCGAGCGAGAGAGAGAGAGAGAGTTGAGTCCAATTCCTTAGACCAAGCGTTTAAAGTAATAGAGTAGGGATAGGTTCGCTTGTTCCTGAGGAATATAGTGGAATATGGCGAACCAGGCGTATATAAGCAGCGCCGTGAACCAAAGTGAGTCAGTCCTGCTCCGAGGTCTTTCGGGTATTCATTCCGGATAATACTCATGTGATCGCACGTAGTATTATTGAGAATTAATACAATAGGTTGAGATATTTATCGCTAAGGGATCACACTTGGTGATATATGATTTCGACCAAGATCAATTCCTAGGGGAGCTGTTAAACCTATTTTATAATATATGTGATCGCACGTTATTGTGGAGCAGGTGGTACAGTAAAAGTCTATCGTTGCATCATAGTACATGGGATTGCTCATGCGTGAGGTAACCTAGATTTCCGTCCTTCCTGTCTTGGAGTATTGCCATATGGTACAGGTGATTGCACGTGACTATATGATAATATAAGAATAACCGACGACTGTTATGCGGTCCAGGGGATTGTTCGTGGTCGTATGAGAGTCTCAGTTAAAGACATCCTTCTTGCACTAAGTTAGGTTCGGGTTGTAGTCAGGTGATTACACGTGATTGCAAAACGAATTTATCTTGGCAACCAGTAATTGCACTCTGTATTACGGGATCGCTCGTGGTCGGGAGGCAATTAAGGGTTTTTGCACCTTCTAGAATCATGTTTGCGCTTTCACGAAATCTTAAATTTAATACCGCTAGTTAGGTTTTAAGTTTATTTCAAAACGCATATTAGTTTAATTATTGGAAAACTAAGAACAACGTCATTTTTCATTTGTTTCAGACTGCTGACTCGTGAATAGAAATAACTACTGTTATATTTGCTTTTGTATTTTAATATTTTATTTAAGAATATATTTGTAGTTAAATTAATTTACTATTTTTCTTATTTGAATAAACCTTAAATCCTGAATCCTGGATCGCTGAAGCATCTGGCATCCTAACAGTAAAATCCTATCCGTTACAAGTTTTCTGTTTTAAGATTCGAATTTAAAAACATTTAAGTAATGGTTATATCTGTATTTTTTTCTTATCATAAGACAGATAAAGACCGAATGAGGTATGAGTAAGGCTCGAATTTATAGTCGACACTCAACACTCAGTACTCGGATTTCAACCTTTAGATCTCAAAGTTCCATTATTCCGTGTTCCCTATAAACGTAGACATGCTTTATAGGGAACACAGAACAATAAAACTTTGAGATCTGAGGGTTGAGATCCGAGTGCTGAGTGTTAAGTGTCGACTATAAATTCGAGCCTAAGGCACTTTGCAAGCTGTCTATGTCCATGGACCTAACAAGCATAAGAGAAATAATTGGTGCATAAGTACCCTTATGTCTACCTTATTCCCTCTTATTCCTATTTTCTCGCGTTATTCTTTTATCGTGCAAAGGCCCTAACAAGTGTTATTTGAGTTGGGTCCATTAATTCGATCCTAAAACAGTTACTCATTAATGCAAACAATACGGGTCAAAGCTAGCTTAGGTCCGAATTTACAAGCATCACTTGAGTATATAAAGTTACGATTTTCAAGTATATATACTTGTTTTGAAATCTGGAATCTGTAAAGTTCTAAACTTTAAAAATTCAAGTAACAGCTCATACTCAAAGAATGTTTATGAATTCAACCCTAAGGAAGTCACGTCATTTTCAAGGACGGCGTAAGAAAGAAAGGTCGTTCATAATTTCAGCTGTATCCAAACTGGGTAATACTTACATGACGTGTTAATAGGTGGCACATGGGTAGAAAAGACATAAAGAATATGAATCATTCATTATGAAATATTATATATTTAAATATCTAAAGTAAAAAAAATAAATAATTATACAGAATTGTGTACTTATATAGAAACTAGTTTTGCTAACTTATTTTCTCTCAATATTGCTTTAACTCTATTTTATATGGACATCATTTTATCAACTTTGCTTTTTCGACAACTTATTTCAGCGACATTTCTTCATACCTCATTGATTAAATTAAGAATTAAATTAATATTTTCTAAGTAAAGCAATGCTGGTTTTATTATTTTTTTGCAACTCTATTAAACAAGTCCGGAGATTGTGGAATTCATTGAAATATCAAATGCCACTGGTATGAAAAAGTGATCTATTTTAAAATTATGGCTTAAAATATAACATAAGCAGAGAATATAGAATAATTTATCTTTAGCTATAGTAGGTGGGATCGGCGATTTTCGTGATGCTCAGAAAAAGGGTTAGTTATACCCCCTATGAGGAAGGTGGCGCTATGTTCTCCTTAAGCGCGCATTTGGAAACTATAGCTTCGCCTGCCTTATGAGGGGTATAACTAACGCTTTTTTTAGCATCACGAAAACGGCCTAACATAAGTCAATACAATTTGTACATAAACTTAAACTAAAATCAGTTTTTGGCAAATACTGGAACGTGTAAATGAAAATATCGTAAATCTAATAAGACAAAATAATTGAAAGTCATAAAATATACTAATATTTGTTATTTAAGCTATTTAAATGAAATATAATCAAATGAAATAATTACATAACCTCAAAAAAATTAGATTTCGGTAAATTTTCATGGTTTATGGATTAAAATATTGCAAATCTGAGTATACAGTTGTAAAGAACATGTATGGATTATCAAAATATGTCTTTCCAAATCTCTCAGATGCCAAATCACACAACAAAATCTTTAAATAACCCCACAAAAAACCGTTTCTGAGCGTAGGATAGCGTGTTCAGCTGAAAATATCTTCAATCTGATTTCAGAACTCAACAGAAAGTAAAAAAATACAGAAAAAGTGTTATTTAGAGCCATAATATAGTAATTTATTTCATTATTAATGCTTAAAACCCCGTAAAAAAGCCAAAAAAAAACGATTTTTGGCCGAAAATTGGGTGTGTCACCATTTTTTTTTGTAAACTAATGACGGAATCGTGAAGAGCGGGAAAAAATAGATAAAAAATACCTATATTGAGTTTAGTGCCTCGAAATCTGGGATGTAAAAACACTGATTTAAAATTTTAATAAGGTTTTTCGGAGCCAATTTTGAGGTTATGAGTTTCGTAAACAATTTTAATTATTTAGAAAGGAAAAACCTACTTTCATGATTTTTTACAAGTCTCTGGAATGCAGAGCCTAGCTGTAAACAAATAAAATCGAAAAATCACGTTTTTTAGCTTTATAACTCCTACATGGGATTTAGGGGTCTGTAATTTTGGCTTTCTTAATATTTTTTGATAACCTTTTAAGTGACCCATATCAGATACGCCATTTAGGAGGGGGCAAATTCACCATGCTTATTCTGTTATAGCCTTTGCTATGGAAAAAGAGATTTGACCGACTAAATTTAAAGGTAACCTCAAAAAACTACTCAAAAGTCACTTTGCACAAGAGCTAAGTTGACTTACATTTGCGTATATGCTTGTCTTCGAATGACTTATGCAAAGGATTCCTACGCCTCTTTTTCTTATTAGGTTGTACTTCTCTTTTTAGCATCCGGCAATAGTTCGCCATCATGTTTACGCTACATTTTCCTTGCCATCTACGTTCAAATTTCTTCATATCCTGATGAAATCTTTCGCCATACTCTTCACTGTAGTCACCTAGGACTGGTGAAAATTCATCAATGTTCGAATCGAGAAAATGGAGTTTCAAAATCATTAAGCAACCTAATTTTTTGAAATTTTGTATAATAGTTTCTACGATGCTTTTATAGTTCTCATCTTTATTGTTACCAAGAAATTTTGTTGCAATATCTTTAAAACTCAACCAGGCTGCCTTCTCGGTATCATTCATACTTTTGACGAATTCTTCGTCCCTGAACATTTTGCAAATTCGAGGTCCATCAAAGATACCTTTCTTCAATTTAACTAAAGTTTTATTCATAAAGATAGTTTCTAAGTATTTAAAGCATCGCCCTTCTTTATCAAGAGCTTTAACAAATTGTTTCATTAGCTCTAAATTAATATGTAAAGGTGGTAAAAGGATTTTGCTAGGATCGAAAAGAGGACGATTGAAAACATTGCTAAAACCTGGAGTAAGGAATGGTCTTGCTGGCCACACTTTTGTATCATAGTGTTTTGCTCTATCTCGACTGTCAAACATTCATAAATAGCATGGTTACTTGGTAAAACCTGATTGTTGATCTAGTGTCATTGACAATATTTTCAGATCTCCGGAAATCAACCATTCATACTCACTATACTTTATTTTATTTAAAAACTTTTCAATGTTACAGTATTCTTCTTTGAGTACAGTTGAATAAGCTAATAATAAAGGAGCATACTCGTTTGTATTATATAGTGAAGAAGAACAGCCTTCAAGCTTCGCTTAAATGAATCGATGAATAACCTCCACTCTCCTGGCTCATATAAATTTGGTTTAAACTCATTAATTAGTCCTCGTACATCGGTGCAATACACTAGATCTGATTCGCTAATGAAGTATGATCGAAACGCTTCTTCTCGGTTTCGATAAAATGTTACGTTTACGTCCTTTTCTAATACATTGAAAGACTTTAATTTAAAAGCCATTAATTAAGCTGCATCTATTGCTAATCCGGCATGCCGAAGCATGTCATTAAGTTGAACTTGAGAGATCTTTTTTTGGCTTTTCTCTCTACCAATGGTAACATATTCCTCATTACTGTCCGAAGACAGTTCTTCTTTACTTTCGACGGACTCACTTTCTGCTTTTGTCAACGATTTATTTTCGTCAGTATCATCGTCTTTATGGTCGTTAAGATTTTCTACGTCTTCTTCTCTACCACAATCAACTAGCATACTATCCATTCCTTGTATAAACCTGTCTCGTGAAGCCTTGTCTATCAAACATTCGACTGTTTGCTTCTGTGGACGAACGACACCAGAAACTGTCGCATACAATATTTCATCTGGTCGCACTTTATTTACCCCAGTTACATTTGTCATGCAAGTGTAGCAGTCACTTTTACCTAATAGTTTTTTCCAAATAGCTGGTTTCAGAAACTTTATTTTACTTTTATTTCCAGTTTTATCGAATTATCCTAAAATCTTTTATGAAATATTCCACTGGAAGATTACTGTAATTTTTCTGTGAAATATTTCGTGGAACATTTATGGGGATATCCACACAACTTTTAACCTTAGTAACAGGTCATATTACAGCTGTTCCTGGGTTTACCGCATGATGCACATTATTCAGACTAGGTTCAAATCTTTTGTGCTATCCTGTAACTCTATAATGTGCCACAAACGGCCCAGCAGATAATTCTATAAAACATTCATTTTTACACATAAAAAATTACCGTAATTTAATGTGTAAATTTACTTTTTATAGAATTATCTGCTGTGCCGTTTGTGGCACATTCACAAAATACATCAGAAATAGAGTTACAGAATAGGACAAAAGGTTTGAACCTAGTTTGAATAATGTGCATCAAGCGGTAAAGCCAGGAACAGCTGTAATATGACCTGTAATTAGGATTAAAAGTTGTGTGGATATCCCCTTATGAAAGATTTAGGTAATATTCCGCTTTACGATTTAAAAGTTTTTCAGAATCTTCCAGTGAGATGTTTATGGAATCTTTCTGAAATCTTTCTCTAATATTTATGGAAGATTTATGTAATATTCCGCTGTACGATTTAAAAGTTTATCGGAATATTCCAGAGAAATGTTTATGTAATCTTCCTGGAATCTTCCATGAAATATTTCAGAAATCTTTCGTGAATATTTCATGGAATATTTCGAAAAAGTTTTTGAACACTCTTTTGAAATATCCCTTAAATATTCCTGGAAGTTTTCAATGGAAGATTTCAGTGGAATATTTTGAAATATTCCGTGAAGACTTTCAATAATCTGCATGGAAGGTTTCATCGAAATATTCCAGTGGAATAATTCGAAATATTTCAGTGAAATTTTCCATGCTGTGTGGGTATTGCTGGATGCTAAAAATAGAAATTCAACCTAATAAGAAAAAGTGGCGTAGGAATCCTTTGCATAGGTCGTTTGAACACAAGCGTATACGCAAGCGTAAGCCAATTTAGTTCATGTGCAAATTGACTTTTGAGTAGTTTTTTGAGGTTATCTTTAAAATTAGTTGGTCGAATCTCTTTTCCCATAACAAATTTAGATTCAACAGACCAAAAAACATAAAAATAAAGCGTTTTTGATATGCTGAAAACAATATGTTTTGTACTTTTCACGTTTTTCCATTGCTTCTTAAACAGTTTTTTGAGGTCATGTTCAAAATTAGGTAATCGACTCTCTTTTTCCATAACAAATTCTGATTTAGTAGCCCAAATTGCATAAAAATAAAGTGCTTTTGATGTGCTGGAAACAATTTTCATCTTTCCTTTTCATGTTTTTCCACAAAAACACGGTTTTTTGACAGTTTTTTGAGGTTATGTTCAAAATATGCGGCCAACCCCCTACTTTTGACGCCGGGTTCAGATTCAGCGGGAAAAAATATCGAAGAAAAGTATGATTTCCATCCCAGAACGACTACTTTTTTTTGTAGGCCTGTGTAATTTTATTAAATTTTCTTCTTTCTTTTCCGTCAATTCCACAGTCATTTTTATTAAATCTGAAATAAAACCTAGATATTTTTGACGTGTATCGGGTACTAATGAACTTTTATTCTCATTGACTATAAATCCAAGTTATCGCAAGAAATGAATCGTAATTCGTATGTTATTTATACAATTTTCTTTGTCCTTGCCAAAACATAGAATATCATCTGGGTAAATGCAGGAAATCAAACCTTTACTTCTGGAATTACTAACAACAACTTTAATGATTTTCGTAAATAGCAGAGGGCAAGTGCACAATCCAAATGGCAAACATACAAATTCATACATACTTTCTTGAAAAATAAATCGTAAAAATTTTCTACTTCTTTTATCTGCTGCAACTAAAAAATATACATCTTTAAAGTCTACGCTGGCCATGTATATTCCCTTGGATGTGAACTTTATGACTGTTCTCAAATTTTCCATTTGGAAATGATCAATTTTTATGAATTCATTCAGTTTTTTAGATTTAATACGAAACGGTATGAATCATCTTTTTTCGGTACTAAGAAAAAACTTATAGTCCATAGACATATTGTCCTTTACAAGAATCGCATTTTTTTATAACTCCTTTTTTAATTAATTAATTTATTTTCTGTCCCATTAACAATAATTCTTCACATTTAAAGGTTGGAGTTGGGATAATTCTAAACAGGCCGTTTATTAAAACATATTATAACACCTATTATACAGTTTAATATAAACTGATCTTCGGTTATTTTATGCCATTCTTGTAAGAAATATTTAAGTCTCCCTGCAAAGCATCTTACCTGTAACGCCCACGACGAATGTAGAAGCGAGACTTCTGTACTTGTTGATACGTTGGTATGCGGTTGTTGTAGTTTGAGCTCTGTCGGCTTCTCGGAATATAGTTCGTTCTCGCTACGGCTTTGAATTTGCGGACCATCTGCTACATAGCTTGAGTTGCAGTCGGCCCTTTTCAGTTTAATGTTCCTGATTGTCTCACATAAGATTTCTTTTCGGTGGTGCCCGCTTTGATATCCTGACTCATTTTTCGAATTTTCTTTGCCTCTTTAATTTTTTCCCCTAGCTTATCGCCAAACAGAAAATCGTTTGATTCACATTTGTTAAGGATATCTTTCAAATTTTTATTTATCCCTGGAGTAATAAATGCTTTCATTGATGTGGATTCAGAGAGATGTTGATGCGTTAGTAATTTTATGACGTCTGTTAAGCTTTTAATCAGCTGAGCTTTCTTGGGACTATTAATTTTATTATCCACCAAATCGGATATAACACCGCCTAAAGCCGATAGCACAGTTGCAACAATTGTTTGAGATTTCATAAAAAAATTATCTCTTTTAATTGCCAACTCGGTCATTCCATCTCGAATTTCGGCATTTAGTTCCGGAACCTCCAAGTTACAATCTCCGACTCTCGAAAATTTCAGTAATAACGCATTTAAGATTTTAAAATTTCTTTGTCAAAGTCTCTGTCTTCGCCCAAGATTTTTAGAATTTCGACGTCTATGTCTTGAACTCGGCTATTCGACGCTTCTGTTGCACTACTGCTGAGTCAAGTTCTGTAGGGATACGCTATCTATGGTCGTCTTCGTATGTTCATCCGTCATGATAGTAATATGCGTGTCTGAGCCGCTCGAAATAGCCTTTTCACTCAGGGGCGCCTTTTCTTTTGATGCGCTATTAGTTTCTGGAATGAACGAAGAGAAAAAATGAGCAAAGGGTCAGATTTATCAAGCCTCTCTGTGCATGCTTTTTCTACCCTAAAATTTTGATTTTGGTCCTATCACTCGTGCAGGCTCAATCAATCTATTGTTTCTCTATTTTGTATTATTTTATTTTGATTTTTTTTGCGCCGTCTGCAATAGATAAAAAACCGTATTTTTAATTATAATAAATTACCTTTCTCTTTTAAAACATAATTTAGACGTCTTGGCGGTGTTCTTGGCAAACTAGCATCATTTTCTGGCCATTTAGCCAATGGAGTTTGTGTACTATTTTTATCTCTCTTTGAAGAAGTCGAGCGATGTTTTCTTGACGTGCGTTCATCGTGCAATCTTAACTTGCTTTTATATTCTCGATGTCTACTTGATCTCGATTTTGATCTTCTTGGTGAGTTTTTATGTCGACTATGGGAACTCGAATGTCGTCTTTTCCTTGGGCTTTTTGATTGTCTCAAGCGTCGGCCATTTTTCTTGTCTATACCCGCATTCTCACCATTAAAATAGTTTCGACAATGAGCCTCATTTTTCGACCTTTCTTTTATGTCATAACGATCCTTCTCGATCTCTATAGTGAATAAAAACTTAAAACTCAATTTTTTATAATAATAATGCAATTATTTTCAATAATAATTTAACTGTGTGTGTTAAAGTGATACCAATCGCACAACGAACTATAATGAGAGTAGTAACGACATTGCGAAAGCAATAGCCCCTTTTTCGCTTTTGTTAAACGTTATAGTGACACCTATCGGCTCGAAGTAATACTACATACGTAATCTCGAGAACGAGACGAAATATAATAATGAAAATATTAATTACGATGATCCACCAGACATTATAAAAACCATTTTTTGTCATAGCCCATGTTTATATAAAATACCATTGAATTTAGATATCGTCGAGATTGAATTTCTTGAAAAAAAACTTACAAATGCATTTATCAGTAGAACAAAAAAAGATCATGAAAATGCATCGTAAACAAAAGAATTCAAATCTTGAAATGATCCCGATGGGAATAGACAATAACATTTTAGATACAAATTTTTTGAAAAGCTAATGATAATTTAATAGATTTCGATGATATCCATGAAAATTATAAGGATAATAAAATTAGGACTAATGAGATTAAATTACATCAAGAAAAAAAGAATGAAAAGCAATAGACGGCAAAGGAGCTTTATGTATAACAAGATTTAATAGGAAAATGTTGACACAACAATCGAATAAATATCGAAAAATTTTAATAAAAGACAGGATTACGAAAATGTAGGAAAAAAAAGAGATGATAACTTAAAACAAATACGTGTAATAAGAAAAAAGCTTATATAAAAATGAGAAATGAATAGCTAAATAATCATAAAAAAAGTTAGGAAATAACAAGAAAACGAAATAAAAATTGAAGAAAAAAAAAGAGTACTGATAAATTGGAACAAATGCGTGCGAACAAAACTTCACGTAAGAAAGAAGCTTATTTAAAAATGAGAAATGAACAACCAAATGAATATAAAAAAAAGTTAGAAAATAACAAGAAAACGAAATTAAAATTAAAGAAAAAAAGAGTACTGATAAATTGGAAAAAATACGTGCGAACGAAACTTCACGTGAAAAAGAAGTTTATATAAAAATGAAAGATGAACAACCAAATAAATATAAAGAAAAGTTAGAAAATACTAATAAACGAAATTAAGATTCAAGAAAAAAATAAGTACACGGAGAAGGTTTTGCATCACAAACGATGGTGCGCTTTTAAAACGGGCCACAAGGTGGCTCGCATTAACGATAAATATCGATGCGTGTCTAAACAAGCATGAAATTTTTCGATGCGATGCCACCTCGCGCACTGTATTTCGACTCATGCACCAGAAAAAGTGATGCATGAATTATAAAATGCGAAGCAGTATGCGTGATTTACGATGCAAAACGCATCACTTTTTCTACTGCGTCGCGCATCATGTTTGTTGAGGCAAAACTCTCTCGGTGTACTGATAAATAGAAACAAATACGTGCGAATGAAGCTTCACGTAAAAAAGGAGTTTATATAAAAGTTAGTGAAGAACAACCAAATAAATATGAAGAAAAATTAGAAAATACTAAGATAACAAAACTGAAATCAAAGGAAAAAAATAGAACTGATTAATTGGAAAACATTCGTGTCAGTAGAGCTTCACGTAAGAAAAAGCTTATATAAAAATGAAAAAAAAACAACGAAATAAATTAAAAAAAAAAATTAGAAAATAATAAAATATCAAAAATAAAATTAATTGAAAATAGAGATACTGATGAATTGAAACAACTGCGTGAAAGAGAAGCATTACGTCGAAGAAAAACTTATAGAAAATTTAAAAATGAACAATATAATGAATATGAAAAAATGAAAATAATTGATAAAATTGGAAATCGAAAATTGCAAAATGCAGACATTATTAACAAAACACAATTAAATAATGATTTTTACCAATTGAAAGAATTACGCATAAGGTGTAAAAAATTAAAAATTGATGAGTGTAAACATTTAAATAATGATACTGCAGTACTCTCTAAATATAATCCAGTGAAATCCCAATGGAGTCCAGTGAAATTTTCACTGAATGGGTGAGTGAAAATCGCTTCACCAGAGTTCAGTGAAATTTCGCTGAATGAAATAGTGAATTATTCACTATTTGGATTTTAGTGAAAATATCGCTGTAATTTCTGTGAAACAATTACAGGATTAAAGAATGATAGCCTAAGGAAAAATTAGTTTCTTCTTTTTAAGCAAGATACAATATTTTAATAATACTTATTTAAAGTATTAATTTTTAAAATAATTCAAGACTCATTAACATAGTACAAATTATTTTAATGTTTAATTAATATCAACAATTAGAATGTTTTAAAAATTATTAATATGAATTCAATACTAACAGAAGAATTTCAAACGATTTATTTAAAACTTATGTATGGATCTCAAATTATTATAATAATTGATACTTTAAATGAATATTATTTAAATATTGTATTATACCTAAAAAAAAACTAATTTTTCTAATATAGAAACATATTATTATTATTGATATATTACACTCACCTTTTCACTTAAAAAGTTTAAATAATTTTCCCTTAATTTTCCTGTTTTTGCACGCGATGGAGTATTAACTCTCTCTCTCTCTTCCTCTATGTATATATTATAATTTATTATATTATACTTAATTTACATTTCTACTTGAAAATTTAAAATGATTTTTCTTAACAATAATGAATAAATTAGAATAAACTTTATTGTATTACACTCACCTTTTCAGTTAAAAAGTTCAAATGCTTTTTTTCAAATTATTCTCTCTCCACACGCCACTATACGTTTTTACTCTCTCTCTCTCTCTCTCTCTCTCTCTCTCTCTCTCTCTCTCTCTCCTCTCTTCTCTCTCTCTCTCTCTCTCTCTCTCTCACAAGTAGATCAACACTACCATTCCTTGACTCAGGATATTTTGGTCTCTGGTTGGTGCATATTTTTCCCACGGGCTTTTTGTTTCAGAGATTCTGCACGCACAAATTACAGAGAATCTTCGTAGATATTATCGAACACCTGCGAGATTTTTTCTGCAATCACATTCGTTGATTTTCGTAGTGCCGGTGGTTTAAGGTGAGATGGTTTGCCATTTTGGAGGTTATACAAAGCTGTTCTCCTGTCTTTCTCTAGTGGATAGCAACTGAGAGGCGCGCCTTGCTTTACCAACAGCGACTATCTGAGGCAGAACTTCTTTTTGAACTTCTGCTCGCACTACAGTGTCGCAGTGACGGTTTACCATACGAGGTGAGTGCTTGGTGTGAGATGTTTCTCTGCGCGCTCGTCTGTTATTATGGGGCTTTGTTTTCTTTGTAAAATAGTTGTCTTACGTACTGACGCGGCTCTTCTCTGCTCAAACTGCAAATCTTTATATCATTTAAATTGCTGTAAGAGCTCGTGGTTTCTAGATGAGAACATCATAGTTTGTTGTACGAAAGATAGAATTCGTCTTAGGAAGCCCTCTGATAGTGGTGTGCGTTCAGTGGCCACTGATGATATTGTTCCGCCTTCTCATCGGCCTTTAGACTCGACTCCGAATAATCAGCGCTTTCATAAGAGGGGCGTGGCCTCACCTGACCACCCACTGGAACCGTCGCCTAGACGGCGCTGTCATTCTGACTCAAGTTCCTCCCCCTCCTCTGTGGATAGCATAGTCACTTCGGGTGTGGACTACTTACAGTATAACGCCTCTGCTTTGCTCTATTTTACTACTACTGGTTCGCTAGCGTCTCAAGACCCACCCGTAGATTCTCTTCTTCTTACCGATACTATGCCGGGATCACTTCATCCTAAAGTCGATTTTCCAGAGTCGGCACCTGAATGGTTTACATTGCTCTGTGGTAACTTTGACAAAAATATGATTAATCACTAGAAGTATCAAATAAATTGCTTGAGTCAAATAATAAGTTGGTCGAGTCTAATAAAACCATTTTAACTGAATTGAGTTCACTTTATTCTGAAATTAGAGAGGTTAAAAGCTGTGTTGCTGACATTGAGAAGCAACATCAGGCCTTATCTAATCGGCTTGATCAACACATTGCTTCTTGTTCTTTAGCAGAAGCATCATTAATCCGTGATTCGTATAAAATGCTTTTTTCTGGCATTTCATCCACAGTCGAGCTTAGTAATGAGGACATTATTGTCTCTGTACTTAAGGGGATTGGGCTCGATTATGGTACCAAGTTTATAATTGGTACTCGTGAATGGTTACCTGCTCTTCCTATGGATGTCGATCAACCAGAGGGATCACAGTCCAAAAAATTTCGTGCCTTTGTTGGCAAATTTTTGTCTGATGCTGTACGTGACAGTATTGCTGAGGTGACTCCTAAATTGCGACAGCTTACTGCTCAACAGCTCTTTGGTTTTGGTGGGAATTCAAAAATTTTGTGAGACCCATTTGACCCAAACCGGTCTATAAACTTCTTTCTAAGGCCATCCCACGAGTCACAGAGCTGAATTACATTCGGCCGATAGTTCGAAATTTAACAGTTTGTATGCGGCCTTCTAAAGAAGAGCTCATACCGACCTCAAATGAGGCTCAGTTAGCAGAGCTGAAATCCTCCAAAGCTAAAAAATGAGGCTTACATGGCTCTTGTAATGAACTCCTGTTCATTAAATGATTATTCTCTTAATTCTAACCTAAATAATGCAAACCTTAATCTTACCTTCAATCAAAGTTCAATCCTTTTTAATACTAAATCTAACATTAACCATTTTCAAAATTTTATCATTTCTCACGCAAACGTGAACCGTATTAAAACTCATTTTTCTGAAATTGAATTTCACATAACTTCCAATAAACCTGACATTTCTGCAGTAACAGAGACATTTTTGACAGATCTTGATAATAGTGCCATTATTTCTATTGAACACTATAATTTTTTCAGATTAGATGGATTGGGCAAAGGGGGAGGTGGCGTTGGTTTTTACGCCCGTGATTTCCTCAAAATCAAGATTCTGTCGCAATCTGATCCGTTGTTTGATAATACTGCGGAATATATTATATTTGAACTTTCTTGGTAGTGAAAAACTTATTTTTGCAGTCGTTTATTTACGCCCTAAAGCACTTTTTCCTGATGACTTCTTCAGTGATCTTTCTACGTTTTTACCTTCTTTTAAGAACGTCATAATTACTGGGGACTTTAATATCAATTTACTATCCAAAAATTATTCTTCTGATACGTTGCGATCACTTATTTCTTCTTATGCTCTCTATGTGGTCCTCTCTGGTTCTACTCATCATACACTTACATCTGATTATTCTACTCATTCATGGATCGACCTATTTATCATCAATGATGAGAGTTCTTTGCTCTCATATAGCAAATCTTCAGCTCTTTTTATTGCAGGCTATGATCTTATAAGGATCACATATAGAGCATAAAAACCACCAAATTCTGCTAGAAAATTTTACTTTTGCGATCTTAAAAATATAAATAGAGTTAGCTTGAATAGTTCTATTTCTGCTCGCCTTTCTTCTTATATACAAGAGAGCCGTACTGATCCTAGGTCAACTGTTGATCAAATAAACCATGTTGTAAATAGTTTGTCTTCTGTCCTTGTCTCGTCCTTCAATGAAATTACACCACTTAAATGTCAGAGTCTCTCTATCAAAAAGAAGCACTGGGTTTCTTCTGAAATACGAGCAAAGATGCGTGAGCGTGATAGGGCCTATAGAAGTGCTGCTCGCTCTGGTTTCATCTTCTGCATTGCTTACTATAGAAAGCTTAGAAGTGAGGTTTCAAACTCCCTTGACTCGGCAAAGAATGATTTTATTTCTAAACGTTTGACTACCTCGGTGAATTCAACCAACCGTTGGTCAATTTTACATAAAATTGGTCTCTCGAATAAAGTATTACCATCACCTCTACAGTATTTCTCATCTCAGGTCTTATTAAATCACTATACGTCTGTTTCTTTATCATCAGCTGCTCTGAATGACGATGAAATTCGTGGAGTGCTCTCTTTACTATTACGTGATGATTTGCCAGTTTTTGATTTCTCTGAAGTCAACTGTTCTATGGTTGGTTCATTGCTACAATTACGACCTATTGCCAAATTATGCGAGATATCAAAGGTTCTTGAGAGGGTGGTACACACTCAACTGTATTCTCATTTTGACACAAATGCCTTACTTAACCCTCTTCAGACAGGTTTTCGAAAGGCAAATAGTACACAGACAGCACTTCTAAAACTCCTTGATGATGCTCGTCATGCTATCGATAAAAGGATAATAACAGTGTTGCTTCTATTCGATTTCTCGAAGGCATTTGATACAGTGCCTCATTCGAGACTTCTTCTTAAGCTCCGTGCTCTAAATTGTTCTGACACTGTTATTAATTGGTTTGCATCTTATTTGAGAGGTAGACGCTACTCTGTTCCTGATCTTGACAACATGGTGGGTGAATGGGTCTTCTGTACAGCTGGTGTACCACAAGGAAGTGTCTTGGGTCCTTTATTCTTCTCGATCTACATAAACGACCTTTCATTGGTACTTAACGGAACCCAGCACATTTTTTTTACCGACGACCTACAGCTCTACGACTTTTTTCTTCCGATTGATCTAGGCCACGAGATTGATTTCATAAATCATGAGATGGCTGCTGTACTAAAATGGGCAAATGATAATCAATTATCCTTGAATCCCAGCAAAATGCAAGCTATATTTCTTGGTAGTGAGCAATATATCTCGAGAATTGATCTTTCAACCTGCCCTAAAATCTTTGTTAACAATATTCCTATAGCATTTACAGATGTTGTCAAGAACTTAAGAGTTTGGATCAGTAGTTCTTTAAGCTGGAGTAAACAAATTAACTCAGTTATTGGTCGTATTTTTGGAACGCTTCAGTCTCTCAAGTTCATAGACATGCTCTGACGAGAAAGGTCAAAAAAAAGCTTATTGAGGCCTTGATCTTCCCGATTATTGACTACTGTAGTGTAGTTTATGATGACTTGCCTCAAACTTTAAAGCTTAAACTCCATCGTGCTTTTAATGCCTGCGTGAGATTTGTATTTGGCAACATTGGCAGACGTCAAAGGGTCACTCCTTTGCGTCTTGAACTGGAATGGTTATTAGTCGGCTAATAGGCGGCTTTATTTTAAAACGGTTCTTGCACATACTATTATATCATACCAAAATCCACAATACCTTGCTACGAAATTTGTTCATGCAAATGTTAATGCAGCTGTTACAGCATCATCATACATAAATGATCACAGTGATCTTTTCGTGGACTCTCAATCGGGGCGTCCTTTGTTAATTAAATCACGCTTATATAACAAGCTAATAACAGACGAGCGTTCAGAGTGGCTGAGTACACTGAGTACTCAATGAATGTGGTTTTGCTACACAAAAACACGTTCAACCATGTATTACAGTATAAATGGACCTAAATTGACTATTCACTTGTGGCGTTGGTAGCAACAACTGTCTTATTGGAAAATCCGCTTATTTTGCTGATTTATAGTTATCTAAATTCAGCTATTATGAATTCAAATTTATTGTTCAAACTTTATTGTTTATGATAGAATATTTTTATTGTTCCTATACTAGAAAATTCTAGCTATGCTATACACTATTATTGCAATTTATATTAGATCTTGTATACTACTGTAAATCTTTATGGTCATACGGGGTTTAACCCCATGACCTGAAATAAATGTTTTAATCAATCAATCAATCAATCAATCTCTCTCTCTTTCTCTCTTTCTCTCTCTAAGTGAGTATAGTCAGTTGTACTGTATAGTGCTCTCTTTTCATCTGATACTTTTTGCTGCTTAATCCTGCCTACGGGCGTTTTTGTTGCAGGTAACTTGCGCGCAAAACTGCAAGGCATAAGCTGATATAATAGACTTTAGTTTTATATTTGGCCTTGCACATTATTTCATACATTTTCCAGGAGCTGCATTTTTGGAGGTCAAGTGGAAAAGGAGGGAAAAATATTCTTATTTGATATCAGCGCCTCTACCGCCTGCCATCAACGGTACACACACGCTATCTACTCCTTAATGACTGCTAACATGGGCATCTACTTTATCATCTGAAGGCGTTTATCTCATCATCGATCATAGCTGTCACTAGTTATCTACTTCTCATCAGTGCATTAACTGTATACTTGCGGAGGTGAGTGTTTTGTGTATAATGTTTTTCTAGTGAGCTCATCTAATAGTATGGTGTTTTGTTCTCTCTGTAAGCTGCCAGTCTTACGCACAGATACAGCTTATCTTTGTAAAAACTGTACTTCTATTTATCATACTAAGTGTTGCGATAACTCGTGGTTTCTTAGTGAGAGCATCATAAAGTGCTGTGTATAAGAAAAGCTACGTAAAAGAAAGCCGGCAGACGTGTGCACACGTGTGTCAGCCACTGAGGGTATAATCTCGGTCTCTTCACAGTCTTTTGACTCTCCTCCATCTAATCAGCGCTCTCAAAAAAGGAGTACAGCCTCGCCACTTCACTTCCTTGAACCATCGTCTAGGAGACGCTGTCACTCAGAGTCAAACTCCTCCTTCTCCTCTGTAGATAGTATTGTTCTTGGCGTAGACTGGCAACAGGTTTCTTCCTCCGGCCCTTCTCGATTGGTTTCTTCTTCTTCTAAAGTCGAACATACTAAAGTTTCCAATCACTCAATCGAGATGTCTCAGCCTGAATACTTTGCGGTATTTTCAGCGGAATGTAGCAAAAAGTTCGAGAAACAGATGGAAATATCAAACAAACTGCTAGAGGCTATAAACAAATTGATACAACCAAACGACAAGATTGTGGAGGAAGTGAGTGCTCTCAGAACTGAGCTGGGAGAGGTTAAGATTTCCTTTTCGGAGCTTGAGAAGCGCTATGATGCACTATCTGAGCGCTTAGATAATCATATTGCCTCCTGTTTTTAATACCTCTCCAAACCGTTATTTTAATAGCGCTTGTTCTAAATCGAGCTCAAATTTTTCTTCTTTTATCAACTCCAATATTAATCATAATTTTTCAAATCATTATAATTCTGATTCTTCACATAACCTAGTAATTTCTCATGCTAATGTAAATAGAATTAAAACTTATTTCTCAGCTATTGAAAATTATATTACGTCCTGTAAAACTGATATCTTTGCTGTAACAGAAACCTTTTTAACTGAGCTAGATGATAGCTCTATGATTTCTTTAGAGCATTATAACTTCTTTAGATTAGATAGAATGGGCAAAGCAGGCGGTGGAGTCGCAACTGTGCAGTGCACATTAATTTTAGTGTGCACTCACGGCGGTACGTATCTATTTGAATTTATCTAGAAATCCTGATTATTATCTAGTTGCTCCAGGGTCTTTAATTTTTGTGTTTCATGTGGACCATCTGTTTGTGTGCGCCGTATTCACTGTCTCCTAGTCATCATTCAAGACTTTAAGAACGTCTATCATATTATAACGTTATGTGTGTCGCGTTTCTTTCTTTTCATGTAATAATAGTTTTGGCGTTCTATTTATTGTAATTTTTCTTTGAGCATAATTTTTTTTCTTTTGGTTATGTATTTAGCTTTTGTTTAATTCTTTATTTACTTTGCGGAAATTATTTTTAATTAATGTAAATTTACAAATTTCTCTAATTATTTAGGCGAACTTTAAATTGATATGAGAGAGTAGAGCTGCGCATGCGCGTTTTATCTATATAGAGTTTTAAACTTTACTTTTTTGTTTTTAATTTTCTTAATTAATCATTATAGTGTAATCTTATATTTAATTTATGCTCTATATTTTTAGTGTGTTTAAATACTTATTTAAATGTCAAAAAAGTGTTATAAGTGTAGGAAAAATATTGTCTTTAGCTATAAACAGTGTACCACTTGCCACCGTACACTCCATCCCGGTTGCGTTCCGGGTTATATTAAGAGCAAAGCACCAGGCGATTGTTGTCTTGACTCTTTTCGATCCTTGGCGCATCAGCAGAGTGTTGCTGTAAGCAACCTAACTAAGTCTAGCACTGGTGGTAGAGCTCGCGCTAATTCTTTTGATTGCGCGAGAGATTTAAATAATATTGCTGATATTAGTACTGATTCGTGCGGTATCGCGTTTGTTGCTGTAGATAGTAGTACTTTAGTTGATAATACGATGAGTCTGCCTGTTGGTTGGGAAGGTTTTTCGTCGGCTCAGCAATTTGCCACGCTCTTTCAAGCGATAAATAATAGCTCTAAAGACCTTCGTGAGCACATAAACGAGCGGTTTGATGAGTTGTCAGCGCAGATTAAGGATGTAGACTCAGCGGTAAATCGTCAGGATATGCGCATTAAAAAATTAGAAAAGGATAAATTGGAGTTGCACAATGAGGTTGACCAGCTTAAAGATCTTTATGCTCATGGTTCACCAAGTGCTGAGACGAAGGTCACTGGTATTCCCACATCATGTATGGCCTCTTTGCTGGTGCTGACTCATGCCATCCTTAAACAGCTGCAGTTGGGCGCTATTTGTGGTGATGTGCTTTCTGCTAGATTACTCCAGGCAAAAAATCAAACGCAGGTAACTGATGTACCGGCTGAAATCCCAAGTCCTACTCTTTCATTCATTGTAAAATTTAAATCAGCTGGCATTCATGACTACGTATTGAAAGTAAAGCGTGAATATGGTGAAATGAAATTCTCGGATCTGGTGGAGGGCGTCGAGAGTTCAAATCTTGTAAATCTTTTCGAGATGTTGCCGATGATTGTACATAATTTGTTGATGGCTGCAAAAGCTAAAGCTAAAGAAGCAAAGTTTAAGTATGTTTGGGTTCGAGAAGGGCGTATCTACGCTCGTAGGGATGACAAGGCTGAGCGTATTAGTATTGTAACTGAATCTGATCTGCAAAAAATTTTGTGACTTAGTTCCCCGCATGGCCCCGGATCTCAGCCCACGGTGCTACATAGTGTTAGGATAGCCCATATAAATGCCAATTCTATTAAAGATCATTTATGTGAGATTGAGAATTTATTGCAGCGTAAGTCCATAGATGTTTTATCAATCTCAGAATCTTGGCTTACTCCCAAGGTTCATGATTCTAATTTCTATATTGCTGGCTTTAATCTGGTGCGCAACGATAGAGGTCTGAAATCTTTGACTGGTAAACGTGACTTTATGCAGGGTGGTGGTGTGGCCTGTTATTTACGTAATGGCTTTAAATGGAAGGTTCTTGCAGCACCTCAGATTGATAACATCAATGATACCGAGTATCTGCTTCTTGAGATACATATAGATGACTACCAGCGCACATTGTTTGCTTCAATATATCGGCGTCCCAAGGGTCATGTCCTTACTAAGTTTTTTACAGTGTTTCATAGGTTAAGTCAGCTGTACTCGAACGTTATTCTGGCTGGTGATCTAAACTCAGACTTGCTGACAGATAATTTTTATGGAGGTCACCTGCGAAACCTCATTTATGAGAACTCCTTATTTCTGGTGCCCTTTGAAGCAACTCATCACAGGGAGGGTAGTGCCACGTGGCTTGATGTTATTATTGTTGACTCTTTGGATAAAGTAAAGGCACCCGAAAAATCAGATGCACCTTTTATAAATGGCCATGATTTTCTACTGATAGATTATGCCCTGGATTTTATTTCGAATAAACCGATTAATTTATGTTCTAGAAGTTTTCGAAACTTTGATGCTGTAGTTTTTTCGCGTGACTTGCAGTCGAGGTTGGGTTTTGGATCTGGAATGGAGGAGGACCCGGATGTTGATACTGTATTGAACCATTTTGCCCAGGCCGCCATGGCTGCGTTGGATGATCATGCACCATTTGTTTCAAGAGTATTGCGTAGGACTCCTGTACCTTGGTTTACGATTGATTTGCGAGAAAAGTGTAGACAACGTGATCGATTATATAAGAGAGCAAAGCGTACTCGGAATTTACAATTATTATCTGAATATCGTTTACTGCGTAAGTCACTAAAGATTGAATTACAGTCTGCTAAAAACCAATACATTAGGCAATCTCTTATTAATGCTAAGGGCGGACCTGCTATTTGGAATCTTTTGAATGGGTTTGGCTTGGTGAGGGACAGGCCTCAGTCGCCACTGGGTCTTTTCTCTGCGGATGAACTAATGAAGTATTATTCGGATGTAACTTGCGTGCACCCAGCGTGCTCTGATGATAAACTTGTTGGTATTCTTAGTTTGCCGCTGAAGGATGATCGAAGAAGTTTTACGTTTAACTGTGTTAACCAGGAGGAGGTGCATCAAGCTTTTTTGGCTTGCTTTCCAAAGGCAAAGAGTCGTAGTTGCGATGGACTGTCTCTCTCATATTTTAAGGATGTCTTGCCTGTTGTTGTCCCGTTTTTCACGAGGTTGTTTAATTTGTCCATTAAGTCATGTGTTTATCCTGCTCTTTGGAAGAAATCGGTTGTGGTTCCGCTCTCTAAGGTTGCTTCACCATCGTCACCGTCGGAGACTAGGCCTGTGGCGAACCTGCCACACTTTGCAAAGGTGTTTGATACTCTTATGGCTCAACAACTTACTAGATTTTTGGAAAATAATAACCTGTTTTCGGGTTATCAGTCGGGTTTCAGAAGTGGTTATAGTACCCAAACTGCGCTGCTAAAGAATTCAGATGATATCCGTAGGGGTATTGATCGGGGTCTGGTAACTCTTATGCTTCTTTTTGATTACAAAAGAGCTTTTGACTCTATTAACCATGAACTACTTCTATCTAAGTTTAGAGAGTTGAATTTCTCAGATGAGGCTATTAAATGGCTACACTCGTACTTAACTGGTCGATCTCAGGCCATTGTGGGTTTGGATTCTGAATATTCTGAGTTTATGTCTAGCACCTCGGGAGTGCCCCAGGGTTCTACACCGGGCCCTATAATATTCCTTGTCTTTATTAACTCTGTGGTCGATGTGTTACGTCATTGTAAGGAATCTTGTATGTTATTTGCGGACGATCTTCAGATCTACATACAGTGTAAGCCTTGTGATTTGGAATCGGCGGTGTCTAGGCTGAATAAAGATACTTCATTGATTGTAGATTGGTCACGCGAAAATGGGCTGATGCTCAATATTGCCAAAACAAAATGTATGATGTTTGCGTCAATCCAGAATCATATGCGTATAGTTAAGGATGAACTGCCTCCGGTGATGGTGAACGGATCTATCGTCCCATTTGTGAAATCCTGTAGGAATCTCGGTGTCATCTTTTCGGAGGATCTGACTTGGAATGCACATGTATCTTCGATCTGCTCACGGGTCCATGGTGTTCTATATCGCTTACGCTACAGGGGTCGTAGTCTTACGCCGGAAATTAAGTCGTTACTGGTTAATGCATTGATCATTCCACATTTTGATTATGCGTGTTTAGTATTGGTAGATTTCTCACGCTATTTGGATGTTAAATTACAGCGATTGTGCAATACTGTTGTGCGGTTTATATTTGGCTTGAGGAGGGACTCTGCACTTCAACCGTACTATCTGCGATTGAGATGGCTGAATCTGGATGCTCGAAGAAATTATTTTATGGGCGTGCTTCTGTATGGCCTACTTACTATGCAAAAACCAGGTTATCTGTATGACTTCTTTCCGAAAGTCACAGAGGACTATCGCAGATCCCTTAGAGTTCAAGTATCGAGCTTTATTTTACCTTTAACTTTAACCCAGACGTATGAAAAATCATTTACTTTACAGGCCATGAAATTCTGGGACTCGATACCTGTGACTATCCGCCTGAGACCATCGGTTTCTGCTTTTAAATCGTCATTGTATGATTACTTGTAAGATAATGCTATGTAAAACTCGATTTGTTTATTTATTTATATATATATCTATTAAATAGTTAGTTAAAATTGCGCGCATGCGTATAGTAAAATAAATTAGATGCGTGATAATTGGCGTATAATTGTATTAGTTTAGTTATTAAAAAAATGCGCTTTACTGTTAGTTTGCTTTAATTTGTTGCCAAAGTTTTGTAAAATTTTGTTACTATTTATATTGTTTTGTACTAACTATTTATTTATTGTATTACATTGTTTTTTGCCATAAGGTCAAATTTAGACCTTGGCATAATAAAATTATGTCAATCAATCAATCTCTCTCTCTCTCTCTCTCTCTCTCTCTCTCTCTCTCTCTCTCTATGTATATATTATAATTTATCATATTATATTGAACTTGCCTTTTCACTTAAAAGAATTAAATGATTTTTCTTAATAATAATTCATAAATTAGAATCAATTCTATTATATTACACTTACCTTTTTTACTCAAAATCTTTAAATGATTCTACTTAAAATCAGAGCTAGATACTCTTAGCATTAAGATTGTGGCGGAAATGAACTTGAGGGCGTCACTCTCAAGTTCTTTCCGCCATTTTAACCCTCACATTTTTAATTAATCAAATTTTCCCTTAATAATCAGTGGAATAAACGAGTCACTGTAACTTTAGTTGAATTTTCAATGATATAATGGCAAATAAAAGGGGCACTGAAAGTTCTGTTAATTTTTTACTGATTTTTCAGTGGAATAATTTCCGCTGATAGTGGAATTTTCACTGGATTATATTTAGAGAGTAAATAAACTAATAGATGAAAAAAGCGAAAATATAAATATGATTCTTATCAATTAAAGACATTAGTTATAAAGTATAAATGATTGTAAACTGAAGACAATAAATATTATAATGAAAATAACAATAATAAAAATTATAATAACAATAGTAATATTGTATTAAACAAGTTTAATGATAAAATAATAAAGGAAAGAATGAAAAAAAATTATAGAAATTAAATGAAAAAAATCTAGCTAAAAAGAGTAATTCTAAACTCATTGGTTGTATAGCAAATATATATTTCGATAAAAATATCATATCTGAAAATTACATTGGCTCCATGACACATACATGTCTTTATTGTGCTGCGAAATATTTTGCTTTCGAATATACTAAAAGTAAAGATTCCTATAATTGTTGTCATAAATATAAAGTAGAATTGTTAGAAAATCCTCCTTGCCCACAACGATTAAAGCTTTTAGTAACTAAATTTACAGAAGAAAGTATTGATTTTCGACGAAATCTTAGGCTATACAATAATGCTTTAGCATTTGCAAGTTTTAGTGTTAATTTTGATAAATTAGCTGGTAAAGGACCATAAGTTATGAGAATATGTGGACGAATTTATCATAATGTATATGCGTTACATTCTAATAAAGATCAAGCACGTAAATATGGACAATTATATGTTTTAGATATTGAAATGGCAACAATTGAACGTAATAAGTTTAACACAAATTTAGCATTATTAAAACAATGAGATAACTTGATAAGAGGTATTAATCCTCATGCTAAAGCCTATAAGATGATGCATGAAGTAGAAGCAGAAGAACTACAAATATGTGCAAAAATAAATTGTCCTACAAGAGCTGTTATGTCCGCAAAAATAAATTAGATAAAAATAGATATAATCTACCTACCTGTAATAAAGTTAAAATAGTATATGTTGAAGAAGATGATCTTCCTCCTATCAAACGTTATATTAGGTAAAGTAGGCGAAATCGGGACAGATTTCAGAGTCTAAAGCATGTAAATCTGATTTTTTTCAAAAATTGTCGCAAATTCCTACCAAGTAAATATATTGTACTTTATACGGCCTTAGTTACTTTCTTAATCATCGTATAGAAACAAATATCTTTGATAAATAAAGAAATATAGCTCTTTAATTTGAGACTTCTAAGGAGCGAAAGCTGGACTATCTTTTTAAGCTGGCAGGCATATCTGGACAGAAATGACATGGAAGAGGGACAATAGTGTAATTTGTTTTTACATGCAATATTGAGTAGTTAATTTGTTGATGTAACGTTCGTTGCTTTTATAGTAATACAAATTAATAAATAAAAATACACTGTTATGATTGAAAAAATAATTATCTATATTTAAAATTAATTTTATATAATACAAATTTATATTATGATATGAAAATTCAACTATAATATAGGCAGTGTAATCGAAATCAGAACAGAACGTAATCAAAACAGAAAATAATTTTTAAAATTAACTTGTGACTATATTACAGTTTTTCTTGTTTTATTTTTATTTTTTTTTTGTAAAACTTCCATTTCATGATTGACATAGTCTCTCTATCTCTTCAAGTCTTGCACACAGATTTTTTTGTTTATCCATTATTTCTGTTTTATTTTCTTGCTCGGATTGAGATTTCAAAATTTTTTTCAAACTTTTAATTTCTAAATTTATTTCTTTCTTCTCCTGAATCAATTTTTTTTACGCTCCTGAAAATCTTTATTGACACTATGCTCTTTTTCCTTTAGTTTTTTTATCCTTTCTTTTTCTTTCTTATTTTGCCAAATTCGTTGTTCCTTTAAGTTTTTTTCAAATTCTTTCTTTTCAAGCATTGTAAGCATATCGTCTCTAGTACAAACCTTATTTAGGGTGGACTCTTCAGATTTTGATTTCAGCTATTAAACTTTCTTCTTGCTTTGTAAAAAAAGTGGGCGCTCCTTTTACACAATCAATTGGCACAGGATTATTTAATTTAGCATGCAAAGTAGATTTAGGAACTTCAAAAATTCTTGCAGCTTGTCTTAAAGTTTGACCTGCTCCAATTGCATTTAAAGCTTTTTTCACAGCATCAGAGTTGTATACTTTCTCGTTATACTTCTTTTTGATTCTATTATTAATCTTTTTAACAGGTGAATCTTTTTTCTTATCAGTTTCTAATATTTTAGCTTTGAAGGGCTTTCTACTCTTGTCAATAATAATAGAAACTTTTTTTTCTTTCTTCTTTTTTGCCATTTACAACCTAAAATTACAATTTTTATTCATATTTATTTATTATTATTTTTATTATAAATAAATAATAATAAAACTAACTAGAAATGAAAGTAAAAATAATTATACTTACTTGTGTGTATAAAGGTATTAAGTATACAGGTTAGAATGAGGTTATGATTTTTTAACGTGCAAACCACTATTTTAATCTTAATGAATCATGTAAACAATGTCGCTATACAAAGATTTATGACCTAAATATAAATTTTTTCACTTATTTAGTTGTTTTTTCTTCATTAATTTTAGTCAACGATAAACAATTGCGCGTGTCCAGCCTATGCTATCATGCTAAATACAGCGGGAGGTAACTTTGGACATGACCGATATTCTGTCCAGGTTTAAAAACAATTTTTAAAATTTGGAGGGAAATTCAGACACGTATTTTTAATAATTATTCGCATGATTTTCACATGAATATATTTATTAATGTTATCTTTTAACTATTTATAAATATTTAAAACCATAATTTGTATTAAAAACCTACTTTTTTCTTATTTTTACTACAAAAATGATTGATAGTATTTTCAACAAATTTGCAAATAGATATAAAGTTTCCTTTAAACATTTACAGCTTATGATTAATTATTTATTTATATTATTTTACATTAAAATTTTATAACTAAAAGTGATTATTTATATTATAAAAACCTTAATATATAATAAGCAATTTTTTTTATCATTTATCATCATAATTAATGTCGTATCAAATTAATTTTCATTGTTGTCCAGATATACCACTTAATTTTCTAAGTGTCCCGATTTTGCCTACTTTACCTTTGTCATTTACTCTTAGTATGATAGACCAATTAGTATACTAACAATCAGCAAACATACAGATCCTATGACATATCCGCTTATTTATTCTAATGGTGGTTAAGAATGAATGCCAAATATGAAAAGTAATTTGGAAAATCTAATATTTCAAATTTGCAATTTTATAATTATAGATTTAGTGTTAGAAATGAATTTAATCTATACTTTAATGTGGAAAAATATTCCAACAGTCAATTATTGATGCGTTTGTAAAAGTTGGAACCTCTAGATTATACTTCATACAAAAAAAAATCAAAATATAACAAGAAGTAATTGTTACAAAGGTGTCATGGACTATTCACATAACAAAAAAGAATAAGAATTGTCAAAAATTTGAAAAATGGTCATATTACCATTAAACTTTACAGGCGGTAGCCGATTTTTGAAACAAAATTACATTGACTCAATGACGTTAATAAATTATCATGGTGAACCTAACCTTTTTTTAACTAAGTAACCCAAATAACTGGAAACTTGGAAATTTATGAAAATACAATAGATAGACCGGATATTGTAACAAAAGTATTTTATAAAAAAGTAGAAGAATTCAAAGATTTAGCAATTAAAAAAGGAATATTAGGAAAATGTATTGCCTGTAGTTATGTAATTGAATTTCAAAAACGAGGATTACCGCAAATGCATAAGTTGTTATTCTTAGATAAAAATGAGAAATTTGAAACTCCCGAAAAAGTTGATAAAATAATAAGTGCAGAAATCACAAATAGAGATATTTATCCGAAATCATATAATATTGTGAAACAATTTATAATACACGATCCCAGTGGCATGCAAAATATATAGATCGTCCATATATGGATAAAAATACGAAACAAAGTACTAAAACTTTTCCAAAAAAATTTAATAATACAACAGTATTTGAATTTAACTTGACATTATGATGTATATGTATCACGCTTATGTCAATACATGTATAATGCATTCAATGCAAGTGTTATTTTTAAAAACATTCATTTTTTAAACGCAGCACTTTTACAATGGTATTTTGAACTGCGGGATTTTTTGCTAAGGCCAACAATTTACTTAAGCTTTTTTTTACATGTATATTATTTTGGTTTGTTTTCTTAAAATACGTAGTAATCATAAAGATGAAATAAATATCGGTCACAAATCAACATACTGGGGTGAATATTACTTTCATCATAGGTAAAATTTAAAGTTACCGAGCGATTGTGCTACTGTGAATGCATCGTATTATAAAAACCTATACATGAAATTCAGAGTGAATCCATTCAGGAGTTAAAAAAATTAATAAATAGAGCTCGGTGGCATAGCGGCTAAAGGCGCGGAACTCGTATTCTCGTTGGCACGAGATCGATTCCCTGTCTGGTCGTTATTTTCACTGACTCTGCTATGGGTTGACACCATGTCAAATAATATGTCAACTGTGTTGTCTTAAATGCTAATATCTAAATGCAAAGGGCAGCAATGCCCGTTAATTTTAAAAAAAAATAAAAATAAATACGTATCAATACATAATACCAGTCTAAATATATAAAAATAAGTAAAAAATAAGAGGAAAATATTTTCATCAAATATTATTGCAAAATTTTTTTATTTAAATTTTATTTAAGTGTACTTACTTGCTAATTTGTATCCTAAATTTTTTAGGCATTGAAGCAACATTTTCAAAAAGCCAGAATAAGTGATGTTTCTTGTTATGTTTTTCAACTAATTTCTTTATTCTACAATAATCGTAAAAAAGTATTCCTGTTCCTTCGGGATCTAAAAAGTAAGATTCTTAAATGAAATAAAGGTAAAAATAATGAAATATTGCACATGTCAGATATATTTTTAAGAAGACATAAAAAAAATATGCAAATATTTGTACATGAGACATTTCACGTCAACTCACATGGTCTAAAAATAAAAATTGCTAAAAGTATGGAAATATGTCTCATTTGGTACCCGAAGCACGCAAGAAAATTTTTAGAAATCAAAGTCAAAAGGATCAAAAGTTAAACATAATAGAATGTCTCGAATTTTTCAAATTTTTTGTGAGATTAATTCCTTAATCAATTTATTTCCTCGAAAACTATCAACTTTTGATAATCAATTAATAAAATACTTTTTGTTAGAAATAATCTATGGAATGCCCTCAAATTTCCTTAAATTACTATCTGTAGATATTTAAGTTTTGGGAAAAATCTATAGGAACGTTTTTATTGAAAATCATGTGTGGAACATATTTTAATTTTCATTGATTGTAATTTAAGACATCGTGTAGCATAATCATTAAAAATTGAACAAATAAAAAATTTTTAAATTTGAAATCTTGTTTTCATTTTTTATAATATAACTATAATGATTTGTGAAAACTCGAGTATAATCAGCATATAATTTCTAATAGAAAACATCTCAATAAATTTTTTCCTGAAATTAATACTTTTCTAAGAAAAAAAATATAAATTTCACGATTCACTTCAAGAATATTTTTATTGGTCTTACTGTCAAATTAATAGATTATATCAAAATGCAATCATATTTTTTATATATAAATACAAATGAAATGATAAAGATTTTTTTTATCTTTAATTTAGAAAAAGTTTCATTACAATTCGTTCTCTCAATCACGAGAAAACGTAATTTAAAATTTTAAAGCACCAGATTCGCGTTATGAAAATTCTTCTCCGTTGTTTCCAGCCAGCGAAAATTGTTCAACTGGAAGTGCGTCACACCTTAGTATTGTAAGAGCGCTATAAGCGTATTTTTTGTTTGCTGGTGCTGGCATAGTAGTTATAGTATAGTGAGTTCGTATGTCGGTGTCGGTAGTGTTCACGATCGCGAAATATAGACGTTAATTAATCGGGTTGTGGGATATATATATATATATATATATAAATAAATATATATAAAATAATAATAACCTCGTGTTATAATATATATATATATATATATATATATATATATATATATATATATATATATATATAAATAAATATATATAAAATAATAATAACCTCACTTTATATACATATTTTTATATCTTCTTGTTTTCATGGTTTTTCTCAATTCGACTGAGGTTAACCGGGTGAACTATGTGTGTACTGACACAAGTTCATTGACTCTTCCAAGATGATCAGTGTGAGACTATATTTTAATTGTTGCATTAATGCTATACTAATTTGTATAGTAGTATAGTCTTTCAGTAAAAGCAACAAAATTAAAAGCAAGTCAGTGAGACTACAGAGTTCGATGAGATTGTATGACTTTGGTGGTAATAAACAGTGTGACAGTAGGTAGAATTCCCATTAAATGTTTAACTGGTGAATTAGCTGGTGTTTGGTCAGAATGGAAAGGATTATAAGATAGAGAAATCGTAAGAGAAGCTTTTGCCAAAGGAACACACATTGAACCTGCTTACAAATTTTTTGAAATTAGAAGGCATTGTTCTTTATTCATGCGATGCATTGCTTACTACATTTAATACAGAGGACCAATCATGTGTGATACAAATTCATGGATTTTTACAGATGTATCGGAATACAGTAGAAATGTTTTATCAAGTTCTTATTTATTATTTATGAATGAAGTTGTTTGTTTAACTGGAGTTATTGCTTGTTCTGCAAACAGTGGTAAATTTTGCCTCATTACATTCTTTTCTTTATTTTGAAAAAGTTTTCGTGTGAAAAATATTTTTACTTTTTCCCAGGTACGCATAAACTCGTAGATGGAAAAGTTGAAATTTTATAAAAATGCATTTTAAGATTTCAAAATTTCAAATGACACCTAAAGGAGATTCAGATAAAATAAATTCCTTGTGTGTGCAAATTACTACTAATATTATGTTGTATGCTAAAAACCAAGTGCCATCTAATTGCTTTAAACTTTATTTAACTCAAAAGCCAGATAATTGTAATATAAGAACGAGGGATGCCTCTTGTGGTATATATTTTGAATTTGTTGTTGAGCACTTAGTTTCTGCTACTAATTTATTTAAACTTTAAATGTTACAAATACAACCTACATTTGTAAAAAAATGAGTTTATCTGATCTCAAGAAGGTAAATATATATTTTTTCTGTATTAATATATAAAAATTAAAATGATATGATGAAGTATATCTCAACAACATTTTGTGTTTAGCTATACTTACTGTTTATATTTTTTATTAAAAAATAGTTTTAAAATATTTTAATCTAAATAGTTACAAAAATTATTCAATTAATAACCTCTTAATTGCCATGGCAAAGATTTTCATATGGTAACTTTATTAAAATAATTGTCATGTCAGGCAGGGGATTAGAATGTTCCTTAAAATATTTGAAATTGTCATTTTATCAATGTATTTTAAGAATTTTCATTTTCAACATATACTTTTAAATTATTTAAAAATTTTTATTTTTACAAAAAAAATATGTAATATTTTAAAACAAATATTTTAGATTTTCATATGATACTTAAGTTTATTAATTTTGTTTTAATTTTTAGTATCTTACAGAAAAAGAAGAATAACTTGATATCGGTAAACAAAAAATAATTCTCAAACATTTCAACTACAAGAAAAAAAGTCAAAATATGAAATATGCTTCAAGAATAATTAAAACAATGGCTCAGTCGAGGTCTCATTGTAAGTGTAATAATCATAATCATTAATTAATGTAATAATAATTAATTAATAATCAACATTTTACTCTAATAAATTTGAGCATAATATAAAAATTTAATATTTTATATTTATACATCTTTCAGTATCTCCAGTAAATTTAGATGACAGCACTTTGGAATGGAGAAAGTTATTATTGCCAGAATTGAAAAAAGGACTCGCATCAGTCTGTTTTTACAGACAGTTTTGTTACAAGACTTTTACAAACGCATAGTGAATACACAACTGTAGAACAAGAATTTATTGAATCTCTTGTCAGAAGAATTAAACGACTTTTACAATTTATTGTCGCTGAATAATATTTATTTATATATAAATGTATAAAGGAATAAATGTATAAAGCAATTAGAGTCAGACATCAACATTTGCTTCTACACCAACATTTACCACTCATATCAGACATGGCTTTGTAGAATGTTCAGAATGTGGAAAATTTGGAAATGAAAATGAAGAAGAAGAAGAAAAAATTGAACAGCAACCTGGGAATTGTAAAAATAGAGAATATTATTACTAATAATGCAAAGTATTTCTTGTTCAGTTCCAAATCCTGTTCATTATTTACTTGATAGCTTGGTACCGTGATTCAGCAACCAGGAATACTTGATTATCCACAAACATACTTACACTCTATTTTGGTAATTTTAGAACAATTTTTGGAAAGAGGCAGAGACAAAATAACAGAAGCTTGCTATTAGTTTCTTTAAGTATTAGTATCAAATAGTAAAAAATCTATTCCTAATCTGTGATTTCTCAGAACCGCAATAACTCAAAATTTCGTTCAACATCATTTATCGAAACTGCCTTTCCAAGGGACAAATAGAGCTGCCGATTTATTTCATTTAGACTTTTAATTGCATCTAGAAAATCCTAAGTCTTAGGAATATTTTGACCCTTTACAAGTTGAAATGGTATTTGGTCGATGTAATGTATCGGTAGTTCTTTTTGGTGGACCTCAATAAATTGATATACTTATCTGTGACTCAGGAAAGTGTTACTGCTACTCGAAGGAAGCTTATGCAGCAAGAATTGCAATCAATTTTTTCATTATACAGAGCGTTACCAATACAAGAACTTTCACATCGATATGCTACCATCCAAGTGATAAATAATTTTGGAAATAAGATGATGGATATTATTTGTCATAGTTGTTCAGGTGGACATGATGTTTGCTTATGCTGGCTTTACGGCAAAATTTCAACCAACACCTAAAGGACATTCAGAGAGAATATATTCCTCATATGAGCAAATGCTGCTAATATTATGTTGTATGCTAGCGACCAAATGCAACATAGTTGTCTGGATCAAAAATTAAGGAATGTTCTCTTTGGACCTTATTAAACGCAGACGCCAGATATATTACATAACTCAAGATTTTTAACAAGTACAAAAATATATATAATAATAATACTAACAAATTTTTATTAGATTGTTTTTTTTAATGATTTTAAAGTTATTACAAATGTAATATTGTTCAATAAATTACATTTTAATTAAAGATTCTTTTTTTATACTTTTTAGGCTGGCAATGTGGTTTTCCAGAAACTATACCAAAGATAATTATATAAGTTTTACTATTAAAGAATTATTAAAAAGATCCTTTGAATACTATTATCATTTTTACTACCAAACTAATCTAGTTTGCCCTTTGTTGGGAAAAGTACTAAATAAAAAAACGAAAATTTGCTAATATACAGGATTTACCAGAAGAAACGGAAATTCATAAACAACGGATAAGTTGGGAAGAATTTGAGTTATTTAGTATTGTTTTACCAATGTGCATCCAAGATCCAGTTGATCTTTCATAAAATATAAAAAAACTATTACAAAAATGTATTGAGAAAAAATTTGTGTGTGTTGTGTGTTAAATTATTAAATGAAACTGTTAAGAAAGCTGGTCTTCTTAAAATAGTTTATGAAAAATATTAAATAGTATATTAAATAAAATAATAAAACTGTTGATTATGGTCAAAAAGATGCTATTAGTGGAGTATCAGAATACGTTATCGTGGGCATACCAGTTCCAGTTGGAACAGGGATTTTTAAATTACTTCATAAAGCAGAAAAAGACTCTCTAAAAACAAGAACTTTGTTATTTAATAATGCAAATCAAAAGAAAATGAATACGTAGCATTTTAATTTATATTTAAATCATGTAAATAAATTTTTCAAACTTATACGTGTTATAAAGAGACTTTTGATGACAATTTGTAATTTTATATAAATTTTCAAATTTCATTTAAGTGTGCAAAATGATTAAAAAATAGGTTTAATATAAAGCTTCATTAGAATGTTTGAAAAAATATATTTATAGAAATACATTTATACTTAAGTGTAAGATAAAATGAATTCATTAAAAAAAATATTTCATTTAGAAAAATAAAGTATTCTATGCTGCTCAACTGTGAATATTTAACATTAACTATTATATTACATATTATCTTTTCTGCAAATTATTATTATCATAGATTTTAAAACATATTTTTCAACAGAAGTAAGAAATTACTGAAATGTGAATTTATTTTAAATATTTAAAATATAAAAGATTATCTATAGTTTTTGCTTCAGAAAATTTTGAAATCAATCGTCGAGTACTTCTGTATTCAATTCATTCTTTTTAATAATATAAAATTCATAAAATCTTTTTTTTTAATAATATGAAATTCATAAAATCATTCTAATTAATAATATAAATATTCTTTATAATAATATAAAATTCATAAAATCTTCCTTTTTAATAATATACTTGATTTATCTATACTTTTTGCTTAAGAAAGTTTTGAAATCAATTAAGCAATCGTCGAGTACTTCTGTATTCAATTCATTCTTTTTATTAATATAAAATTCATAAAATCTTTCTTTTTAATAATATGAAATTATACAATCATTCTATTTAATAGTATAAATATTCTTTTTAATAATATAAAATTCATAAAATCTTCCTTTTTAATAATATAAAATTCATAAAATCATTCTTTTTAATAATATAAATACGATTTTATCTTTATCATTACTCTTAAAAAAGTATATTTTAGGCAAGTTTAGGTATTGAATAGTATAGTATTCTTTAGAACATTTTTTCTAAATATTTTATTTTTTATTACATAAATCAATCAAGCAATCGTCGAGTACTTTCTGTATTCAATTCATTCTTTTTAATAATATAAAATTCATAAAATCTTTCTTTTTAATAGTATGAAATTCATAAAATTATTCTATTTAATAATATAAATATTCTTTTTAATAATATAAAATTCATAAAATCTTCCTTTTTAATAATATAAAATTCATAAAATCATTCTTTTTAATAATTTAAATACGATTTTATCTTTATTATTACTTTTATAAAAGTATATTTTAGGCGAGTTTAGGTATTGAAAAGCATAGTATTCTTTAGAACATTTTTTCTAAATATTTTATTTTTTATTACATATATTATATATTTTTTTAAATTTTAGCTCTTGAAAGTACTGAAATGAATTGAGTAATTATATGATAAAGTTTATACCTTTTACTTGATTTATCTATACTTTTTGCTTAAGAAAGTTTTGAAATCAATCAAGCAATCGTCGAGTGCTTCTGTATTCAATTCATTCTTTTTAATAATATAAAATTCATGAAATATTTACAGTTTTGGCTAAAGAAAGTTTTGAAATCAATCAAGCAATCGTCGAGTGCTTCTGTATTCAATTCTTTCTTTTTAATAATATAAAATTCATAAAATGATAGTACACATTAAAATTAAAAAAACAAATGATTTACCAGATTAACTTTTTATTTAATCTATGAGTGAATACTAATACTTAAACATTGACGAATTATACTTGATCTTAGTGATATCTATTTTATTTTATTCCTGATGAGAGACTTACTAAAAAATTTCCGAAAAGTTAAAGTTCAACGTTTCGGAAATTTTGTATTTAATATGCTATGATTAAAGATCAAAATTGTGTAATTTTATTTCTAAAAAATTGGCAGAAGGGCCATTAGCTTCTAACAACTTATATTTGAGAATTTGATACCATCAACTTCAAAATTATTTATGCCTTTTTAAAATTCAAGGGAAAATACCCATTTTAATTGTAATACTTTTAATAAAAAAAATTATGCATTCTCTACCTCATTACACTATTTTTTTATTTTCAAGTGCTGTAAAATATATTAAATTTTACTAAATATCTACAAAATAACTTGCCAGGCCCGTGGTTTAATATTTTATGGTGTAGTTAAAAATTGTATCGTTTATACAGTAAAGATAAGTGAGAAAAAACTAAGATTTTTTTGTGTTCCATCGCATGCATTAAAAAAAAAATTTTCGAGCTCAAAATAGAATTTTGTTTATTGAATTGGTATCTTTGTTCTTCATCTTGAAATATTTTAAATCTTAATATAATAAATAAAAAAAACACGCACCGTTATCTAAAAATATATCGTACAATATTTTGAGCAGGATCTTAATGTTCTCAATATTCTTTCAATATAGAAAACTACTATCCATCAAATGTAAATAATCATTGATAGCTAATATACATATAACATTAATGTAGGTTATACAAAAATTAGTATTTAAATACTATTTTATATTTCAAGATAAAGAACTCTTTTATTTAAAAAAATTAGAACATAGAAAATTGGAAAACCATATTCTATAAGACTAAATTTTTTCACTCTTTTACATTAAAAACATATAGTGACAGATAAAAATTGTATATGTACATAATTCGTGTATGGATTCATATTCTTAATTATTATTCTACAAACTTGAATTCGCTATCAATTCGTATTTTATGTATTTTATATATGTATTTTAAATTTATTTGTAATTTTATTATATTACACGCTTTTTATAACTATATTAATATATATTTTTTGGATGTAAATAGACTTTTTATAGCAAATTGAATTTAATCTCTGAAGAAAGGTAAGACAGTGATAAAAGTGGATTTTTTCAACAATCGTAAATTTTCGGTGGTAAGAACAATTAAATTGTCTTTTAATAACTTATTTTATTTTTATTTTTCAGTGTTCAACGGAGTTGACTATCGAGTTTATATTTTAGATTCTACGAGGGTGATTATAAGCAAGAGCATTCTAACTATCCAACATTATTTATTTATTCATTTATTATTTTTATTTTTAATTTTATTAATATTTATTTGACTGTGAAACCGATGAGAATATTCTTTAATTCAATTATTTCTTAATCGATATAAAAATTATTTTTAATTTTTGTGATTCGGCCTATAATGGCAATATTTCCCAACTTTTTGCACAGTTCAGTGACTTTTAGATTTTTCCAAACCTTGAGCCTTGGTCTACTTTTTTATCATAAAAAGGAGAACATTAAGGAAAAAACATTTCATTACATCTAACTCTTAACGCCTTTGATCTAAAACTCTAAAAATTTATTTTCAACGTGGTGATCAAAAACCGATTTTCGATGCTTATTTTGTATCAGCAAAATACTACATTTGCTGACTCGCAAAGGCACGTGGTACTTTGCTCACGCAAAACTAATATAGGAAATTTGCTAACCTTATTGAGAGAAGTTCTCACTCGTGGCAAAAGAGGTTTTCCACTCGTCTTTTATGTTACCCGCACTACGCTCGGGGATAGTATGACTCGTAAGAGAATGTCTTATTTAGCTCACTGGTAGAGAAATGTACTATTTGTATATTTTGGGTACTAAATGGAATATACGCTCCTCTGCAAATGTTTTTGCCATCCCTAAGTAAAATTCTGCGAATACAAAAAGTCTTGTAACTTTAAAACTAATGGTCGTAGAGTGAAAAATCTACCGGTATTTTAAAGTTTAAATAAAAACCTTTGAAAACCGTTCAACTCACCTTCTAAATCTATAAGCACAATCATTAAACTGTACAATAATTGTAGAACAGCAAACTAAAGATAGTTCAGAAGAATATTGGTTCATATTTAAAATGAGCAGTACAAAATCTAATTTGATCCACTTACACCGCAGTTAGGCCAATTTTTGTGAAAAAATATGATTCTTTATAAAACGCGTATATTTAAAAAAATTAATCAATATCGAAAGGAAGTGCAAATAGAAAAAAAGATGTATTTTGTATAAAAAAAACGCAGATATACAGTTTAAAAAGTATTAAAAATAAAAATTTTTTCCCGAATTTTCATGAAGCAAAAAATTTGAAAATTATGAGAAAAATAATGCAATGTTTTGTTCATAAAATAAATTCATTTTTCACACAATTTCTAAACTGAATATCTGTGTTCTTTATACAAAAATACGTCTCTTTTTTATTTGCAGTACCTTTCTATTTTGCTTAGTTTTTTAAATATACGCGTTTAAAAAAAATTATACTTTTTCACGAAAATTGGTCTGACTGCGGTGTGAGTGGACCAAATTATACTTTGTACCTCTCATTTGAAAGGTGAACCGATACCCTATTGAACTTTTTTTGGTTTATCATCATACAATTATTGTAATTAAAATTATATCAACGTAAAGATTATGAAAATTTTTTCAATTTTTTTACATTTTTATTATGTAGTTTAATGAATATGCTTATGAATTTAGAAGGTGAATAGAATGGGTTTTTAAACGTTTTTACTTAAACTTTAAAATACTGTTGGAATTTTTACTCTATGACCATTAGTTTTAGAGTTCAAAAACTTTTTTTACTTGCAGATTTTCACTTAGGGATAGCAAAAACATGTTCAGGGAAGTGTATTCCCAGACTTTAGGCGATTTTCATTCTTTGACCGAGTGAGTTGACGTGAAATGTTGTATATGTATACATACTAGAAGATTATCACAACTATGAATCACGGATTTTGATCAAACTTTAGGATAAGTTTTCCAATGTCAAAATTTGAAAGGAAACCGAATTTTAGACACCAACGCTCAATATTTCCCTAGTTATAGGCCATTAAAGAGAATCACTAAAAAAGTTACTTGATTTTTAAATGCATATAGTTTCTTAGCATTGATAGCAAGAAGCTTGAAACTTTTTTAAAATGAAAGCTGAGCTTAAATTCTTTCGAAATAGTAATTATAGCATGTCAAAATATTATTTTTTCCTGAAATTATAGTAGTCTAGGCGCCCAGAGGGTTTCGTATGAAGTTAGAGATCCCACCAAGTAGATGATTTATATATATTTTGAGCTGCTGAATCCGAATTTGCAACTTGCTTTTCGCGCATGTAGTCGAGTAATTTGTTATAAATAAATTAATTGTTTAAATGGCTATAGTTTATGAACTACAATAGATGCAGTAATTTTCTCTGCAAAAACTTGTTCTTTAATAGAAAAACAAAAAAAAAATCGTTTTTGTTGCATTTCGATTTGATAATTAGAACCAAAGATATGGCAAATATATTTCTAAAAAACATAGAGTTGTAGCGCAAGCGCAGAACGCCCTGGTAAAAAAACCTTATAACTCGACTACTAATTAATATTTTTTGAAGTTCAACATGTGTTTGGAAAATGTCAGAGTCTCAGCTTTAATGATAAATTGTTAAATATCACTTTTAAATGTTGATAAATAAGCTATAATGATTTGAAGCAGAAAATATTTTCAATTTTTCAAAATTTTGTTTGTTTATAACGAAATAATATAGGTTAGCGGACAAAATATTTCTATATTTTTGATATAGAATGATAGGAAATTTCATCTAGTTTAAGAATTTGTCCGGTTTTTCAAATTTAAGTAAGTAGAACCTAAGATATCGCAAATTTAAGCTGTAGCACCAACTCCTTGCAATACGACATATGTGTGCAATATGGCGATCGCTTTCCTTATAAAAAATTCTTTTATTGTAAGGTAAGTAATTTCATTCTTCTGTAATAGAATCAATTTTAACTCTGTAGTAGGAAATTAAATAAAAATTTAATAAAAAAGGATTCAGCTAAAAATAGATGACTCTAATAAATCGGAAAGTTAAACAAATTTTTTGAATAAAATAGATTGTTGTTTTTTTTGCAATCGCAAAAAAAAAATAAATGTAAAAATACTCTATAAGTTGAGTAAATTGTTTACTATCGTAATAGAAAAATCAATGATTATTTAAAACCCTAAATCTACTTCCTCTAAATGTATTATACATCATTAATATTACGACAAAGTATATAAAATAGAGTCGAAAGTAATTTTATTCGAAAAGAATGAGATTACTTTCCTTATAATAAAAGAATTTTTAATAAGGGAAGCGATCGCTATATTGTACACATATTTCGTATTGCAAGGAGTTGGCACTACAGCTTAAATTTGCAATATCTCAGGTTCTACTTACTTAAATGTAATAAAACCGGACAGATTCTTAAACTAGATGAAAATTCCTATCATTCAATATAAAAAATATAGAAATATTTTGTTCGCTAACCTATATTATTTCGTTATAAACAAACCAAATTCTGAAAAATTGAAAATTTTTTCTGCTTCAAATCATTATAGCTTATTTGTCAACATTTGAAAGTGATATTTAGCAATTTATCATTAAAGCTGAAACTCTGACATTTTTTAAACACATGTTAAACTTCAAAAAATATCAATTAGTAGTCGAGTTATTAGGTTTTTTACCAGGGCATTCTGCGCTTGCGCTACGTCTTTATGTTTTTTTGCAATATATTTGCTATATCTCTGGTTCTAATTATCGAATCGACATGCAACAGGAATGATTTTTTTTTGTTTTTTTTATTAAAGAACAAGTTTTCGCAGAGAAAATTACTGCATCTATTGTAGTTCATAAACTATAGCCATTTAAACAATTAATTTGTTTATAACAAATTACTCGACCACTTGCGCGAAAAGCAAGTTGCAAATTCGGATTCAGCAGCTCAAAATACATATAAATCACCTACTTGCTTGGTGGAACCTCGAACTTCATTCGAAACCCTCTTTCACAATACTTAACTATTCAAAGTCATTTGTTTTCATTTTGTGGAAAAGAGACTTTTTTCTTTTCGTAAAAATATGTTTTCTTTTACTATATTTTTAAAAGATTAATGTTTACGATCGCGTGCTTTTCAAAATTTTCATCTCTTTCAATTTTTTCTTTAAGCCACCTGCTTCTGAACAATAGAATATTTTTCCTCATCTTCTTCAAATAAGAGTTCTTTTTTTTTTAAACAAGATGAGAAAAGATAGCTGACCCTTTAAATAAATTTTTTTCTCAAAAAAAAAAAAACAGTGACTCGAAAAAATATATATTAGAAGTCAAATTTATAGTTTTCTTATGTATTATATCCTAAAGGTTGCATGATTCATTGTTTTCATGTACCTGCGACTTAAAAAAGAACACACACACAGACACTGCATTGAGAGATTGACATTCTTTTTATTCTTTCCTAAAAGCAGATAAATTTTCATGCAACGTTCAAGAAAACGCATAGTGGGCAGCGCTACGAAAAAGACTCTCCATCCACCGAAAGCCTTTACGTTTGCTAGTGACCCTTTCTCTTTCGCTTCCCCGCGGCACCACTTAGTCGGCGCAGTTAGTGTGCTGAAAACGGACTCTGGTTTCTCCGGTAATCTTAATGCAATCGGCGCTTCACACAACGCTGAAGGATACATGCGGCGCCTAAAGTCTTTGAGTGCCGGTATACACGGAAAACCCTAAATACCATAAGCCACTGATCCGAAAATAGCAAGAACTTAAAAATTGTAGCTAGCACTCGTTTTTTTTCGGTCTCGTCATTGTTTTACTACTGCATGTTTTTTTCTTTTTTATCTCTATGACAGTTTCTTGATCCCACCTGCTTCTGATAGATAGATATTTTCCCTTTGGTCACTTCCACAATACTTTACTATTCAAAGTCACTTGTTTTCATTTTGTGGGAAAGAGACCTTTTTTTTTCTTTTCGTAAAAATATGTTTTCTTTTACTGAGAAAAGAAACCTTTTTTGTTTTTCATACTTATAATCTTACGATCTTTTTTCTTTTAAAAAAACCTATTTCTTTAAAAATTGAAACTCTTATTGTACCCATTCTACACCCATGTATTAAGTTAAAAAAATAAGGATATTGGTGAATTTTTTTCTTTTCAGAAAAGTTTTTTTTTTGACACGTTTATATTTTTGAAAGTCGCCTGTTATTTTATTTTATCTTTTTTTTTGAGAAAAGAGGTCTTTTACTCTTTTCCTAAAACGATATATTGGTCATTTAATTTTGAGAACGAAGCCCTTTGCGAATGCATTCTTTTTTAGATTAAAGAGAGGGCGTGGAAAATACTCGGAGGATTGTCAAAAAATTTTTTTCTGCAGGTAGGTAATTTTTGTAAATTTTTGTTGTATAAATACCGAGGCACATGTCATGTTCAGTATCCAGTCTTCTCCCAAGCTCCAGAAAATTTTCATTAGATTGAACTTTGGTAAATTAAAAAGAAAATAATGCCTAACAAATCGAAAAATAGTGTCCAAGTCATGTGGGATCGTATTCAATGGCTGATGAAGAATGGCTTATTATTATTAGTAATGATGGATCATTTGAGTTGGGCAATGGATGCCATTAGAGCACGTAAGTATATTTATTTTTTAATAATTATTTCCTCATAATGAAAAAATTTTTTTTGTATTTTTTATAATTTAATCTTTTTTCTTGTTTCAGTGCCACCGCCACCGGTAAGCGCCTCATTGCAGCAGCTATTTGAGGGGATGGAAACCCCTAAGGCAAGCCCAAGGCCGAGCCCAAGCCCGAGCCCGAGCCCAAACCCAGTAAAACGCACATTAAAAAGAAAGGGCTCTTCGAGGGTCAGGACGTCCAGCTCGAGTTCAAATTCTAGTGGCACCTCATCCACTTGTTCCTCGTGCCACTTAAAGAAATCAAAAACGGTCAGGACATTCTGCAACGCAGAAGGTAAATTTTATTTTCTTATTACACAATTCAAAATTGAATTTGTATTTTAAATTTAAAATATTTTTTCTGTTTCAGAATCAAAGAAGGTTGCAGCCACTCCTATTCGAGAGAACTCACCGATGACCGGACCTTCAGGTCTTCAGGGTAAGTGAAAAAAAAAGAAAAACGCAAAAAAAATAAAATATTTAATTTATTTTTCTGTTTTAGCACCGAAGAAAGCAACAACTCCCGCTCGGGAAAATTCGCCGAAACCTGGACCATCGCGTCTTAACATGAGTAAGTATTAGAAAATAAGAAAATAATTTAATTCACATAGGTTTATTCATTTAAATAACTAATTAATTTTTTTTTCTCCCTTCAGACATGAATAGCAGTACTTCTCTTCAGGAGAATAGACCTTTTCCTGCAAGACGAATCTTGCAGCTTAAAAACTCGGGAAAAAAAATCATGATGAATGCTAGGCTCCCTAAGTCAAACCAGGAGGATGTTGAGAATGCCAGGTTCCCTAAATCAACCCAGGATGATGAGGGAACAGTTTCATCATGCAGCGGTCTGCAATAACCAGCGATGTGACTATTATAGATTGAAAAAAATTTATATTTAATGAAAATTTTTTATAACCAGTAATAGTGAAATTGTAAAATTTTAATAAAAACAATTTATATCAATAAAAATTCAAGTCTTAATAAGAACGCTGCCAAGTGCTTTGGCGGAATGTTTTCCCATAGAGCTCTTTGAGTTTCATTAATTTTTTTATATTTATTTAAATGTGATTTTAATATGAAAAATTGCCTAATATTAATATTTACTCATATTGTACTTTATAAATTTCGAACATATATGCTAGCTGATTGCCTTTTCAACATTTATAATGTATTTTAAAGCATCAAATAATACAAAAAAATTTGTTCTATTGAAAAAATGATATGATGTAGTAATAAAAAAAATAATGACAACAAAATTTCTAATCGTAACCACGCTAAGAAAGAAGATAAATGTAAAATAAAAATTTTTATGAAAATTTTCAAAATGCTCTTAAATTAAAATTGTGCTGAGAAAATTAGTTTTTCAAAGCTTGTTTTTTTCAGAAATAACTTGCATACAAATTTTGAAGCAAATCTATCGAATGGTAATGCGAAAATGCGGTAATGAGAAAATCAGTTTCCAAAAGTTTTTCTTCTTTTAGCAGTCAAAAATAAGTTTCAAACAAATTTTTAAGCAAATTCTTCGAGTAGTTTACGTTAAATATAAAAAAATGAAAAAAAAAATTTTATGAAAATTTTCAAAATGCTCTTGTATTAAAACTGCGCTAAAAAAATTAGTTTTCCAAAGCTTGTTTTCTTCAGACAATAGCAAATAACTTGCATACAAATTTTGGAGCAAATCTATCGAATGGTAAAAATTTCAAACAACACCTAAAGGAGATTCAGATGAAATAAATTCTTCGTGTGTGCAAATTGCTGCTAATATTATGTTGTATACTAAAAACTAAATGCAACCTAATCGCATTGATCAAAAACTAAGGAATATTTTGCTACCAATTTATTAAAACTTTATATGTTACAAATACAACCTACATTTGTAAAAAAATAAGTTTATCTGATCTCAAGAAGGTAAATTTATATTTTTTCTGTATTAATAGAAAAATTAAAATGATATAATGAAGTATACCTCAACAACATATTGTGTTTAGCTATACTTACTGTTTATAAAAAAAAAATGTTACATTATAGAAGCTATTAATTTTGTTATTTTCTACATTTCAGAACTATTTTTTAATATTAAAAAAATAGTTTTAGAATATTTTATTATAAACACTTACAAAAAGTATTCAATTAATAACCTTTTAATTGACATGGCAAAAATCTTCATATGGTAACTTTATTAAAATAAATGCCATGACAGTCAAAGGATTAAAATGTTCCTTAAAATATTTGAAATAATTATTTAATGAATGTATTTTGAGAACTTTCAACATATACTTTTAAATTATTTAAAAATTTTTATTTTTGATGAAAAAAATATGTAATATTGTCGGGACGGGCATCAAAAACATCACGAATTTCACGACATTACAGCTTTATCATTCTCGGTGGTAAAATGTAAAATTCATTCAACTTTTTTACTGGGCAAATGTAAATCAAAATCAATATTCCAAATATTATATATTATAAACAATCAATAAAATAGATAATTTATGTTTTAATATTTTTTCAGCAATTTTAACAAATGAACCTCTTAAGGAATTTTTTGGTAATGATGCTAAGTTAAATTGGGTGACACACTACCAAAGCTGAAGGGGCCATATCACGCAGTGGCGGAACTTAAAGTTTCGTCTTTTGTACCGTAATATACTATTTATGTGAATACACAAATGTAATCGTTCTTAATAAACAAGAAAGTACTGATGATGCACCGCCATCTTTACAATGTGTATGAACTTTACTTAATAAAATAGATAATTTATGCTTTAATATTTTTTCAGTAATTTTAACAAATGAACTTGTTAAGGAATTTTTCAGTAATAATGCTAAAAGTATATTGGACTATTTTAAATTATATTTTTTCATAGTAACAATAATTATGATTTAAAATATTTTTTATGTGAATACACAACTGTAATCGTTCTTAATAAACAAGAAAGAATTGATGATGCACTGCCATCTTTACAACATGTATGAACTGTACTTAAGAAGGGGCCGAACTATCTGTCTTTGTCTAATAGCGTTTTTCATCATTTATGTAAACACCATCCGGTATAACAAGAAAAAAATAGCAGCCCCCGCTAGATATTAGTATAATAAGTAAATTTTGTAATAACAACCAAATTTTTTCACTGCGTAGTTTTAGAATAATTAGAGACCTACCAAAAAAAGATAGGTTATATTTTAGATTGCTAGTAGGTCTCTAATTAGTCAAAAACTACGCAGTGAAAAAATTTGGTTGTTATTACAAAATTTACTTACTATACTAATATCTAGCGGGGGCTGCTATTTTTTTCTTATTATACCGGATAGTGTTTACATAAATGATGAAAAACGCTATTAGACAAAGACAAATAATTCGGCCCCTTCTTAAGAAATTTCACAAACTTGGAAAATTATCCAGTATTGGAATCAGTGTTATGGATATGCAAAATTCATTCAACTTTTTAACTGGGCAAATGTAAACCAAAATCAATATTCCAAATATTATATATTATAAACATTCAAAAAAATAGATAATTTATGTTTCAATATTTTTTCAGTAATTTTAACAAACGAACCTGTTAAGGAATTTTTTGGTAATGATGCTGAGTTAAATTGGGTGACACACTACGAAATTCATAATAAGTGTCCTTTTATCAAAAAGTTATTTAGTTCGTATCAGTAGAACAAAATAATAAAGGCATCCATGCTTATTTCTCAAAAAGTGTTATAAAAATTCAAATTTGTGAAGAAAAATCAAAATGACTTTTACAATTTATCTTCGCTAAATATGATTTATGTATATAAATGTATAAAGCAATTAAAGTAAGGCATTGTTATATTTCTATTTAATAAATATTTTGTAGTTTTCAAAAGTTTTCCGTCTTTTGGCAGTAAAAAATAAATTACAAACAAATTTTGAAGCAAATTCTTCAACTAGTTTACGTAAAATACAAAAAAAACGAAAATCGAAATTTTTTTAAAATTCTTAAAATGACTCTTAAAAAAACTACGCTAAGAAAACCAATTCTCAATAACTTCCGCACCAGTTGATTGAAAAATTGAATTGTATGGAAAATTTGAAGTAAATCCATCGAGTAGTTTTTAAGATTTTATTGGCTTAACAAATAGAAACATTTTTTTCAAAAATTTCAAAATGCTCTAAAATTAAAACTAAACTAAGAAAATCAGTTTTTAAAAATTTATTTTATTTGGGCAGTCACGAATAATTTCCATACAAATTTTGAAGCAAATTCATTGAGTAGTAAACAAAAAAACCAATAAAATGAAAAATCAAATTTTTTTTTTTTTAATGACTCCAAAATTAAAACTACGCTAGAAGAATGAATCATCAATAGCTTCCCAGCAAGTTGTCAAAAAAATAAATTCCATGCAAAATTAGAAGCAAATCCATAGAGTAGTTTTCGAGATACAATTTACTAACATCCACACACACATACACACACACACACACGCACGCACGCATCAACCCACACACACACACACACGTGGCGCTTATCACTTATTATTTCTTTTAATGCTGGACAGCCGAAATCTTCAACATTTAAAATTGACCTGCGAATAAAATAAACAGAATAATTAAAGTATAATATAAAAGTATGAAAAAAGTATTAAAAAGTATAAAAAAAGCATTAGAAAGTATGAAAAAAGTATTAAAAAGTATGACAATGTATCAAAAAGTATGAAAAAAAATAATAAAAATTATGAAAAAAGTATAAAAAAGTATAAAAAGTATAAAAATGTATTAAGAAAATGTTTAATTTGAATATAAAAAACGCTGCCAAGTGCTTTGGCGCAATGCTTTCTCATAGAGCGCATTTAGTTAGAGTATTTTGATTTTATTTTTTTAAATACGATTTTAATATAAATGTCCCTATCCTCTGTATTAAAGGCTGTCTTAATACTTACGAAAACTATATGAATTTTACTCTTTCTTACTTTTGCCAATTGCATAATCTGATTTTATGATGCTCTAAAATTAAAAATGCGTTTATAAAATTAATTTTCCCAAGCTTGTCTTCTTAACACTATAACGAATAATTTGCATACAAATTTTGGAACATTTTCATCGAATAGTTTACAAAAAATACCAAATAATTGAAAAATAAACATTGTTTTAAAATTTTCAAAACGCTTTAACGTTACAACTACGCTAAGAAAACCAGTTTTCAAAAGTTCATTTTATTTGGGCAATCGTAAATAATTTCTATACATAATTTTAAGCTACTTCATCGAGTAGTTTACGTAAAATACCAAAAAATAAGTGAAATTCTATTCAAAATTTACAAAATGCTCTAAAATTAAAACTGCGCTAAGAAAATAAGTTTTTCCAAGCTTACTTTAATTAGGCAATAACAAATAATTTGTATGAAAATTTTTGAGCAAATCTATCGAATGGCTTTTATGTAATAGAAAAAAAATGAAATATGAACATTTTTTCCGAAATTTTCAAAATGCTCTAAAATTAAAACTGCGCTAAGAAAATAAGTTTTCCAAAGCTTGATTTATTCAGATAATAGTGAATAATTTGCATGAGAATTTTTGAGCAAGTTTATCGAGTGATTTTTGTGCAATAGAAAAAAAATTGAAAATAAAAAATTTTTTCAAAATTTTCAAAATGCTCTAAAATTAAAACTACTCTAAGAAAATAAGTGTTCCAAAGCTTGTTTTCTTTAGACAATAGCGAATAACTTGCATACAAATTAAGAAGCAAATCTATCGAATGGTTGTCGTAAAATAAAAAATAAATGAAAAAAAAAATTTTTTTTCAAAATTTTCAAAATGCTTTAAAATTAAAAGTGCGCTAAGAAAATCAGTTGGTAAAAGTTTTTCTTCTTTTGGTAGTCGCAAATAATGTTCATACAAATTTTCAAGAAAATTCTTCGAGTAGTTTACGTAAAATATCAAAAAAATGAAAAATCAAAATTTTTTTAAAATTCTTAAAATGGCTCTAAAAAAAACTGAGCTAAGAAGATCAATTTTCAATAGCTTCCCCCCCAGTTAGACAAAAAAATAAATTGCATGCAAAATTTGAAGTTAATCCATCGAGTAGTTCTCGAGATCTTATTGGCGTACTGAATACATACACACACACACACACACACACACATACATACAGACATTTTCTGGAAACCACTTTTTTCGACTCCCTGAGTCTAAATATGTACAAATTAATGAAAAAATATAAAAAAATTTTTTTTACCGATATAATGCTTTCTCTATGAGAAAGTAAAATTTAAATATATTTTTACTTACACACTTGGTAAAAGATTTTTCAACCATTGCACTTTCTGCTCTCCTTTGACGAATAATTTTTTGATTTCTTGCGAGCAGATTTGGAAAACTCGTTGTAAACGATGATATGGAATATCTCCGGAGTTCCATGCTATACCGTGATGAAACCTTTCTACTCACTGAGCAATGCATTTTTCTTCAGTATTTAGTTCCTCCCATGTAATTGGAGATTTGAAAACATAGACTATAGGTAAAGCTGTTTTTCTAAAATTGAGGAAACTAACTTCTTTGAAAATAAAAGAATCCTCTGATATTCTTTGAAATCCTTGAATATCACATATATAATTGCTTTCTTCTTCCGCAGACTGCATGATATAATTTTTGAACAGCATATCGTAATCACGAGTTCTAGCCATCTTGTAGCTTGGATATTTCAGTATGAATTAATATCGGGAAATGAAAATAGAAAATTTTCAAATTGTAAGTTTATGACAAGCGATTCCTACTCTTACTTTTTTAAAATCGGACGATAGAAAATAGGTCAGTTTTCACTAGTTTAACTAAAAGATGATAGTAACTCCGCCTCTAACTTTTTAAGATTAGACGATGGAAAATCGCTCAACCCTCATTGGTTAAAACTAAGAAATGATTTTGATAGGTTAAAAAAGGTAAAAAATTCATCCCTACCCGTGAAAACCTCTCTTTTTTTCTGAAAAACTTGCACTCCGTTTTACCATTGGTTAGTTAATTAAATTTTCCATCTCTCCTTATATTAACTTTACCTTTTAAAAGGACTAAAGTTTTCTGGATGAGCATACTTCGTCAGAGGAGTCGTGAGTGTACATAGTCATCAGAACTAAACTTTACTAATCGTGAAAGTTTGTGTTTGTGAAAGGTTATTTTAAATAAAAAGAAAAAAAATGTCTTCAATTAATTTCTTTGAACGTCTTGTGCAACTACTCCGGGATACTTTACAAAATATAAATGAACAGAACAATACCGATCTCCATTATTGGATAGATATGTGCAATGGTAGTTTAGAGAAATTAAATGAAAAAATTGTCAATTCTTATCTTACAAGAGAAGAAAAGCAGAGATGTCAAACTTGTGTGTTACATCTTTCGGGTATTCAAGTTCAATTTGAACATCTTCTTCAACGAGGAGGTGGTCCGCAATCTGAAGAAACAGAAGCTTCTCTTGAATAGCGAGATGTGCAGTCAGCTTTCGAAAACAGAATTAGAACTGGCGTAGTGGTAAATATAAATCATATGGATATTTTAAGTTTTTTAAACGACGCCCAAGAACTCTTTAAAGTACATGCACAGTCATGCTTAGAAGAATATAGTGCTCTGAAAGTGAATTCGAATTTCACCGCAGAATTTCCCATACAGAAAAGTAGTGAATAAATGACCAATATTAAATATTTTACATCCACAAGTGCTTCAATTTTCATGTCAACGGATCTAGAAGAATGGTTTAAAATAAATATCAAAGATTCTATTTTAACATAGATAGAAGAATTTCAGGAAAAAGATTCTGGCTGGGCTCTAAAAAGTATTATAAGTCTGAGGATAAATATGAAAAAATATTCTCTGATCAAGGGCAGCTCGTACATTCCTCTACCACCATTTATACAAAAGAAAAAGGCATGTGTTAATGTTCGTAACAATGACAATCAATGTTTCAAGTATGCTATCCTCTCAGCAATATATCCAAGTGAATCTAGTACTAAAAAAGTTAATCAATATAGCAAGCATGAGAACAAGTTGAAATTTGATAATATAGAATTTCCAGTGACACTTAAAAATGTTCCAAAATTTGAAGAACTGAATAATATTTCAGTAAATGTATACATGTTGAAGAAGTTCGGACAAAAGTTTGAAGTATCACCTTGCCACATTACATCGGAAAAAAAGGAAAAGCATGTCAATCTACTCATCATCCAAGACTTTTACATAGATAAGTATGAAAAAGATAATCGTTCTGATGATAGGAGTTTACCTAAATACCACTACGATTGGATAAAAAACATGTCTCGTCTTCTGAGTTCTCAACTATCTAAAACACATGTAAAATCATCAGAAGAAAGATTGCAAGTTCATGAAAATGATTGTAAAAATTTGAATTATTGTCGAATTAATCTACCTGACTCTCAGAACAACATTTTGAAATTTGAAAATTATTATAAGAGCGAAAAAGTTCCTTTTATTATTTATGCTGATTTTGAATGTTTACTGAAGCCTACAATGAATGAGACTGCCTTTCAACTTCATGAAGCATATAGCATAGAATATTATATAAAATGTAGCTTTGATGACAGCTTATCTGCTTATAAGTCATATGGAAAAAATATCGAAGATGGGCAGACTCCTGCACAATGGTTTGTTCAAGAATTAAAATCAATCAGTGAGGAAATTGATAAACTCTGCAAGAATCCAAAACCATTAAAACTTACGGATTTAGAAGAATTATCTTTCCAGAGGTCAACCATTTGTCACATATGCCGAAAACTAATCCGTGATGAAGAACTCTCAGTACCACATCACTGTCATCTCGCAGGACGGTAAGATATTAATTATAGTTATATTTCAATGAAAAAAATTTAGTTTATCATGCAAATTTTTTAAAAATATCTATTTTTTTACATAAGTTAAGAGGTGCAGCGCATATAATTTGAATTACAAGTATTCAAAATTTATTCCTGTGGTTTTTCATAACCTTAATTATGATACACACTTCATTTTGAAAGACATAGCCACATCTTCATTGATGGAAGGACGAGTTACGCTATTGTCAAATAATAAGGAAAAATGTATTTCTTTTACAAAATACATAGATGGCAGTGACCTAAGTTTTAGATTCATAGATTCTTGGCGTTTTCTTTCTTCGTCATTAGAAAAGCTTGCATCATACTTGGAAAATGTGCCGATATTGATAAAAGAGTTTCGAACCGATGGATTTAAAGATGAGAAAATGGATTTTCTCAAACATAAAGGTATATTTCCATATGATTTTGTAGATGGATTGGATAAATTATTAGTTACAAAATTGCCAGAGAAAAATCAGTTTTATAACCAACTCACTGATTTTCATGTTGCTGATGAAGACTATGAGCATGCTATTCAAGTCTGGAGTAAGTTCAATATAAGGATATTAGGCGAGTATTCGGATTTATATTTAAAAACAGATGTTTTACTATTAGCAGATGTATTTGAAAGTTTTCGAGAATCATCTCTCAAAGCTTACGGCTTATGTCCAGCTCACTTTTATACGTCTCCAGGCTTGACATTTTCAGCAACGCTAAAAATGACGAAGGTAGAACTGGAGCTTCTTACAGATATAGATATGTCGATGTTCATTGCAGCAGGTATTCGGGGAGGAATAAGTCAATGCTGTAATCGCTATGCCAAGGCGAACAATCCATATATGGGTTCTTAATATGATGAAAAACAGAAAATGAAAACACTAATGTACTTTGATATTAATAATCTTTACGGATGGGCAATGGTTCAATATTTGCCAGTCGGAAAATTCAAATGGGTAGAATATGAGACGAATCCAAACTTTTACAACGCACCGCCAGATTCAGATATTGGATATATTGCTGAAGTAGATTTGGAGTATCCTGAGGAAATACACGATGAACATCGAGATTTTCCATTCTGCGCAGAGTATAGTGCGCCACATGGCTCGAAACAAAAGGAACTTCTCACTACTTTGAAGAACAAGGAGAGGTATGTTATTTACTATCGAATACTTACACAAGTGTTGGAAAATGGGCTTCGACTGAAAAAAGTGCATAGAATTTTAAGTTTTATGCAGGAGGCATGGCTCAAACCTTATGTGGAATTGAATACTCAAAAAAGAATGCAGGCTTAGAACGAATCCGTAAAACTTTTTTATAAATTGTTAATCAATGCTGTCTATGGAAAGTGTATTGAGCAAGAGCGGTCTCGAGTTGATGTCCGATTAGTAAATAAATTCACTGGTAGATATGGAGCAGAGGCACGCATAGCTTCTACCAAATTTCCACAGCTGTGCTATTTTTTATGAGAATTTGGTTGCCATTCAAATGAAGAGAACGAGCATCACAATCAAGAAACCAATTTATATTGGATTTTGCATTTTAGAATTATCAAAAACATTAGTTTACGATTTTCATTATTCGTATATGAAAAAGGGAGTTGGAGACTAATGCAAACTTTTGTGTACAGATACTGATAGTCTCTTATACGAAGTTGAGGACGTTGACATGAACAAAATAATGAAAGAGGACATACATAAATTTGATACTTCCGATTATGAAGAAAACAATCCGTTCGAAATTCCTCGAGTTAATAAGAAAGTTCCAGGTTTGATGAAAGATGAATGTAATGGTAAGATAATGACATACGGTCAATTGCATACGGTGCATACTGAAAAACAGAGAAAAATTACTCTAAGTCCTCACGATGATAAGAGATTTTTATTGCCTGATACTACAGATACTTTACCTTGGGGACATTATAAAATTGAATAAATACAGATGGCGCAAGCTGCACTTGAAGTAGAGAGGGAATATGCAAGAAAAATGGCTGCTGAAAAAAAAGAGCGGCAGGTAGAAATGAGGAGGGGAGATACACGAGTGGAGATGGATTCTACAGAGAATTAAAGAGAGAGGGAAATCGAGAGAAGGGATGAAGCCACCAATGAAAATGGTGCAGAGCAAGTGGGGATGATACTTTATGAAGGCGAGAAAATTATCATTAAGTATGATGTGTTAGAAGAGTTTATAAATGACTGGTATCCATCAATGGAGGGGGCAAGCTCCCAGGAAGGAGAAAAAAAGGATATATTACGAGTAGCAATGAAAAGGGCAGACATCGAAGTGGGGAATGGGCTATATCAACCAACGGACCATGATGAGGAACGCATTCAAGTAATCAAAGAGCTTGAGGACGATCAACCTTGCGCAAAAAAATCTAAAATCGACTAACTTTTTAAGTAAGTTACAATTTATTTTTTACCAGAAAAAAAATAATTTTTTTCATCAAAATTTTTCTCAAACAGAAATTTCAATTTCTTTACTTTTTCTTGTTTTCAGAATAGATTTATCTGCACTAAACAAGATTGCTGGAAGCGACTTCCTGCCAAGGAAGAAAGTTACAGACTTAGAAAAAGACCAGCAGTACATGGTAACTGCACTGAATTAAGTCAAGACAAGATTTGGTACCAAGGTCGTAGCAGATTTATACCAAAGCTTCCAAGTCTTCATACCAGAGAAGATTTCATCTGCAATCCTAAAAGATAAAGAAATTTTCTACAATCTCTGTGATAATTCAAATAAACTCCATTTGATTGCAATATACCTGGAAGGATCTTCTTTTAGATTCAATCGGACTTAAAATAAATAAAATATACTCATCAAATTATTTTCGAACTATTTATTGTAAATCGTACATAGTAAGAATACATGAATAAATGAAAATTATTAAACAGTATACAATTGTTCTTATTTATCACCACCACTTATAATTATTATATTTATATTGAATCATAAAAAGAAAATATTAATAATAAAAAGAATTTATATATATATATATATATATATATATATATATATATATATATATAATATATACATATACATAACTTAAATTAATAACATAATAAAATTAAATTTTTCTTTTTTATTTATTACACTAAAATACGTATAAAAATACATCTTGGCTTATTCAAATAATCTCATTTTTATCTATCCAACTATTATGCTTGCTACTTAGACCTAATCACTTAACATATACACGTTTACCAATTTTCTTTCAAACTTTTTCTATCCAATAAATTTCTGGATACATAGTTTTCTGAATTTTCGTTTTATAAAAGCCGCCAGTTACGTGTTCATCATTATAATCTTTGACATGGTAAGTTATAGGATTGGTTTTAACAACTTTTGTTATTATGAAAATTTCAGTTGATCAATTTGGTGTATAACCTTTTTCGAAAACTTGTTTTATCTTACTTATTCGCACTTTATCTCCTACTTTAAATTTTGGTTTTTTTACAGGTCTTTTTCCAGTTGGGTAATTTTTTTTGATTTCTTTTTCATTTATCTTCAGAACGTTTTCAGGCTCGATCCCTATTGTCCGATGTTCTCTTGAATTGTATGCTTTCACTAACTCAGGCAGAATATCCAACCATTTGTAACTTTCTTGTTTGCTGAATTCTAACCACATTGCATTTTTTAAAGTTCTATTAAAGCGCTCACATATGCTTGCATGAAGATTACTATGTGAAGAGTAGTGATTCATCTTGTACTTTTTCATAAGATTCTGAAAGTTTAAATTGTAGAATTCTTTTCCTTGGCCAGTTTGTAAATTCGATGGCACCCGTTCTTGTTTTAATATTGATTTCATAGCTAGAGTAACATCATTGCCACTCTTCGATTTGACTGGTACAGCCCATGCATACTTCGAAAATATATCTATAACAGTTAGTACGTAGCGAAAACCTTTGTTTTCTTTAAAACAAGGTATCATTTCTACAAGGTCAGCTTGCCAAGTCTCATCTAATCCGCGCATGTCATATTTTCTTCGCTTGTACCTGCGACGTGCTAGCTTATATAGCTCTTCAACTACTCTTTGACGTTCCATCTGAAACTTCAACTTTAGCAATATCCGATTGTCTATTCATTTCTTTAATTATATATTCAATATTAGCAAAATTTCGTTGAGTCATATCATAGAGATAAGTTAATTTTTCATCTATTTCTGCTTTATATATTTCAACTTTGTTCTCATATTCTTGTATAGCTTTAGCAATTTCTATAATTTTAGAAGATGAGAAATCAACTTCTTTCTGTAGGATATTATTTAGTGAATTCAAACTAATCGCATCATTTGGATGATTAGCCTCTCAAATATTGCAACGCCGTTTATTTTCTAAATCAAAATTACCATCTGATGTAAAATTGAATCCAATACCTCGAGGACCACGACTCACTTGCGAGCCCTCAAGTTTTCTTCCAAACGAATGAGACTCATGTTACTACTATTGATTTGAAAATTGTGTACGTCAATATATATGTCCGGCTTCACGTAGTTCCTCTATAATTGATTGGATTTCATTGTTTTGATTATTATTTCCAGCAGATCGTTCGGCTATTTATAATCGTAGTATCTCGACAAGCTCATTTGGATCATCCCAGTAGACTAGATCTATGGAAGTATTTTTTTTTTTTGCTATTTTATATTTAGGTATAAGACCCCCTCCGCTGGTAGACATTCTACTGCAATCACTGCGGAACATTGGTGCTATGATTTTTGAATATTTTCTACTCTTCGAAGAGCGTATATTCTCAATTTTGCTATGTCTTTTTCTATGGGCATTTGTTGCTTCCAGGGGGGTTGCTCCCAAACGATATATCACATATTGCTGTCTTTCTTTAGCATATATAAAATTAACGTACCAAACAAAGATAGTACTATATAGTTTATCACTCTGGAGCAAGGGGCCAGGATAATGCGATAATTCTTGCGATCAAACGGAGAAACCGAGTCATTGATATCGTTTACAATATAACTTGATTCATCGAATCTCAATCTTTTTTCGCCTATTTTCTGTTACTGTCTATAGCCGAAATGTGATTAGAATGTGACACACTTTCAGTTGTTGAATCGACAAGCTTTCCAAGTGGTGTAATAACTGGTTTTGAAGTATCACCAATAATCTTTTCAAAATCATCTCTTTCCTTTTTTAATAAAGAGTATTTTTTTAATAACCTCACGTGCTCGTAAGAGCTCGCTAAAAACAGTTTTTTCTTTCTTAAAGTTAGGCATGCTGACAAGATGCTGTCTACAATCGAACTGCAAAGATTAAGATTTATACTTCCTTCCTAATGGCTAAACAGTCAAATACTTTTCTATATCTACCATCATTCATTGCTGTATCTTTGTCAATAACAACAAATCCATACTTCTCATTCTTCCAGCATTCAGTACGAAGATTTCGAAATTCATTTAAAGTTAAGTCAGTATTCACACGGTCTTCATAGATATGTTTAAGATTGACATTATCTTGACGATAAATTACCATCAAATTAATATTGTCCCTGATGAGATGTTTCGGTATATGAGCATATGACTGACATAGATAAAAGCTATCTACACTTTTGTGTCTCCCCATACAGAAAAAAACTCTGACGTTATCCTGCTCCTCACAAGACACATTGTCAAAAATCATAATTGAATTAGGTAGGGCTTCATCTGGAGACACTATAGATTCATGTTCACTAAACGGTAGATATGATATACCTTCGATTGGTTCTAAAACTTTTTGAAGAAATTGGTATTTCGGTTGATTTAAGGATTTAGAGTATACATATAAATTTTTAAATCTAAGACCATTAGGGTGTGTAATTAGAGCCAATAAACTATTAGTTTTTCCACAATTCGATGGGTCACAGAATACTGCTCGTATATTATCTGGAAGTAACTCCCCGTGTCGCTTTTTTCTTTTCGTTTTCTCAAAATCAAAGTTGGCAATGGGAAGTTTGACGTTCTGCTCAGTAAAATCCATGTTTACGTAACAAAGTCATCTCTAAGAATAACCTTTTTAAAATATAAACGCTTGTTTTATATTTTGATCATCAGTTGTAAATCAACACTCGAAGAGAGATGCTCGTACCCAAATCACCAAAGCACCCTAAGGGTAAAGGGTTACTTGATAAAGTAATCAATAATTTACCTATTGAAATGCATATTTCTGGATATCAATATTGTGGTCCTAGAACAAAACTGAAAAAGCGTCTAAAGAGAGGTGATACAGGTATCAATCCACTTGATCAAGCATGCAAAGAACATGACATATCTTATTCTGATAAAAATGCTGATTGAAGAATAGCTGACATGAAGCTCGCTGATAAAGCTTGGCAGCGTGTTAGAGCCACAGATGCAAGTCTTACTGAAAAAGCAACTGCTTCTATTGTTGCAAATGCCATGAAATTAAAAGGAAAGACAGGAATGGGTGTAAAATTAATTAAAGTACTAACTACAAGTAAAAAATCATTAAAACCATGTAAACATTCTCGCAAAGTTATTCAGGCCGCCTTAAAAGGTGCACGTGAAGCTCTTAAGATCGTTGGCAGCAAAAAAAAATTATCATATTCCACGTATTCTACCTGTTCCATCAAAAATAGGTGGTACTCCGCCTTTTCTCATACCATTTTTCGCAGCACTAAGTGCAACTGGTGCTCTGACTGGAGGAGCTGTTGGAATAGCTAAAGCAGTAAACAAGGCTAAAGCTGCAAGGAAAAATTATGAAGAAAGTAAGAGGCATAATAAAACTATGGAAATTATAGCTCTAGGAAAAGGTCTCTATCTTAAAACATATAAAACTGAAATGGGATTATTTATAAAACCTCATATCGGTCATGGTCAAGTAAAAAAAAACTTCAATTTAACTTTGCCAAATCGTGCACTGACTGACAAGGATCTTATGAAGTATGTTCGTATGATGCAAATCCCATATTTTTGAGGTGTTTTCATGAGAAATAATCTACCTTCTGATGGTCCATGGCATAACGAATCTGCTATAGTTAACTTAGATGATTTTAAAAAAAAAGGCGCTCACTGGGTATGTTATCGAAAACGAGGTTCTGAAGTGATTTATTTTGATAGTTTTGGTGATCTTAAACCCCCTATAGATCTCATGTTATATTTTAACGTGAAAGAAGTGAAATAAAACTATAGAAGATATCAGAATTTTGACTCATTTATTGGTGGACATCTTTGTCTTCAATCCTTGTGTGAAAGACTATAAAAGAAGAGTTTTCAGACAAGCAGGATCATTCTTTTTCAAACAGCCATGGAAGATAATTTCACTTTAAGTCTTTCAAGCAAATCTTCTGTCTTAGAAGCGCAATATTGTCCTTCAATAAAACTACCACCGCATAAGAATTTTGTTTTGGGTTCAGTTGAACTTTTAACATTCAACTCGATTCCCAATGTTGACGACTGGAAGTTATAGTCTTTACTCAATTCTCAGATATTCTATCTATGTTCTTCTTACACTTTTTCCATAAGAAGAACAAGAATGGAATATTGAGAACTGAGTAGCGACTATAACTTCTAGCCTCAGTTTTGAGTTGGGTCTATGAATTCGAGCCATAAAAAACATTATGTTAAACGCTATTTAATCACTAAAAAAAGGTAACATGTAAAATATTTTGTTAATAAAATAACGAATATTAGTATTGAAACAGTATTACGAATATTAGTATAAAAAATAAAATCCTATATTCATTAATTTTATATATTGGGTGAGGATTGATTTCTAACGAATAAAATCAACAAATAAAATGATAATTTACTTTTTATGAATATTCAATATTTCTAATACACTTACTTATTAATTAAATGATTCTATTAATCAGTGACAATACTTTTATATTTAAACTAATATATTAATGTTGGCTATAACAATTCCTACTAGTTACAAGTACGTAGTTCTATTAGTTTATAATAGTAGACCTTTTTACTTTAATAAAATTAGTTAATAATCTTTACAATTATTTCTTTACATAAACTAGACAGAAACTTAAGTATATAATAATTTGTAAATCTATGTGTTTAAAATGTACCTATATTTGTATACATATAATTAATATTTTTAAAAATTAGCATTTTTCTCAACATTAAATTATTGATATAAACTAATCTTTAATAGCTTAAGATCAATTTATAAAAGTATAAAATCTGATTAAAATTTTATAGGAAAAATAGGCCATGAGCGAATTGAAATTTTAAGAAATTGATTATTTTATATAATTACATTTTTATTCTTACTTTAGAAGTATAATGATGTTAACCTTTTTATATTTCCACTAAAAAATTAAAACCTAAAAATGAATTTACTAAGATACCACTGATGATAAACAATATGAACACCACATAATGTTTTGCCAAAAGTAAGAATTAAACAAGTTTTAAGGTTATCAATGACATTAATGACTATATAGTATCGAAGGTTTGGATTTATTATCTGAACCTTATACAAATAATTCAAAAATTTGCCCTAATGTTTTATCAAAAGATCTTCTTAAGCATCTACAAAAATAATTATAACGAACCATTTAATATAGAATCAATTTTTATTATACAATGTTATTTTATATTGTAATATAGCACATGAAATAATATTACCGTATTAAACTACAATTTCGTTAGAAATCAATCCCTACCTAATATATAAAATTAATAAATACAGGATTTTATTTTTATACTAATATTCGTAATACTGTTTCAATACTAATATTCGTTATTTTATTTACAAAATATTTCACATGTTACTTTTCATTAGTGATGAAATAGCGTTTAACATAATGTTTTTTTATGGCTCGAATTCATAGACCCAACTCAAGTCTAAGGCTAGAAGTTATAGTCGTTACTAAGTTCTCAAATATTCTATCCTTGTTCTTCTTATGGAAAAAGTGTGAGAAGAACATGGATAGAATATTTGAGAACTGAGTAAAGACTATAACTTTCAGCCTAACGATTGTTACTTGAGTTACATTACTGCATTCGTACCTATGTCATTGGAGATAATATAATACAATACTTGACATAAGTGCAAACTTTATTTATAATATTTAAAACGATTGCAAATGTCATGAAATAATTGCGAATAATATGCGCTTTTTAACAAAAATATATTTAATATTGTAATATTAATATGAGACATGTAAACAAGATTTCAATGTACTCGCATGCTCACATTCTTTTACACAGTGTAAAAATAGACCACATAGCTCTCGCAAAAGTGTGACTTAAGTGTAGATTGAGATTACATAGTGTTAAAAATGCCAAAGTCAAGGTTCATATTATTAAATCATGATTCTAATGTTTGTATTGATAAGTTTTACTTACGAAATGTAAATTCATTAACTCATATGTAATCTCAAGTTGATATTTTGACCGTACTTAATATAGCTGTCATTGTGAAATGACTTATTTATCAAATCATTTTCTTTTATTACAGTAATATAATATTTGAAAGATTTTATCACATATAAAGTAGTGAAATATTAACAAAATCATGAGAGAAGTGTTTAAATACCTAATCTAAAATGTGGATTCGTGCAAAAATATGATGCGAATATTTATTAATCTTGTTTTTCTGACTTGATTGCGAAATTAAATTCATAAATAAAGTTCTAGAATACAATTTTATAATATAAATAATAATACAAAGTCTGCAAATGAGCTAAAATCAGCCAAAAACGTCAAAAAAATGAGTTTTTTTGCATTTTTAACTATGGCGCACCTCCAGGAAATATCTGACAAAATTCAAGCAAGTACTTTTAAACAAAATACAAGTTTTTTTGCAAGAATTGGCCCTGTACCGCGTTTCCCGTAAAAATAGGAAGGGTTTTAATTTTTCTTCCATCTTTTTAGGTTATATAGCATCATCAAATCTTTATAAAAAGATTCTATATGATCTGTAATTATTTAAACTATAAGCACGATTTTCTTGGGGTTTTTTTACCGACTAGATTCGGAGAAAAAAAAATAGTTAAAAAGCCATTTTTTATGCTGTGAACAGGGGGAGGGGGGTCGCGGTCTGCAAATATGACAAAAACTATTTATCTTCGATCTAAAACAAAGTTACCAGGTCAAACAAAAATTTCAGGGAAAGGGCAATTTTGACTATCTTAACGGGGGATACCCTTTATGTGTTATGCGACGGAAATTCACATAATTAATTTTTTCATTCTTATCGAAAATTTTTTTTTATTTAGTCTAATGGCCTTAACAAAGAGTTATTTTTCCAGGTCTTAGCTCAGATATACTAGTCACGTTTTGCTTAGCTTGAGGAAATGTTGGCTTGTAGCTTCCAAGTCTTTAGAACTTTCCATAAACTGAGTGTATGCTATGCCCACTATCTCCGTCAAAAGCAAACTACATCGATCGTATTGCTTACTGCGATCTATCCCTGTTTCTGAAGTACAAGATCTTTCCGCGTGAATACATGTGACAAATGAGTTTTATGAGACAGTAGCGCTTAGCCGCCTAAGGAGGACTACGGCCGAACATCAGCCAGTCTAACAAGGACAAACCACTGGATTTACAATTCAATTCAAACACACGTTCAAGTTAATTATTATTTTGATACAGTTTATTTTAAATCGGTTTTCCTTACATATTGATTAAATTTCATGTCAACATTCAATCAAGGAACATATTTTTCTTACACTCCAAGCAGTCAGAGAGGAGATAGTACGAAAAGCGTTCAACAAATACAAAGTTAAGTAAATCTGCTATAAGTTTATTATAATTTAATCCTTCACTACGTGAGCATTTAAGGTATCAGGTCTTAGTTTAAGCCTAAAGGAAATCAAATTGAAATATAGTCATAACTTTTTTTTCTAATGATATGAATCAATAAAACTTCTTTTTACCTCCAATTACTACTATTATATTAAAGTGAAGAATTAAGACTTTTTTTTTCTTACGTGAATATCTTTTGCCATTGTCACATACACACATACACATACATACATACACATACACACACATACACATATACACATATCCACACACATAAACATACTCATATACACACACACAGACATACACAATATCCGTCACTCCATCTCTCCGTCTTCGTCTCTCCGTCTCCGTTTCTCCGTCTTTGTCTCTCTGTCTCCGTCTCCATCTGTCTCCGTTTCTCTATCTCCGTCTGTCTCCGTTTCTATGTCTCCGTCTCTCCGTATCCGTCCCTCCGTCTCTCAGTCTTCCTCTCCGTCTCTCCATCTTCGTTTCTCCATCTCCGTCTCTCCATTTATGTGTCCCCGTTTCTCTGTACCCGTCTCTCTGTCTCCGTCTTTCTACCTCCGTCTTTCTGTCTCTGTCTTAGTTGGCGCAGTAGAGTAACGCCTTTTCGACTGAATTATCGTTGGCTCTCTGTTCAGAACAGACGACTGTACTTAAAAATTTCGTTAGCTTATAACATTGTTGCACATAGTAGCCCTTAATACTTATCATCATACTTCTTAAGGCATCATGTCGATCTATCAGTTCTTTCATTCTCTAGGCTTCTACCTAGACTTTTCATATGTCCCAATGTTCGTACTGCTGCACTTTAGAACTCCTTCGCTTTTTCATCAGCAACTTATTTTAATGAGGAGCTTTTTACATTAGAAGGTTTTTTTTAATACAAATACTATCATGTACTACATTATATATTGTTGTATCATAAAGATATTTATATATTGTACACGGTGTTGTATACTCATATTAGTGCTAAACAGGGTTCTTACCCCAAAGCCCAATAAATTTTATCAATCAATTAATCTCTTCATCTCCGTTCTTCCGTCTTTGTCCCTTCGTCTCCGTTTTTTCGTATTTGTCTATTTGTCTTTATTTCTTAGTCTTTGTCTCTTTGTTTCTGTTTATCTGTCTTTGTCTCTTTGTCTATGTCTTCATCCCTCCGTCTACGTCTCTCCGTCTCCATTCTTCCATTTTCGTCTCTCCATCTCCTGCTTTCCATCTCTCTGTCTCCGTTCGTTCGTCTTCGTTCCTCTGTTCTGTGTCTTATTTCCCGGTCTCTGTCTTTTTGTCTGCGTATCCGTCTCTCTGTCTTCCTTTTTATGAAGTCGTTCCGTGACTCCGATGCCGACCTTTGACTTTGTTTCTATGCTTCTCTTCATACACACGTAAAAAATAGCAGCCGCGAATTGGTTATTACACCGCGCTTACAATAGTTGTTGCGTTTTTCATCTTTAGCTCTTAACATAATAGATGCGTTTTTTAAACTAGATGATGCTCTGAAAAGCAGACGCAAATTTCTAATTACACAGCACTTACAGGAGTTTTAGCGTTTTTCCCAATTACAGACCTCACAATAACAGCCATGTTTTTTTTTAAATACACAGCATTTAAAAAAGCAATCGCGTTTTTTCAACGGCACAGAACTAACAATAACAGCCATGATTTTTAACCACACAGCGCTAAACTCTATTTAATAATTTTTAATTTTTTATATTTAATGTTTTATTAGAGTTTCAAATATGTTTGATTTTATTTTCTTATTCGTTATATTTAATTTTTGTATTGTGGTTTTATAATATTTCTTTGTAAACGATGTTTTTAGTATAGACCATTTAATCTTTGACTTTTCTTGATTTTTCTGTTAGTAATATTTTCAATTCTTTTTTATTAGTCATCTTTGAAAGTGCCACGGTCAACTGGACTGAAAATCGGTATTGGTAAATACACTCCTACTTTTTTAAATGATTGTCCTTGCGACTTATTAATAGTCATTGCATGAGCAAGTTGTACAGGACATTGTTTTCTGGTCATCTGAAATGGCAGTTCATCATTTGCTGATGAGGTCATACATGGTAAGAATATATAGTGCTCCCTTTTTTACTCCCTGTTGATATTTGTGCAATAAGAGTAAATTGATTTAATGTCGTTATTACTAATCGGGCTCCGTTACGAAGTCCTTCATTCAAATTAACATTTTTTAGAAGCATTACTATAGCTCCTTTTTTTAATTGAAATCTATGTAGAGGTAAACCGTTGGGTGTTATAGAATTTAAAAATTCTGTTGGCAAAATTGCGTCTAAACTTTCGTCATTTGCATCTTTTGCAGAGTCAATGCTCAAGTACTTTATTACTGGTTTATTTAATTTAAAAAAAAAATTTTTATTCATTTCTATTACATCTACGTTTTTCGGTGCTAATATAATATTTTTGTAATAGTCACAATTTGCAATAATTGTATTATGCCCTTAAATTTCATCAATTAGATTGCCATTTGACGATATTTATTTTGGAATTTGTATAACTTCATTTCCGTTTTTATATTTTGAATGAGAATTACCATTTCCTGCATTTGGTAACCAATTTTTAAATTCATCATCTGATTCCGATTAACGTTTATTTTTTTTCAAAGACGTACATTGGAGATGTTCCCAAAAATATCTTTTTTTGACACAATTTTTTACTATCTGTGTTCTATTTCCATGTTTTACTATTGGTAATGTTTGTCTAAAATCACCTGATAATTATTATCACATGCATCTTTAAACATGCGATCGACGGCTTCAAAAGCGTATTCTGATGTCATTGTGATTTCATTCCAGATAACAATTGAAACATGTTTCATTTTTTCACCTATTTCGCTGTTTGCACTAATATTACATATTGTGTCTTCAGATATGTTCAACGGTCATTTAAATGCTCTACTATCACACCGTTCTGTAATAAATTAGCTGCTATACCTGTCCATGATACAACTGAATAGTTGATTCTATTAATTTTTAGATAAGTTATAATTATATTTAATAAGTAGCTCTCACCACTTCCACCTGGACCGTCTAGATATGTAAATATATATATATATATATATATATATATATATATATATATATATATATATATATATATATATACTTTTCAATGTATTTCCTATTTAATGAATTTATTACTGTATCAAAAATAGTCGTTTGAGCATTTGTTAGAGTATCAATGATTGACCCAATATTATTAACATTATTTACTGTACTATATTCAATTTCGTTATTTTCAATATAGTATTCTGAAGGAGGTAAATTAAAGTTACCTAATGAGAATCCATTATTAGTTAAAATATCATTAATTATGCTTAACCTTTAGCTGTCATGCCTCTCCAGCCGATTATAGCTGGCCTATGGGGTACTATAGTACCCCAGCGCGAAAAATTGTCGTAAAAACTAAAGTATTGGTTATCTCAACTCAAAAACATTCTGGAGGGATCTTCAGAGGTTACTCCAAAGGGTAGCATAGTTTATAAGAGGAAAAATGGAACAGTTTCAAAATTTGATAAGAAAGAGCGTGGGGTACTATAGTACCCCCCCCCCTGCCAGCTAAAGATTAATGCATATTCTTTACCTTTTTGTTTATTTATTTTTGAAGGATAAAAATAGATTTTATATTTTTCATATAATTCTCGCGCATTTATTGGAATGTGAAATGTACAAATGTAACCAAATGATTGACAAAGAGCTTTTGGAAATCAAGATTTACATGATCCTTCTAAACATTCATCCCATTCATCATCGATTTAAATTCAATTTCTTGCTGTTGCTGCTTCAAAGAATGGTGGGTATGTAATTCCATTAAAAGTTTTTAAGTTTTCAAAAGATGTTGCAGCTTTTACGTAAGACAGAAGTAATCTTAAAAAGAATCTATCTCTTTGTTTTGGATTAAATAAGTACATTCTGATTAGAATACGTTTCATAGTCTTTTTTCTTTTTGTCTATGTTTTATGTATTCGATTAAAAACATAATGTCGCGGCATATCAGCATAAAAGTAATTATGTGCCTTTGGGTCACTTTTATTAAGTTCAAACCACGCTGTTAGAGTTTTATTTACATTTTTCTTATCAGTTTCGTGTTTGGATCCTTTTTTTAAATACAGATATTGTTCATTTTCATTATAAAGGGCTAATCTATAAATTGTATGTGAAAGTTCACTAATATTATATTCCAATATGCGATGCATAGCTTCTAGCGGGCAAACGTATCTCGTGTTTATATATTGTTTAATTTCATCATAAAACATATCCAAATCATTCGTTTCATCCGTTTCATCATAAGTATTACTTTTAGTATTTATTTCACTTGCTTTCATTTCTATAAATGCACAATCATGTCCTTTGAAGCAGTATTCAAATAAGTATTTTATAACTCCTATTGTTGAACATAATTCAATATTAATATGACAGTTGAACTTTAATAATAAATACGAGTTATAAGAAACCATAAATCTATTGTCTGCCCACTTGTTTTTTGTGTATAATATCTCATTTTTATTATTTTTTCGTCGATAAATAAGATAACCATTTATCATTATTGTAGTTTCATTAAATCATTTCGGAAAATTTTTCGTACACTTTCCTGGTCCTTTATCCATTTAAGGTGAGTTTTTATTCTGATCTTCACAAGGGCCACGTATCATGAATTGTTTAACTATTTAATATGATCTGGGATTCTCATTTTTATTTAGAATTTCAGCTACTGTAAATTTATCAACGTCATTACTATTGTAAATTTTAGCATGTTTACTTAAAAAAATTAGCATACATCCATCTGTTACTTCTTCACTTTGTCCTATATTATTTATGATTTCTTCCCATATCGGATTGCATGTCATAGTAATGAAAAAATCTGGTTTCCCAATTCTTCGTACTAATGTCATCGGATCAAGAAAATTTTGATATAAGGAACGCGGGCTTCCTATAAAAGTTGATGGTAGTATAAACATTTTTTTTATGCTATCATTGTCAATAATAATTATTTACTTTTATTGAAGCTCATTAATTTACAAAAAATCATAAAATTTTTTATTTCAATGCAGTACAATATAATGATATGAATATATGAATAAAAATTAAATACATATTTCATATTGAACTACTATTGTCAATGAAATTAGCAAATTTATATAAAATAATATAATATATGAAAACGAAACCGAGTGACGTCAGGAGCGAGGTAAATTTTGCTTGTATATATTAAATACAAGACTCTGACTCAAGAATAATTTTGAAACACCTCATCCAAAGCTCAAAATTTTTTTGATCAGCCGAAGAATGGATTTTTTGAGTTTTGGTACTTGCCACAGACTTTCTCAGCCAATTTCAAATCAATTGACCTCAAAATTCCCAGAGATCTATAGTTTATATATCTTCACAGAATAACTATTTTAGTTTTAAAAAAAAAGAAGAATTTATAAGTTTGGTTTAGAAAAAATTGATAAAAATACATATTTTTGTGAATTTCATATAAGTAATTTGATTCAACATGCACTTAAACTTATTAAAATTTTAGAACTGTTATTTTGTGAAGATATATAAACTGAAGATCTCTGAAAATTTTGAAGTCAATTAGTTAAAAATTGGTTGAAAAAGTCTACGGCAAGTATCAAAATTTAAAAAATCCATTCTCCGACTAATCAAAAAAATTTTAAGCATCGGATGAGGTTTTTTGAAATCATTCTTGAGTCAAAGTCTTGTATTTAATATGTATTTAAGGTGAGAAGAAGTGTCATTGATTTATATCATTAGAAAAAAAAATTATGACTACATTAAAATTTGATTTTTTTTAGGCTTAAACTCACAAGGAGAGGTTCACCTCCAGAAAACGAATTTTTATGAAATTGTGGGATATGATTTTTTGATGAATAAAATTAAAGCAGTGTTTATTCTTTTTATCTAATAGGCCCTAGAGACCAAGATATAGACTTTTTTTTTAAATATAGTGAAAAGAAGCGCTTGCAGAAACTTAAATAGCCAAAAAACTAAAAGCTTTACAGAAAAATGTATGAAAAATAAAAGAAAGTAAAAATTAAATATGTTAATTCAAGCCCTAGTGCATTAAAAAAGCTTCTGAGGTTCAGAAATTTATCATGTGTTACATGCTAAAAATATTAACAAATATGTAGTAATATTAAATTGAGCATAGCTTCTGAACCACAGAAGCTTTTTTAATGCACTAGAGCTCAAATTGAAGTATTTAATTTTTACTTTTTTTTATTTTTCATACATTTTTTTGTAAGAGATTTCGTTTTTTGGTTATTCAAAATCTTGAAAGCGGCTGCTTTTCACTATAATTTTAAAAAATATCTATATCTTGGTCTCTAGACCCTATTAGACAAAAAGAAAAAACACGGGTTTATTTTTTTTTCATTAAAAAATCATATCCCGCAGTTTCAGTAAAATCCGTTTCCCGGAGGTGGGGATCTCTCCCTGTCACTCCTGATACTTTAATAGATTTATTAATTTAAATTAAAGTTTTGAGAACTGTATTTTATCATCTATTTATATTGATTTCGTTACTTTTAAAAATTTAAACCTACCTGAACAGTTAACGTGTCAGAATATAAATTAAAATTTAATTAAATGAAGATTGATTTTAGTAAATCAAAATATCTTGGTTTTTCTAATTTCCAAAACATAATATGTATCTAAGAAATTTCTCCTTTTCTAAAGTTTAGGAGAATTTCAACTCAAACTAATCATTAATCAGAATTAATTTTGTGATTGTGAATTTGAATTTAAAATATTCCGAGCGCTGCTTTTTTTATCTTTGAAATAATCGTACATGAAACTAAGTAGCTCTAAATGACATTTCAAAAGTTGAAAGTTATATTCAGAACTTTATCAAATGAATAACATAGTTCAGTGTTAAGTTCATTCGGGTTAGCGGGTGTTCGGGGAATAGTAATTCGGGGGATGCGATTCGGGGGAATGGGCGGAAACGACAGAAAATTATATACATATATATTATATATTTTTGAGAGAGAGCGCGGTGGCGTAATGGATAGAGCTCTTGCCTTCAACGCGGAGGGCATGGGTTCGAATCCTGGCCAGGTACCTCTAACTTTTTTTTCGAAAGAAAATAAGTGTATGTGCCATTTATATCGCGACTCTTTAAAAAATCCGACCTCATTGGGTATCGGTTGATTGTTGGTTACAAAAGTGGCTGACCATCCATCGGTAGTCAAAGTTTTCGGTATGGTGGGTCTGACAGTCCTAGCCTGATGTAATGTGTTAAACAGACGCCGGGCGGGGGACTTCCTCGACTTCATCATATATAAAAGGTTAATCATATAGAGGACAATATCCTTTATATATTAATCTTTTTTAAAAAAAAAAAAAAAAAAAAAAAAAAAAAAAAAAAAAAATATATTTTTGAGAAAATTATTTATATCTTACAAATAGTAAATAATCAATTATTTAAGGTAAATCTTTTTTAGTATGATAAGTATAAAAGCAAGGGGTAATACATAATAGAATGGAGCATTTACTGCATTGAAATTTTAATTCTGTTTTTTTTGTTATGAGGCACCTTTTCTTCTTTTCTGAGAAAACAGCCAAGTGTTCTTCCACGAAACGTGCAAAGGTAGCCATATTGCTTTTGTTCGGCTCAACTTTTAATTAAAGTATACCTGTAACAATTTTCATTCTAAATTGAAGAAAAGATAATCCAGTATTATTCATGTTATACATTGCACGTGCATCTACAAGGACCATATCAGGTAAGTAAAAAAATGAATTTTTGTACTACTTCATTAACTTTCTTACGGTCTCAATCAACGATAGTTGTTTGTCAATCAAACCCATTCCTCCTATATTTTTATTATAACCAATTATGCATGTTGGTTTTATTTTCTTTTCTGAAGTTTCACAGTCTCTTTACCCTGTTTTTTAATATTTGAATTCATGCACTGAAGTTATCATGTACACTTCTTTTTTATCTTACCATTTTATAGCCATCTAGATCATATTATGTGTGAGTTGAACTTTTCCCTTTTCAAGTTTCGAAACCAAGCATGGTAATCCTTTTCTATTTTTTTATCATGCCGCATAAGCCTGTGTCTTTTTTGTGCTAAAATTCAGCTAATTTCGGAAAGGAATACCAACTGTTAATGTTAATAATGTGACCTTTGTTGAAATAAGGTCTCATCATATGAACGATAACATCTCCTGAAATACCCAAATTGAACTTTTCAAAATAAGTATTCGTATAAGTTCTGTGTTAATAATAAAGTCTATGATTATTCGGGTCTCACAATCAACATTATTTTTAGATGATCTATAACTAATTTCAATTTCTTGAACGGATGATCAGATGTAACATTATCATCTGTAAAATGTAAAAAGCGTGAAATTTGACAATAACGTTTGTGAGTCATTGTTTTTGAAAATATAGAAGTTGATAACATTTAAGGGCACAAAACACCTCTTTGTCGGTCCCATCATCAAATTTGAGTTTATTGCTTTTTTTTATAGAAAATTTACTGAAGAATAAGCTCCAACAAGTCTTTTTACTTTATCTCATTTAGTTTCGTTTTTATAAAGAAATTAGTAGAATAAACTTTTAATTGATTTTTTTGTTAATTTTACTATTTTCAGATTTTTCTCAAATTTTTAGCTAATCTTATTAAAACACTATGAGAATTTATTTTTTTATTACTTGATTCAATAATTCATAAATCATTAATTTATCTCCGAAAAGTTTTGTTAAGAGATTTAATTTTGTTTTTATTTATTAAGTCTATACTGATATAATTTTTACAAATTAAAAAAATGTTAAGAATTATTTTGAATAGAATTTTTTTAATTTTTATTGATTTTATTTAGGTGTAATTGAAAAAACACTGCCAAGTGCTTTGGCGCAATGCTTTCTCATAGAGCGCATTGAGTTAGAGTATTTTGATTTTATTTTTTTAAATACGATTTTAATATAAATGTCCCTATCCTCTGTATTGAAGGCTGTCTTAATACCTATGAAAACTATATGAATTTTACTCTTTATTACTTTTGCCATTTGCATAATGTGATTTTATGATGCTCTAAAATTAAAAATGCGTTTGTAAAATTAATTTTCCCAAGCTTGTCTTCTTAACACTATAACCAATAACTTGCATACAAATTTTGGAACATTTTCATCGAATAGTTTACAAAAAATACCAAATAATTAAAAAATAAACATTGTTTTAAAATTTTCAAAACGCTTTAACGTTACAACTACGCTAAGAAAACCAGTTTTCAAAAGTTCATTTTATTTAGGCAATCGTAAATAATTTCTATACATAATTTTAAGCTACTTCATCGAGTAGTTTACGTAAAATACCAAAAAATAAGTGAAATTCTATTCAAAATTTACAAAATGCTCTAAAATTAAAACTGCGCTAAGAAAATAAGTTTTTCCAAGCTTGCTTTAATTAGGCAATAACAAATAATTTGTATGAAAATTTTTGAGCAAATCTATCGAATGGCTTTTGTGTAATAGAAAAAAAATGAAATATGAACATTTTTTCGAAATACTCTAAAATTAAAACTGCGCTAAGAAAATAAGTTTTCCAAAGCTTGATTTATTCAGATAATAGTGAATAATTTGCATGAGAATTTTTGAGCAAGTTTATCGAGTGATTTTTGTGCAATAGAAAAAAAATTAAAAATAAAAAATTTTTTCAAAATTTTCAAAATGCTCTAAAATTAAATGTGCGCTAAGAAAATTGAAGAAAATTAGTTTTTTAAAGTTCATTTTATTTTGACAATCATAAATAATTCCCATACATAATTTGAAGCTCCTTCATCGAGTAGTTTACATAAAATATAAAAAAAATTAGAAAAATTTTATTCAAAATTTTCAAAATGCTCTAAAATTAAAACTGCACTGAGAAAATAAGTTTTTCAAAGCTTGTTTTATTTAGGCCATTGCAAATGATTTCCATAAAAATTTTCGAGCAAATCTATCGAATGGTTTTTGTGTAATAGAAAAAAAAAGGAAATATAGAGATTTTTTCCAAAATTTTCAAAATGCTCTAAAATTAAAACTACACTAAGAAAATAAGTGTTCCAAAGCTTGTTTTCTTTAGACAATAGCGAATAACTTGCATACAAATTAAGAAGCAAATCTATCGTATGGTTGTCGTAAAATAAAAAATTAATGAAAAAAAAAATTTTTTTCCAAAATTTTCAAAATGCTTTAAAATTAAAAGTGTGCTAAGAAAATCAGTTGGTAAAAGTTTTTCTTCTTTTGACAGTCGCAAATAATGTTCATACAAATTTTCAAGAAAATTCTTTGAGTAGTTTACGTAAAATATCAAAAAAATGAAAAATCAAAATTTTTTTAAAATTCTTAAAATGGCTCTAAAAAAAAACTGAGCTAAGAAGATCAATTTTCAATAGCTTCCCCCCCAGTTAGACAAAAAAATAAATTGCATGCAAAATTTGAAGTTAATCCATCGAGTAGTTCTCGAGATCTTATTGGCGTACTGAATACACACACACACACACACACACACACACACACATACATACAGACATTTTCTGGAAACCACTTTTTTCGACTCCCTGAGTCTAAATATGTACAAATTAATGAAAAAATGGAAAAAAATTTTTTTTACCGATACAATGCTTTCTCTATGAGAAAGCAAAAAAGAGTTTATTTTTTTAATTTTAACAAAATATTTATCTTGATTTAAGTTCTGAAAAGTTTTACATCCATATTTTATTCCGTTTTGATTTTGTAAGAAAACGAGTGGCACATAGTTATTCGTGTAATTTTTTATCAATTCGAATTTCGCACGTTCGCGCTTTCTGCTCGTATCATTTCTCTATATGACAGTCAGTCTCAGCTATTTTTTTGGTCTGTTTGCAGTGAGTTTGTTTACTTAGAGTGCATTTGAAAAATTATTAGTAGGTTTTGTGGTTTAATTTACGTAAAATTATTAATTTTTAATAAATTAGACGTTCGCGATTTATTTCATATTTTTTTATCTGTGCCTGAAATTCTACTTTTATCTAAATAGAAAGTGTATTTGAAGTGTAAAAAGCTTAAATTGACATTAAGAATACGAACCTCAAAAATGTAAAATAATGAAAAAGATACCAGAGGCAGATTTCATAACCAACATCAAGATAGAAAACGATTTACAGAAAGATCTTAAAAAGAGGCCAAGGAAATTTCTTAGTGAAAGTGAAAAAAATTCTTCTGAAGCTAAGAGAAGTAGACCCTCTACTTCTTTTTCTAAACTGAAAAGAATAGAATTTTCAAGTTCCAGGGCAAATGATAGAAATGTTGATACCAACGTTCTATCTTCTATGTTGGAAAAATTGTGTTGCAGTGTGTGCCATCATAAGATGAAATTTATTAAAACCTCTTTTGGAGGATAAGGATTCAAAATAAATATGATTTGTGATTTTTGTGATGAATAAGCAACTGTTAACTCTAACAAGAGAGAAAGTGCTATGGACAATACGTATAAAGTTAACAGATATAATGTTCTTGCTGTTCGTGTACTTGGCCATGGACTTGCAAGTTTGTCTAGTTTTTGTAGTTTAATAGATTTATTAAAGTCAGTTGCCCAGTTAGAGTTCAGTGCTATAAGTTATTGAATAACAAAAGTATACGAACAAGTGGCAAAAGGTTCTACATCTAAAGCTGTTAAAAAATAACTTGAATCGACTTCCCCAAATAGTGCTGATCTTGATATAACTTTCTCAAGATGTTGGAGAAATTGAACATCGAACTTGAAAATGTATCTGTCGAGTGGGTCAGGACTTTGAATGATAGAAGATGATTCAATGTAGAGTGATCAAGTTAGTCTCATTCGAAAGAAGCACATACTCTGAAAAGAAAAGTACGAATAGGTGTGATAGATTTCCATACACCGGGTGCATATTAAATTCATGTAAGTGTATAATTCTAATTATTATTACATATTTAGATATAAATTCTATTTATAAATATTAATATTAATCAAAATATAAATTTTAAATCTAGATTTTATTTCTTAATTTTGAATTTGAATTATAAAATATAAAATGATTACTCCATATTAAATATTATTTTTTAGTTTCCAGCTGATTCAAGGTTAGTACGAGTGATTCTAACAACCATCAGAGTAACAAGTAACTATGTATTTGTTGATTCTTACAACAAATACATAGTTTCATTGGTGAATAAGGGTGAGTACTGACAAAATATCTTATAATAAGAAAGATTATTTTTATTGATTATTTTAATAACATATCTTTTTGCATTTCAGCTTTATCCAGTCGATAACAAGGTTCTCTTGTCTGGTATCTTTTTTTTATATTGTTAGCTAATATAAATAAGAAATACCAGAAGAGAATTATTTTATGAAAGATAAGTATAGCATTGATAATTTTAAGATATATTAATTAAAAACTTTAAAGCTGTTTTTCTCAAATATTGAATTTTTAAAATTTTAGGTGCTGCCCCGTAAGATTTGAGCTGAACCGCTGGATGGATTTGACTTTTCCAAACTGATTTAACTTCAGTATTAGCATCATTTTCGCGTAAATGGAGGGTTTTGAAATCGAATGACAAAAAGTTGTTAAAAAATCCAAAAATAAGGTAAAAAAATAAAAATTTATTTAATAAATTAATATTTTTTGTTGAAAAGGAAAAAATTTTTTGCGTTTTAGGAATTCCCTCATTCACGCGAGAATGATGCTAATATTGAAGTTAAATCAGTTTGGAAAAGTCAGATCCATCCTGCGGTTCAGCTCAAATCTTACGGTGAAACCATTATAAGAACAAGAATTCATCGAATGATTATGGGACTACAGCTAAAGCAAAATGAGCTTATGAAAGCTTAAAATAAAGGTATTTTAGTCTACTTTCAAATATTATTTCCATTTACAAAGAATTTAATTAAATCTAATTAATACATATCTTTTTTTACTAGCAGAGGGAAAAGGTGTTTTGTGCCCCTAAGAGGTACTTCAATAGTCTTTGAGGTTTCCTTTCCTGAAATGTCTCATAAGAATAGATGGATCTGGAAATGTCTAAAATTTTTGTTTTTCTAGGTCTACCCATTTACTCATGTTTACCCGCTCTTATTCAGGGTTTTGATTTTAACATCGATTTGTTTCTTCGTATATAAGTTTTAGAATAAGTACGTAAAAAAAATTTTAAATGAAGAAATGGGGGATCATTTGAATACAATTCGATATTTTCTCTAATACCAGATCGTGAAGTAAATGGTTTGATAGAAGGCAAAACAGAATTTTTATAAATTATTTTTGGACCTGGAATGTACTCTAATTCATCAGCATCGATTTTAATAATTTCGTCATCAGAATCAGATTCAATTTCCGATGTCGACTCCCCACTAGTGATTGGCATGGAGAAATAATCGATGGATGATCCTGATAAATAAGAGAGTTATGACATAAAAATATTTTTACAATACTAACAAATTGTAATAATTGATCGTGTCTGAACAGTATTACAATAACGCAGCTATTTTAGGTTCAACTTGTTACTGTAATACTTCTACTTTACGTAAATCAATGAGCTACTTTAGATGTGAATAACGATTTTGGAGTACACGCCACCTAGCAGTGATTTTTGCTACTATTAGATGAATATTGTAAACTACATTGATAAACGTTCAGTCACTCGCAGAAAAAAAATAATGCTACAAAATGAATTTATTTGACTAAATAAAACATAAATAAAGCTAAAAATGAGAAAAATAGTGAAATCGAATATTGCTTTGAAATTTTGAAGATTTTAACATTTGGCCTTACCGTACCGGACCGTGATACGCCTCTAGACGTGAGGGATCTGACTTGTCAATATCCGAACTTACAAGGAGAGTGTCAGGGTATTGGAACGCAGATTTTGCTCAGATTTTTAGAGATGATTTTGGATGTAAAAACATGAGAAATACCAAGTTACTAGACTCTATCGCTCAATATTTTCCTAGTTACAGGCAATTAAATAAAGTCACTATAAAAGTTACTAGATTTTCAAACGCTTATAATTCTTCAGCATTAATAGCTAGAAGCTCAAAACTTTTTAAAATAAAAGCTGAGTTAAAATCCTTTCGAAATAGTAGTTACAGCATATAAAAATATTATTTTTTTCCAGAATTATAAAGCAATGAAAACTAGACCAAATTTTAGCATTTATTATTAATTAATGTTATGAAGAGGAATTTCAGGTTCAATTTTCATTACTTTATAATTTTTGAAAAAAATAATATTTTTACATGCTGTAACTACTATTTCGAAAGGATTTTAATTCAGCTTTTATTTAAGAAAGTTTTAAGCTTCTAGTTATTAATGCTGAAGAATTATAAGCGTTTGAAAATCTAGTAACTTTTATAGTGATTTTATTTAGTTGCCTGTAACTAGGAAAATATTGAGCGTTAAAGTCTAATAATTTGGCTTTTCTCATGCTTTTACATCCAAAATCATCTCCAAAAATCTGAGCGAAATCTGCGTCCCAATGTCCTGACACTCTCTTTATTAGTTTAGCTCTAACTTAGGGACGATGGATCACATTTTTATAGAAAAAAGGGATTTGTAAATTTTTCAAAACCTCGGCTCTCCAAAGGTTAACAAAAGTATTTATAACAAACCATTACAGTCTATAAAATTAAAAGTAGAGTTTGCACATATCGTCAGGTGAGAGGAATAACGTCTTAAAACTTCAACGAAAAAATAGTCCAACTCAGCTATTAATTTTTTTCTTAGGTGTTCAATTTAAAAACTCCTTTAAAAATAGGTCATGGAGTATTGGTTTCATACAAGGCAAGTAAATAAAAAGACTCTATTTATTATATAAAGATATTTATTATACTCACATAGCATGAAATATTTATAAAATATTTTCTAAATATTTCATATATCATTCCGAAAGATTACTTTGCAATATTACATGATATATTTAGGAAATCTTTCAAAAATATTTTATGAAATATTTCATGAAAGATATTTGAAAGACTACCTGAAATGTTACTAAAATATTTGTAAAAATACATCGTAAAAGATTCAAGAAGTTTTCTTGGAAGGTTCCGAAAATATTTATAAAATATTTTACAAAATATTTCATGAAAGATTTCAAAAATATATCATGTATTATTTCATTAAATATTCTCTATATGTTTATAAAATCTTTCTTGTAAGATTATTAAAAATGTTTAAATCTTAGTTAAAAAATTTCAAAAATATATCATGTATTATTTTATGAAATATTCTCTATATATTTCTAAAATCTTTCTTGAAAAATTATTAAAAATTTTAAAATCTTACTAGGAGAGTATCACAACTTCGGATCACAGATTTTGCTCAAACTTTGGAATAAGTTTACAAATGTCAAAATATGAAAGCAAATAGAATTTTAGCCACCAACGCTCAATATTTCCCTAGTTATAGGCAATTAAAGAAAATCACTAAAAAAGTTACTAGATTTTTAAACGCATATAGTTCCTTAGCATTGATAGCTAGGAGCTTGAAACTTTTTTTAAATGAAAGCTGAGCTCAAACTCTTTTTAATTAGTAGTCATAGCATGTTAAAATATTATTTTTTCCCAAAGTTATAGCGTGATAAACATTGGACTTGATTTTTCTTTTTAAAACATTAATTAATAACAAAAGCTGAAATTGGGTCTAATGTTTATTACGTTATAAGTTTGGGAAAAAATAATATTTCGACATGCTATAACTACTAATTCGAAAGGATTTGAGCTCAGCTTTCATTTAAAAAAAGTTTTAAGCTTCTAGCTATCAATGCTAAGGAACTATATGCGTTTAAATATCTAGTAACTTTTTTAGGGATTTTCTTCAATTGACTATAACTAGGGAAATATCGAGCGTTGGTGTCTGAAATTCTGTTTTCTTTCATATTTTGACATTTGGAAACTTATCCCAAAGTTTGAGCAAAATCCGTGATCCGGAGTTGTGATACTCTCCTAGTTAGTTAAAAAATTTTTTAAATATATCATGTATTATTTCGTAAAATATTCTCTAAATATTTCTACAATCTTTCTTGAAAGATTTCTGAAATATTTCTTAAATTTTCTCAAAATGTTTCATGAAAGATTTTGAAAATATATTTTGTATCATATCATGAAATATTCTCTAAATATTTCTAAAATATTTCTTGAAAGATTATTGAAAATTATAAAATCTTACTCGAAAGATTTATGAAATATTTATGAAATATTTTATGAAAGATTTAAAAAATATATCAGTATTATCTCTCAAAATATTTGCTCAATATTTGGAAAATATATCACTAAAATATTTTTGATTATCAGTTTAGCCGATAGGAGGACACCCGTTAAATGCGTGTTTTATTCCCAAGCGGCTGGTCTTACTTACTATATAAGAAAAAAAGCCAAAAGCTTCGTGCATACACACGCAGACTTATATCATGACAATGTAAATGCAATTATTAAAAAATGCGAAAACTTGCATGCGAATATGTATTTGTTTGTAAATATAACGAGGTATAATACAATATAGTATCATATAAATAAAAATGTGTTTTAAAAATCTTTAATAAATATTTATTAAATATTTATGAAATATTTATGAAATATTCCTGTGTCTGGGACAAAAAATCTTCCATGAAAGATTTCTAAAATATTTTCAAAATATTTCATGTAAGATTTGTAAATAATTATAAATAATCCATGAAATATTTTTAAAATATTTCATTAATCTTTCGTGAAAAATTTATAAAAATCTTTTTTTAATGTTTCAAAAAATATTTTAGGAAGATTTTTCGTCCTGAACATAGCAATATTTCATAAATATTACATGAAATTTTTCTGAAAGATTTATAATCTTTCGTGAAATATTTCAGAAATATTTTATAAATATTTCATTCTACGTGGGTAGGTCTGGTCTTAAAACACCTCTCTGAAAGTTAAACTTGTTGACCGTTCGGGCGCAGCAAAAGGAATGAATATAAGTAATATAAGTGATATAAGTGATTCTAATAAGTTAAACAATATATGTAATAGAGGGAGCCACGTTTAAGTTCTTTCCGTCTTGATCAGTCATTTCCTGTGAACAAAAGAATTCAATAGTAAAGACAGAATTTAATATCTCACTTACCAAATAAAGCTTTCGTAAAGATATCGGCTATTCATTCCGATGATTGAACCCAGTCTATTGTTACATCCGCATAATCACGGATGTATGAAAGATCTTTTTTGTGAAAAAAATCTTTTTATTATTTTTATCTCTTTTCAATTAATTTTTTTTATTTTTCAGCTATAGACAGATAATTATGTTTATTTGCAGTTCTCTCTCCGAATAACATTAATAAATACATAAAAGTAAATAAATAAATCTTTTAGTAATAAGGAATATTGTAACGGTAATTTACTACACGTTGCAAAAAAAGAATTAGCTTGAGCAGCAGAGTTGCTGAAGTTTGTAAGAATTTCACTAAATATTATACAGCGAACTCCGATTGTGCTAGCTAATCAATCCTATTGATAAACGACAAAATCATATCTGATATACTCGTCGCTTGCTGTACGCACGGCGTCTTTCTCTCTCTCTCTTACCTGATCGAGAGACGCGTGGCCGGTAGCGTAGTTTTCCTTCGTGAAGCAGGTTCCAAAATACGTTATATTAAAATATATGATATTACGTAATTAAATAATTTATAACTGCTCACAAGGACCGCGGAGGCGTCGGAGTAAGCAACGGGAAATATATATTTTATGTTATATATAGTCAGGCAATATAATTAATATGAAGCACGATTTAATAGAAAAACGGAATCAATTTATTATAAGAAAAATATAAATACAAAGATAAAACGTAAACTAAATGAGAATGAAATTGAATAATATATAAAAAGTAATGTACGCGTCTATTGAGAGAGTGAGCAAAGGGAGGGCGCGTCGCGAACTAAATGATCCTCGCTTATGACGCTGATCGGTTATATAACCGATGATACAATATACCTGAACAAGTATCTCTCGAGGAAGAGATACTTGGATATCGCACAGTATAATTATACTTACAATAACGCACTGGCCAGCTTACACTAATTACCTACGTGCACGTAGACGCCGCTCGCCCGTTATCGAAGCTTCTCCCCTGTACGTAACCAATACGTAAATGCTCTGGAGTAGATCGATGGAACACGTCTCTTCCCGATCCTTGAATTCCGCTGAGCTCTGCCAACGTGGTTGCCTGGACGTAGATCGGTGGAATCTTATGCACGTCGATCAACGTATTTGTTGGCACTTAATGGCTGACCGCTAAGACGCGCGAAAAGCGGTCAAGCAAAACTCTACAGAAAGAATTTCTGAGAGTTGCAACTAGCCAATATAATATAATACGCAAGTCGGTATAAACTCACGACTTTTAATTAAGACAATGTCTCGCTCTATCAATTGCGAACTTAGTCTACCGTATTATATGTCCACGTGGCGAAATTCTCTAAATGAGCACAGCGCGGCTTAGGTTTCGTGCTAACGCAACGGTAGCCGGAAACTCTCTCAAGCGCCTCGCGGCCGGCTCGCTTCTCGCTCGCGTGCCGGTCGTCAAGATACGCACTTCTTTACTCGTCTTAGACGAGATATATGACCGAGCGTTTATTCTATTTTAATACCTAAGCGCGCAAGATTCAAACACGGTAGAATACCGTTACACCCCTCCGCCAGACGCAGCATAACCGCGTTCTGCTGCTCTGCCTATCGCGCGGTAGGTATGCAATCATTGTCTTAAGCAATGTTAATATTTACGATTTTCTACCATTAAATAATTTTCGTTGAACACGCGTTTTTCCCGGTGAACAAACTACTATGTTTTCGCTACGCTTCGCATTGGTAGAACCCTTAGGTCTACGTTACTTACGCCTGATCGGTTCGGACTCAGCTTGACGCCTATGCTCTACAGTTCGCGTTACGACGACAACTCTTTCAACCGGATGACCTCGCTTCCTATTCGGTTTCTCGATTTGGGGAGAATCACCGCTCGCAGGCGGTCGCACGCAGTCTGAGTCCGATCCTCCGTTGGCACACGGAGTCGCATAGATCGCAAGAGACGGGTCGCTCATCGTCTCATTCGCACGCATTGATTCCAACGGTGGTTGAGGTTGCGGATCATCTTCTTGCCTTGCAACATATGCTTTAACCTGCTCTCCATGAATCGTACTATACGGATTACCATCCTTGTCTAACAACCTATGTATATTTAATTCCGATTCAGCTGTAACGACATATGTACCAACAAATTTGGTGCAAGTTTACTTGCTATGTCTTGAACAGCTGGAGAGAGCATTTTATTTCTCTTGCCTATGAAATAATCTATATTATGAGTTGCTTTTGCTCTACCTGCAACCAAACTTTTTACACAAGCCTGATCAGTTGCTGAAATATCAGCTAAACCAACTGTTTCTAATTTTCCAATGTACAGTTGTTTAAGAGCAGCAACTTCTAGATTTACCTTTATATTAGTACCTTTGAAAGAAAGCTTATTTTCACAAGGATCGAAAATAGCTCTAAATGCTCGTACGAAGTTGCCTCCTAGATAGCATTCTTCATTTAAGCTAGGCATGATCGCACAGCGAATCCTTTTGGTGATTCCGCCTACAGTGAAAGGAAGGTCAACATAACCTACTAGTGAGCATGATCTACCATCTGCTACTTTAACCAATCTACCTGTAGCTGGTATTAAAGGTACATTACAGGCTACTGCTAGCTGTAATCCTAGCGAATTCATGACCGTGTGTGATGCACCTGGGTCATACAGAGCCCTTATTCGGTAATCTCCGATCACTACCGGGAGCCACCATCGAGCTTCATCATTGATTATTGGCTGATTTGTCTCTGCCTGCTCACTGGTCTCAACTTGACCAGTGTGAGACTCAACTTGTGTTTCTACTGAGTCTTCAGATAGATTTTTATCGAACACTTTTCTATTAGAGGGTTCTGAGGTCCCATAAGCCTCACTGGGAACGGTAGGTACCTCACCTACTTGTTCCCTGGTCCTTTTTCCCGCACAGGTAGGGCAGGACCAGATAGTATATCCAGGTAATCCACACCGATAGCATTCACGGTTACGTTTTGGATTTTTCGAACTTTTCTGGTTTTCTTGACCTGGTTTTGTTTGATTTGTATCTCTTAAAGAACTTTCCTTTTGTTGTTGACTCTGTTGTTCCGAATTGCTGTCATCTTGCGAAAGTTTCCGAGGCTGCTTCTTAAAATTCCTTTGACGTTTAGCAGACTTCCTTCGAGGCAATTTAAGCGGTGCAGGTCCTTGTACGTTGTTCTCGCTAAACCTCTGCTGCTTTGCAAACGCCTTTTTGAGTTCACGTATTTCTTGAAATAATTGGATTAACACTTCCCCTAAATTTAACTGTCCATTATCAGCCTGTTCTTCCTGTACCGCTGCTAATTGTATTTCATTATCTTTGGCCTTATTCGTTGGCCTATAAGCTACGTCAGGTAACAATGACTGTTCGGGCGGAGGAGGTGGTCTATAGACTCTCTCCACCTCGAGTATCAATTCAGCTTCTACAGTTTTTTCTAATAAAGATTCAATATCCGTAACTTCATCTCTTCTGACCATACGTTGAATTTCTGGTAAGAGGTTACGGTGCAATAAATCAAGCTGTTGACTACTGTCAGGTAACGGAACTTGTTTTAAAATTATAGATTGTAAGCATATAATATAATCTCGTACCGGCTCATCTTTGCCTTGTGTACGTGCATTAGCTTCTGCTAACAATCTTTGTTGGAAACGTCTGCTATATCCATACCATCGCAATGCAGCTTTTTTAAATTGAGCCCAGGTTTGCCACGAATGCCTGTTATTTCGATACCAGGTCGCAGCAACCCCTGTGAGCAGTTCAGAGAGAGAGGTTAATAAATCGCTCTCACTCAGTTTAGCCAGTTTTCGACACTCCTCAACTCTAGTTAGAAAGAGGTCTATACTTTGGCCTCGCTCGCCAGAAAATGTAACATTCCAGCGGCGCACTATGTGACCTACGTCTGTATTTTTATTTGCACTCGTTGGACGGTCACTATGCCTGGTCAGATTAGCGTTATCCGTTGCACTGTTTGCAGTGTGAGGGGTCCCTCCCTCCTCGACTGTACGTGCACCTGCCGTACCAGTTGGCAAATTATCACGGTTTCTATAATTTTGCTGATCTGTACCTGCATTGTTGTTTGCTTGGCAATTTAATGGGCTACTACTGTTATCGTAATGTATACTAAATGTATCACGAAAGTTAACGTGCTGTTCGGTACTTTTATTTCCTTGAAGGTTTTCCCGTTCAGGTGTTCTTTCACCTGTGGCCTGATCGAATAGCTGTGTGCTAGAAGATTTAGGCTGTGACAGTACTTCAACTTTTTGTGATAAAGAATTCACCGTAGTTGACATTCCTTCCATCTTGGAATATACCTCATGCACGTGTTTTGTCATATCTTTCATCTGGTTGTGCATGGCGGTAAGATAGATTATCAGTTCTTTTGGTATGTTAGAGGCATCTAGTGCTATTTCACTTCTTTGTTGCCCATCTGTTGATACCTGATCGGTGACTTGTGTTGCCATCTCGTAGTAATATTCCTGTCTTCTTTCTAGAGATATTTTCTATTTCCTATTAATCGCACGCGGTTTTACTAACGCTCGCTGTGTGTGTGTGTGTGTACGCACGTTTATTTTATAAAGAAAATTAAATTACTGATCGTTTGTATATGGTTATAATAGAACCATATACACACGTAGCAGTTGAAATTGACTAAATATGTATATATTTTGAAAATTAATTGTTTTGATTTTTGGATTTATTCTAGAATTTCTAATAATTATAGTAAAGCTAATCGAAAATATTAGACTATAATAAACTATTCAATAATATTTTACAATTTTAAATTTAAAATACTAAGTATTAACATATATAACTAAATCCAAAAATCTGTGCGTTCTTAAACTTTTGTTAAAAATGCACACCTAACTGTGTAGGGACAATTCATTTATTATACATGTGTATTTAACGTGTAGTGTAGAAATAAATTTTAATTCAAAGTCTTCGAGAAAATTCTAAAATTTCTCCACAACACACACAGCGCCAGTCGATTGCCGCGCTACGAGTTGGCAGTCGTTGATGAGAGAGAAAGGAAAAATAAAAATTTCCACTATGTGTAAAAATAAAAATTTGAAATTTCACTTATTATGCAAGAAAAAAAATTTTCTAGCCCTTTAATATGTATAAAAAAAATTTTAATTTTTATTCAATTAAATATTATATCAGAATATAAAAAAAAATTTTAATGTTAATGATACTGGATTATCCTATATTAAAGGGTTATGTTAAAATTGATTTAATTTCAACTTCCTCATTAGCTGAAATTAATATTTCTCTCTCACCTTTAAATTTTGTAATTTATTATTAACGACCTAATCGGTAGGAAGGCTATACACAACGACGCACTATTCTAATTCTTAGAAAATCTCGACTGCCTGTTCGCTTTTTCACATAAAGCGAACTATTAGGCATACAGAGCTATATCTTTTGTCTCTGTCACTATGATATTAAAGCGCGAGAATATCTGCGCGTTAAGAAAAGAAATAGAATTTTCGCTGGGACACGTGGGGACACAAATTTGTAACAGCTAACCGACAAAAAAAATTTTAATAGATATCTAGCAATTTTTCGAGAAATTTCTATTTTATTTTTCAGAAAAAAATAGCAATTTAATATTAATTTTATTTTTTGAAATGTATAAAAGAAATTTAACGTCAATTCTAAATTTATTTATCTTTGATTAAAAATAATTTGATTTCCAAAAGAAAAAAATTTTTTTTTTTTTTTTTGACACGTGCTATTTTAAATATAAAACTTTAGCTACAGGTACACGCCATCTTTAATACAAAGTCCTTTATGAACAACGCGAAAGTCTGCTTGTGTCGACGCCAGCTACGCGCTCGACGCCATTTGCAAATTTCGATTTATTAGACGACGCGTATAAGCCTGTTCCCGTTGACGCATCTATTCGTTGGGCGCCATTTTGTAACGGTAATTTACTACACGTTGCAAAAAAAGAATTAGCTTTGAATTTAATGTAACTTTAGCTAAGTCCTTAAATTTTACTATATGCAGAGTTGCTGAAGTTTGTAAGAATTTCACTAAATATTATACAGCGAACTCCGATTGTGCTAGCTAATCAATCCTATTGATAAACGACAAAATCATATCTGATATACTCGTCGCTTGCTGTACGCACGGCGTCTCTCTCTCTCTCTCTCTTACCTGATCGAGAGACGCGTGGCCGGTAGCGTAGTTTTCCCTCGTGAAGCAGGTTCCAAAATACGTTATATTAAAATATATGATATTACGTAATTAAATAATTTATAACTGCTCACAAGAACCGCGGAGGCGTCGGAGTAAGCAACGGGAAATATATATTTTATGTTATATATAGTCAGGCAATATAATTAATATGAAGCACGATTTAATAGAAAAACGGAATCAATTTATTATAATAAAAATATAAATACAAAGATAAAACGTAAACTAAATGAGAATGAAATTGAATAATATATAAAAAGTAATGTACGCGTCTATTGAGAGAGTGAGCAAAGGGAGGGCGCGTCGCGAACTAAATGATCCTCGCTTATGACGCTGATCGGTTATATAACCGATGATACAATATACCTGAACAAGTATCTCTCGAGGAAGAGATACTTGGATATCGCACAGTATAATTATACTTACAATAACGCACTGGCCAGCTTACACTAATTACCTACGTGCACGTAGACGCCGCTCGCCCGTTATCGAAGCTTCTCCCCTGTACGTAACCAATACGTAAATGCTCTGGAGTAGATCGGTGGAACACGTCTCTTCCCGATCCTTGAATTCCGCTGAGCTCTGCCAACGTGGTTGCCTGGACGTAGATCGGTGGAATCTTATGCACGTCGATCAACGTATTTGTTGGCACTTAATGGCTGACCGCTAAGACGCGCGAAAAGCGGTCAAGCAAAACTCTACAGAAAGAATTTCTGAGAGTTGCAACTAGCCAATATAATATAATACGCAAGTCGGTATAAACTCACGACTTTTAATTAAGACAATGTCTCGCTCTATCAATTGCGAACTTAGTCTACCGTATTATATGTCCACGTGGCGAAATTCTCTAAATGAGCACAGCGCGGCTTAGGTTTCGTGCTAACGCAACGGTAGCCGGAAACTCTCTCAAGCGCCTCGCGGCCGGCTCGCTTCTCGCTCGCGTGCCGGTCGTCAAGATACGCACTTCTTTACTCGTCTTAGACGAGATATATGACCGAGCGTTTATTCTATTTTAATACCTAAGCGCGCAAGATTCAAACACGGTAGAATACCGTTACAATATGCTGTATTAAAAAATTTAATCTAATTTTTTGTAATAGTCTTAAGAGAAAAGCAGTAAGTTCGCGCGCCGTATACGCTACCTCAGCATTTTTAGGCGTGATAAGAAGATATCTTATGTCACCGAATGTGAGATTTTAAAGAGTTTCTCACGGCCGAACTGACCAATGGAACTCTTTTAAATTTTGACAAACTTGCATTTTTATTTCAAGATTTGTACCTTTCTTGCAGAGAAAAATAATTTTAATAAGTCAGTCTGCAGTCAGTTCTCCCGAGCAACAGTACAAGCAAAAGAGAGAACCTCAATAAAAAAAAAATTGTAAACTTGCGCCAAATTCTACTACGCTATTAGTTTTTTTTCTTGTTGCTTCTTAAATTGATTTCTTTTACAAAAAAAAAATCAAGCAACGCAAATTCGGAACGCGCTTAAATCAACGAGTTATTTTCTTTTTCGCTGGTAATCTCTCAATATACGCGACGTACTGTGTTTAAAATATTTCTGCAAAATTTAATCACAAAGTGTCAATCATAAATAAAAAAGGGGAATTTTAACAAAAAAAAAGGAACTGCGTGACTGAGATCTTTTACGATTAAATTAAATAAAACAAATATAAATCACCAACATTCTGTACGTAAATAATAAACCAATCTACGGAGAAAAAAAAACATTTTTTTTTTGAAAATTTTTCGTAACTGCGCGATCGAACTTACAGTTTACCAATCAATTTAACAATAAGAATAAGTAAACAAATTGTGCAAACAATCAAAAAATCATAATTACAAAATATTCGCTAGTAACCGCACAATCAACTTGTTTATGAACTGTAAATCAAAGTTTTACAAATATAATTATAAAATATATTTTCTGAATCGTGCTAGTGAAAAAGTTCAACTCAATAAATAGATTTTAATCAACTAGTTCCTGGTTATAATTTATTTAACAACCCAACCAACTATAAGCAGGCAACCAGAGTGGAGCAACACGCCACATTTAGACACTCCGACCAAAAAATATAAGTTACCTACGATCACGCAGCCAACCCATAGAAAGGTAAGTCATTTGGCTCCACTACCCTGCATACGAGGCAAGAAATATCTCACGATTGAATATAACGTCCGAGTAAACCTATTTAAGGTGATCGGATATAACACTATCTTAATCAGTTTTTTTTTTAACACACTTTTTAACATAATATTTTTAGATTTCATTATGTGACTGAACTTATCTCCATCTATTTCAGCACTGACTATCGCATCTTTATTATCGTATTTAAAAGTCATCAGTGATAGAGGTTCATTTAAAATTAAGGTTAAATAATTATACAACGATAATATTTCACGACACGTCTCATTTATAGCAATATATTCAGCTTGGCAGGTAGACGAGGCAACATATATTTACTTATGAATCCTTCAAACAATAGTGTCTCCAAACAATTTGATGATTCAACCAAAAAGGATTAGTTTCTTAGTGTCGTCTCCAGAGCTTGTATGAGAATAAGCTAAAACATTTTTTAACACAACTTTTAAAATCAATTTATGTTTCTTAGCACCTTTAATATATCTGAATACTCTCTTGACCATTAACTATTCATTTCTTGTAGAATTTATTTAATGTCTACTCAAGACATTTACAGTATATGGATATATCTGGTCTTGTTGTCCCGGCCAAATATAATAAGCTTTCTACATCTCCTCTATATGGAATATTTTCGTCGTTTTTCTGATCACACATTTCCTCATCTCCTTTACCTATTTCTCATGCCTTTTTTTCATTATTAAGGTGATGTGATAGCATATATGATTTGTATATATTACTAAAATTGCCCTTTCTCGAATTACTCATGTTTATTTACATTTTTTTTTTTTAATATCTCTATATTTTTATTAATTAAAATAAAAGTTTGTAATATAGAGATGTTTAAAAAATTTTTGGATTAAGAATGAAAAATTTGGATAACTGTCATATCGGTAATTTACATTCCCTCAATAACTTGTGTTGTATTCGTAAAAGTTCCTTGTGCATGTAGATTTTCTAATCCAAATCGAACCAACAGTTTGTTAATATATTTTTCTTGATTTAATTCCATTATCTGATTCTTTCTATCTTACCTAATAGAAATACTTAAAGACTAATTTGGCTCACCTAAATTTGATATTTAGAATTCGTGATTTAATGCATTAATAATTTCATTCAGATTACAAGGAGAGCACCCCACCTCCGGGAAACGGATTTGGCTGAAACTGCAGGATATGATTTTTTTAAGAAAAAAAATGAACCTATGTTTTTTCTTTTCGCCGAATAGGCCCCCTAGACAAAGATATAGACATTTTTTAAAAAATATTGTGAATAAGAGCCTTTATAAGAACTTAAACAACCAAAGAACTAAGACTCTTACAAAAAAATGCATGTGAGATAAAAGTAAGCACGAATCGAATACTTTAATTTAAGCTTTGTTGCATTCAAAAATCTTTAGTGGTTCAAAAGTTACAGGCGATTAAAATATGTTAATCAAATATCGCGAAAAATTGATCATATTTTATATGCTAAAAATATTAAGTAAATACGTGGTAAAATTTAATTAAGAATAATATTCGAACAAGAAAAACTTTTTTAATGCAACAAAGCTTAAATTAAAGCATTCAATTCGTGCTTACTTTTATCTTCTATGCATTTTTTTGTAAAAGTCTTAGTTCTTTGGATATTTAAGTTCTTATAAAGACTTTTATTCACCATATTTTTAAAAAAATGTCTATATCCTTGTCTAGGGGGCCTATTCGACGGAAAGAAAAAATACAGGTTCATTTTTTTTCATGAAAAAATCATATTCTGCAGTTTCAGCCGAATCCGTTTCCCGGAGGTGGGGTGCTCTTCTTGTTAGTCACATCATTACTACACTGAAAAGACGCAGGGACCGCTACAGTCACCCACCTGACTGTAGTTACGCCGAATCCTACAGCCTGTATAGTTTGTGAAATCGGGACCGTAGCGGCGCTGACCCGCGCCTTGAGAGCGCCGCAAACGACCTCTTGCGGCGCTAGTTACCGCGTCTATACAAGTTATATATAGTGCCGCACACACGGTTTATTAGGAGCTGCTACAAAACGGACCACTCGAGCGCCGGTCTTGCTCCGTAATGGATTGAAAGAGGGAGCGCCGTTACGGATATACCAGTGTGGCGGGGAGAGCACCTATGTCTTTTCAGTGTAGCAGTTAATGTATATGCATACATAATAATAACAGTAATATCTTATCATTCTCTCGTCTTTCATAATTTTCTAGGGCTAATTACAGTGCGATTTCTGTGAATATTTATTTCAGTGCTTTGAAGTAATATGTTACCCACACGGCTCGTAGTAATGAACAAGCCAAGTCTTTTCTCCCTTTTTTCTGAATACGATATACTCTTAGAAATTTGCATATGTATCTATTTGTTAATAATTACATTAAGAAAAGTATTTTTACATCCAATTAACGCGACTCTAAATTATATTTGTTTATGATGATTCACACTGCTCTTACAAGAAGTTATCTGAACACAAATACATGTTTCACTCGTCTCATAGTTGTTTGTATTCTTGAATCCACGAATAATAATTCTTGTTTTGTTTCTTATTTTTCCATATGATTCTATATTTCTTTTGAACACTCACCTAGAATCTATAATACTACAACCTTTTGTCTATTTTTCATTTTTAATCTTTTAACAATCTTCCATTCTTTATTTCTCTGCATTAATTTCAACTCATCTTCTATGGCTATTTCCCAATCATTTTTATCGCTTCTTAGCATAATATTTTCATAATCAAGTGAACTTGAATGAATAGTTGCCATCAAAGCATATATCACTTCATCATTAGCTTGTTTAATCTCTAAAGATTTTTTGTCTTGTGTTCTTTTCAATATTTTATTTTTCACTTCTTATAGAGTATTGGATTAAGAAGATGTAAAGCGGACATTACACCTGTATTCATAAATATAAACTGTCTTTTCATTTCATTGTTGAATTTTCAGAAAATAAATGCATTAGCTTGTAGTATGTACCATGATGATTATTTAGTTAAATTTTCAAATAAATATATTTATTAGTTTTTAAGATATTTGGATTCTAGTAAAAAATCGAGAAATCTTAGTAATTATTATTGAAATCCAAAATTCTCACTAATTAAAGAATGAATTTATTTTAAAAATTAACTGAATAATCTTCATGATAAATACTATGAGATAAAGCATTTTTTTCCTCAAGTTTTGCAATAAAATGAAAAGATAAACAAAATTTATGTGTACGGGTGAAGTGTTCGTTTTACATCTCCTTGAGTTGCAAGTTTCTCAGATATATAGGTAGATGAACAATTAAAAGAACAAGCTCTCTTTGCTTGTATAACTTTAGTAGAAGAAGCTGAGAAAATTAACTTTAAACAAAATGAAATTATAGGTGTTTTAATGACATCTCTGAACATTAAGGGGATGTAAAACGAACACTTCACCCGTACACATGAATTTTGTTTATCTTTTCATTTTATTGCAAAACTTGAGGAAAAAAATGCTTTAGCTCATAGTATTTACCATGAAGATTATTCAGTTAATTTTTCAAATAAATTCATTCTTTAATTATTGAGAATTTTGGATTCCAATAATAATTACTAAGATTTCTCAATTTTTTACCAGAATCCAAATATCTTAAAAACTAATAAATATATTTATTTGAAAATTTAACTAAATAATCATGGTACATACTACAAGCTAATGCATTTATTTTCTGAAAATTCAACAATAAAATGGAAAGACAGTTTATATTTATGAATACAGGTGTAGTGTCCGCTTTACATCTCCTTAAATTATCTCTTCTTTTTCATTATTTGGTCTAACTCTCATCTTTGAGGTCTTTCTCTTTAAAGTTTAAACTCTTCCTTCTGTTTCGAAGCTGTCTCTTTTACATTTAAGTGCTGCTTATTTTTATCGAACTCTATAAATCATTTTGTTTTATTTATTTTCTTATCTTATTTTGATAAATGTCAAACTTCTACTCCTTTTTACTTGTCTTCATATACAATCTTCTCGTTATATCTCACATCGCTGCTTATGTAATATTTCTATTCTTCTGGATTTAAGAACTGATATTCCATTAATATATGACCAACTAAAATGAATTTTTCATTTAGCTCTAAATTTAGAGCAGACTCTTCTTTGTATTTTAATATAAGCTAAAGAGCTAAATAATTTAAGTTGATTGATAATAAAGCTATGATTAGGAGCTAATTTTTTTAAAGAAGCAATTATATTATTAGCCTTGTGTGAAGTGTGATTATGTACACTGTTACAGACATTCTGATAATTTAAAGTTATTCGTGTAAGATCTCACTTTCTTTGAAATTGTTTGTTTAAATTGTTTAGATGATTCACCATTGGACCTGAATTTTTATTTAAAAATATTAATTAATAATAAAAGCTAAAATTCGGTCCAATCTTTATTACGCTATAACTTTAGTGTTGAGATATTAATTAAAATGTTTATAGAAATAAAACAAACAACTGTTTAATATAAAAGTATTTATTATATAAATCTTAGGACTATTAAACTGTAAAACAAAACGTTTGAACGCGCCACGAAATAAGAAACAGAGACACGTCTGTTCTACAGAGACTCGTAGAGTCAAGTGAAGTCGCCACAAGCGACGAGACTTGAAAGTCTCTTAGAGAGTTAAGAGGCCTCCTATAGGTGGCAGCCGCATACATTTCTTACATTTAGGAAAAAATAATATTTTGATATGTTGTAACTACTGTTTCGAAAGGATTTGAGCTCAGTTTTAATTTAAAAAAAGGTTTAAGCTTCTAGCTATCAATGCTAAATAACTATATGCGTTTAAAAATCTAGTAACTTTTTTAGTGATTTTCTTCAATTGCCTGTAACTAGGGAAATATTGAGTGTTTATGACTATAACTTTAGCTTTTTTCATATTTTATCATCTGAAAATTTATCCCGAAGTTTGAGCAAAATCCGTGATCCAGAGGTGTAACACTCTCCTAGTAAGTTGCAATATATCGGTAGGAGACAATTGTAATTCCACACCTAAATTCCTTAACACTTTTATGGTAAAGCCACCTGTATACTCTCTACTTTGATCAGATCATAAATAGCGTAACTTTGGATCGCATCCTAGGATATTCCTTTCACTTGTTATAAAAATGTTTAAACACTGTCTCACGTTACACTTCGTCAGGTGGGAGGAAGAAGATTACGATTCAAAATTGGCCACAAAAAAGTAACGATTCGGATAAAGCCACAAAAAGATTCCGATTCGGGTTTAGCCACAAAAAGGTGAAGATTCGGGTTCGGCCACAAAAAGTACCGATTCGGGTTTAGCCACAAAAAGGTTACGATTCGGCTGCTTATTTTTTCCTTTGATGTTTTGGATGAAAACCGCTGTTGAAAACATAAGAATTTGTCTCCTATATCTAAGTATTCATAAATATTATAATTATGTTTTCATTTTTTTGTGAAGAGGCAATTTTATAAATATAATTTTCAATTTAGTGAGTATAAATCAGATATTGAAATATATTATTACTTTTTATAATCTTATTAAATAAAGATTAATTGATTTATTTCATAAATTGAAAATCTTTTTACTTTAACATTATCAATGTAAGAATAAAAAATTCACAAATTTTATAATTTAATTCCTGTCAAGTAGCATGAATTCTATAAAAATTTATTAGGTTGAAATGTATATATGACTATTAATTTAATAAATATATTTATATTTATATAAAAAATACTTTTTAATAAGTATGTTTAAATCATTTTTATAATATTTTCATGAAATATTTTAAAATAAATTTTTGTTTTCTTTAAAAATTATTTTTAAATTAATTCAGTAAATAATTTAAACCAATTATTACAGTATTCTTTTAAATTCATCAAAAAAGCGAAGATAACATACTTATAGAAGGAATTTTATAATTGATTGCTTTTTTATGAATAATATGAAAAAATAATTCTAATATTTATGAGTGCTTAGATATCAGAGATAAATTCTTATGTTTTCAACAGCGGTTCTCATCCAAAACATCGAAGGAAAAAATAAGCAGCCGAATCGTAACCTTTTCGTATCAACCAATCGTAATAATTGTATAATTTTCTTCGCAAGCGTCTCCGCCACGATAAAAGCGCGGGAAAATTATTCGCCGAAGCGTTGTTGTTAACCACGCCCTCTGATGGGCTGATAGCCTTGAGGCTTCATCCACACCCGAAGTTTAGTTTACCACGGACTGCTTAAGGAGCAGGAGCTCTCAGCTTATTGTATCCTTAGTTTCCCCCAGTTACAAATAAATTATAACTAGTGAAGATAAGGTCATTTTCATTGTCTATCTCCCTTACTCTCCAAGAAATTATTAATATTGGTTCTTCGAGCCGGATTCGACTGCATGAAAAAGAAGAGAGAGTATTAGTAGCAAGCAGTAGTGAAATCGACGCACATTGAAGTAAGCAAAAAAAAAAAGTTTTTTGTTAATTACTCGCGCATTTTTTAGTAGTATATGGACTGGTATAGCGAGACATATCGATTTTTCTGCACCTGTCTCTCTCCCCCATTGTTTCGCTCCCCCTGTCTCGACCCCTTGTCTCGCTCCCCTTTACATGTCTGGCAAGTATAAAGGGGTTGTATAATCGTGAATTGATTTGACCCACTTTCCCCTCCCCCACCTGTCTGGGTGTTCTGGTGAATAAGGTGTCCTTTCTCCCGCACCTGTCTGAGGGTGTTATAGCTTCTATGGTGACCTTGAAACCCGAAATGATTTGCATCTTCTGTCTTTTTTCTTCACAGCCGTAAGTATGGTATATATGTATGTGTGTATGTATATATTTTTTAATGTGAGTAAGATTATAAAAATTGTATGAATTAAATAAATAATTAATAAAAAACATTTAACATTTAATTATAATGGATTAACTAAAAGGATAAAATTAATAACCCGCCTAGTAGTTAAAAATAATTAAATTTTAAAATAATTTTTAAAATATAAATATATTTATTAAAATATATATTATTAAAAATTAAGGAAATGGGTAAAAATAGAATAGAATAAAAGTAAATGCGTTTTAATTTTTATTGATTACCTTTGTATACATATGTAGTCGTACTTTATTTTATTGACAATAAGGCTTTTTTTTTCGGTCCTTGATTTAATTACATTGTTATTGTATATCTTCATATACTTGTTTTGATGTTGACGGGTATGGTCTTTTCCTGTCGAGTAAAGTTTTCCTCACTCCCTTTTTGTTCATTATATTTGAATAGTCTTGTTGCGAGATGATATTGAGAAAGCCTTCTTCGCCGTATGGAAAAGCGAAAAGGTCTCTATCGGATTGTATTGTACAAGGTTCTTTCCGGGCGATTTGGGCAGATTTCACGCGCCAGGCGTAATTTATAACATTCTGCCTCAGCGCCTTGCCCATAATCGGAGAACAGTGTATTTCAGCGCTGAAAAGTAAAAAAAAAGAAATGAAATATAATTTTAATTTAAAATTTTTATTATTTGAAAATAAAATTTTTTAAATAAAATAAAACAGGAAAGAATTATTATTATTTTAAGAAAAAACTATTTGAAAATTAATTGTTTAAAAAACAAAAATATGTTAACTGATACATTATGATTGATGATAAAAAATTATCAAAATATTTTATTTTTTTTAATAAAATAATTTAAAAAAAAATTAATGTATATTAAAAAGTTTTACTCACTATCCTATTATCCTCGATTCCAGCTTTGATAATTCTAATATTTTTGCGTATAGATCTCCTTGTGTGATGTTGTCGTTGTAATTATCATAATTTGTTGGTTTCGGCACGGGGGTCACAGAATTAAAAAATTCTTCACTCTACAACGTAAACAGCGGCGTTTTCATAATTATAGTGTTTATACTGAGGATTAGTCACGCCCAGTAAAACACAAGTATTTTATCTGCATACACTTGGTGTAAATTTGTCTTATAGGCTGCAAATTCTAAATCTCTTTTACACTGAGATATGTTGATTCCCACTGAACCCAATTTCTGCATATTAACGAACGGGGTCATCAATGTTATTTCTCGTTCTCTTGAAAATTTATGAAAAATCTCATCATTGAGAGCTGCTCTTTGTTTTCTATCTTCTGATAAGAGAACGACCACTTCGTTTGGCTTGCGTTTCCTGTACGCACTCTTTCGTCCAGCTGTTGATTGAGGTATTTCATGTATTACCTCTATCTCTGCTCTCTCGTCATTTTTATTTTTTTCAGCACTGACACTTACACTTTCTGCGCATTCTCTTTGATTATTTAATGCGGCTGTATTTTCTTTTTCGATACTCATTTCTAATTGATTTTTTACTCGTTGCTCTTCTGCTTCGTCCACTCTTTCTTCAATTAGCTGATCTAACCACGACATATCCGCAGATATTTGTATTTCAAAATTCATTTTTAAAAAAATTGTTTTTTAAACTGTAACTTTTTAATTTTTATAATACCACGGGAAAACAAAAGAAAACGTTGTGTATAACTTGGTTCTCTAAAATAAAATGAAAATATTTGAAGAAGTCAAAGCGAAGAAAGGTAGTTTTCTTCTAATCTTGTAAGATGGACATAGAAATCGAGAAGACGTTGTGGACATTTCATCTGATATAGAAAATTTTAGAACAAAATCATCTGGTCCAAGCGAAAGGTATAAAGAAAAAATTAAAGAAAAAACATTTAATAGGTTTTACTGCAAGAGAATGCACTTAAGAAAAGATAGAAGAAAGTAATCGACATGTATACTCTGCAGGGGTGTTAAAGGGACAAAAAAAAGGGGGACGTCCGGTGGTATAGCGATGAGTAGATTAGTAGGCATCATGTTTAGATGTTTTTTTTTTGCACTGACACTACTAACCAGATGTTTTTTCATAGTAGTTGCCTTTCGGAAAAGATATCTTTGGAGTCGCAAAGCAACAGGTAAACATCCGTTATGTATTTCGACCATCTCTATACGTATAATATTGTTTTCCTTTTTTGTCCGATAACCGATTTTCTTTTAAAATTTTTCTTGCAGCTTGTTCGTAGACAATATTTTTTTAGACGCGTAATATTGTTTTTCCTTATTCCCTAAAAATCGATCTTCCCTTTCAGAAAAAGCGGTATATAAATAAATGACGAAACTATTATTGCCACAGATAGTATTTTGTCTTAGTGACGAATAGAAGTATAAATTTTAAGTGTTAAGTGATTTTATTGAGAGAGAAATCACGAGGAATATTGATGAAAATGAATTTCGTAAAATTATATTTCGGATTGTTAATTATTTAATTAACGCGAGATTGTGTTACGTTATACAGCGTAAATGCGATTCCGCATAGCGCCGGAAAGTACAGCGTATGTCTATTTTACAGTTGAAAAAACAATTCGGTTGTATATTATCGTGTGTGTCGCTGCGCATGATTGCGCGATTGTTCAATATGATTTTTAAAGAAAACGAACTTGCTGTAATAGCAGCAGGGGAATACGTAATATCGAAAAATCTACATAATGCCTATGTACTCCAGGGTCTGATAAACGAATATAACGAGAAACGTTGTAAGTGTAAAAAATGTTTAAATTACTAATTTTATTAAACTTCTTACCGAATATGTATAATTTCTGTAGTAATTTCAAAATGAAAATTTTTATACATTTCCTTTTTTTTAAAAAAATGATAGACTTTTTTGTATATTACTATTAAATGATTTCTTGGTCTTATATTTTATATAACACGATTTTGAGTTGTAAATACTTAAAATATTATATTTTAAGGAATGTAAAATATCGTGATTACAGTTTTCAAAAAATTTTTTTCTAATCCATAAGTTTTAAAAATATCTCTTTATTACAATCTTCGATTTAAATTTATGTTGAGTCGATTATAAAGATATTTCGAAAAATTTTTAAATAAAAAGATTACAAATTTGTGAAACTGTAATGTTGGTAGCTACTTATAAATCATATATCCTATAATATCATCTTAATCGCTATTATTATCAAAACCAATAGCTTACATTTTTCATATTAGAATAATTTTGTCTAATTTTACTAATTTTTCATGCAAATACTTTTTAAAAATAAAAGTTATTTTTTAAATAATTTTAAATATCATTTAATAAACATTAAGATGAATTAAAATTATTATTTTTATTGTATATAATAATAAATCATTAATGCTTATAAGTTGAAATTGAAAATTATGCAACGTATATATATATATATATATATATATATATATATATATATAATTAATATATGATTCATTTTTACAGCTCTTGAAATATTACTAGCTAGTAGTACTAGTAGCGAGAGCGAGAGCGATGACAGCAATGCAAGCGATGTGGAAACATTATATGAACAATCAGTCAACAATCCCAATTTGCCGAGTACATCTAGAAATACTGCTCGACGGCGTTTGTTTCACGATAATAATGAAGTAACTCGTAACGAAGAAGAAAAAGAAGAAGAAAGTGTGCGAATTGTACATGATAATGAGATGATTATAGACAGCGATGCTGAAACCGTCATCAATGATCGAATCGTCCCGCAAGAGCGGATACAAGAGGAATTCGCAAGAGATTTCGAATCAGGATCCGAAGACTTCGAGTTCGAGGATGAAGAGCCAAACCCAGAAATAATTAGGCAGGGTGGTCAATTGACGCGTGCGGTGATAAACAATTATCCCGAGCCATTCAGTGCAGTTATAAGAAGTCTAAACCATAATAGCCCTGAAAATGCATCAGAGTCAGCAGCAAACGTGCCAGGCCGTTCGGAAAACCATGAAGAACGGTTTGCTACTTTACACAGTTTTTATACGCAAACGGCACCATCAAGAGAGAGAGAGAATTTCACGTAGCGAATGGCTCGCGTATGAGTTATCACTTTTTTGATGGAGGAGTACTAGATCGGCGTCTTAATGAATGTAAGTTTTCTTTATTATTATTATTATTGTTGTTGTTGTTGTTGTTGTTGTTGTCGTTGTCGTTGTCGTTGTCGTTGTCATTGTCATTGTCATTGTCATTGTCATTGTCATTGTCATTGTCATTGTCATTGTCATTGTTATTGCTATTGTTATTGTTATTGTTATTATTATTGTTATTGTTATTATTATTATTATTATTATTATTATTATTATTATTATTATTTTTAAAATATTTTTTATTTTAATCTAAAGTGATTCGGAGGGAAGAAAACGGAACTTACAGCGTATTTAATTTGAATTCAACGTCTCTGCAAATTTATGCCCAGAGAATTAGGCTTGTTCGACAGGCACAAGAATTGCGTTGGTTCCATACAATGTCTGAGGATCTTACATCAGCATTGTATATAGATTCGACCAGCGATTTAACCGATCTACTAGATCGGGTACACGATAGTTTCAGTGGGCCTTCGGAAGAATAAAAAATTTGAAAACATTGTCATTCGTAAAGTTCGATATATAATGAAAAAAAATAGCAATAATAATAATGATGTTTTTTTAATGTTAAAGTATAATAATGATAATAATAATAATTTTGTTAAATAAAAAATTTTAATCAAAATTTTAAATAAATAAAGAAAATATTTTAAAACAATTTTCGAATTATTTATATGATATTATCCTAAATTTTTCATAGCATCATCATCATCATCCTTCGTAGAAGGATCAAGCACACTGGAAAACCTTTCCACGCATCTACTTGCTACCCCTCCTCCTACTGCTGCTGCTGCTGCTGTTGCTGGTGGTATTGAAAGCGAAGAAGAAGAAGAAGAAGAAGAAGAGTGGCAAGACGAAAATGCATCGGAGGGAGAGATCGAGCCCGAGTCCATTTCTAATAGCTACGACAGTCATGAACGTAGTAACGACACTGAGAGGGATTTTCATACCTACTCAAGCGAGAATTTAGACAGGTATGAGAATGCGAGTGAGAGAGAATCGAGTGTGAGTGAGGCTGGTAATATTCAAATAGGTCTCGGTAGAGGCGCTAGTGCGGGAGAATTTTCGATAAGACCACCAGGCGTAAGATTTCGTATTAATCAAAGAGGTAATCATTATATCAGAAAATTCCAATTAAATGCAACAAGATTAATACTTAGCATGCAACCCCCTGCGGAAAATTTTAATCCAATTGTATGGTTAAAAATACAAAGAAAACTCTGTTTGTATTTTACGATTTAGAAACACAACAAGATAGAGAGTACAGAAGTCACACCAGCACACGATTGCACGTTCCCAACCTCTGCGTTGTATAGCAAACATGTGATGATTGTTTGCAGAATGATGATTATTCTCAAAGATGCGATACTTGTGGTATTCGCGAGCATGTTTTTCAAACAAACCCAATTAAGCAATTTTTAGATATGTATATACGCGATAGAACAGATTTTAAGCAAATTATATGCATTGCACACAATGCTGGTGGTTTTGACGCACAAATTATGCTGAAAGAGTTAGTAGAAAAATATAGTCAAACATCACCCCAGGTGATTCTTAACGAACAAAATATAATTTTGCTAAAATGCGGAAGAACAAAATTCATCGATAGTTTAAATTATTTCCATATGAAATTAAGCGCATTAACGGAAACATTCGGCTTACCGGCTAGCGCGAAAAAGGGCTACTTTCCTCATCTGTTTAATAAAGTTGAGAACGAATATTACGTAGGTCCATTGCCCGATAGGTATTTTTACGCGCCTGATTCCATGTCGTGCACGAAAAGAGATACCTTTTTTACGTGATACGATTCCGAAACATTGAGCGGACGCGTATTCGATTTTAAAAATGAAATCGTAGAATATTGTCGTATGGATGTTGAAATTTTAAGACGCGCATGTTTGGCCTTTAGAAAAATTTTCTTAGACGTAGGACAAATCTGTCCGTTTACATCTGCAACTACTATCGCAAGTGCATGTTCTCTCGTTTATAGAAAAAATTTCTTATTACCTAAGAGTATTGGAATTATACCTCCTGCAGGCTATCGACGCTGTGATAAACATTCTCAGAAATCAATTGAATGGTTATTAGCATGTGAACGAGAAATCGGTCGTGAAATTATTCATGCTGGTAGGGCGAGAGAATTCAGGTTACCTGAAGGTTTTCTCGTAGATGGATTTTTGCCACCTTCATCGGAAAATCAAAATGAAAAGGGTATAGTTTTTGAATACGAAGGTTGTTACACTCACGGTTGTCCCAAATGCTTTGATAAAAATCGAGATACACCCATCGTTTTTGGACGTACGTTTAATGAAGTTTATGAAAATACATGGATAAAAATAAATAAAATTCGAAAATGCGGATATGAGGTTCGCTGCATATGGGAATGCGAATTCGATAAAATTAAACTTGAGAATCCGGAAATAGCTGAATACGCGCGCAATCACCCTTTAATGAGTAATATTACTTTAAATCCTCGAGAAGCATTTTTTGGCGGAAGAACTGAAAATATAATTCCATATTATAAAATTAAGGAAGGTGAAAAAATTAAATACACAGGAATACATTGGAAATGAGTGTCGTGAACTTACTGGAGAAAATAATAATGATTTGCAACGTGTTGAAAAACTGGTCAAGTGTAAAGTCTTAGCACCGCGAAACCTGTACTTACCTTTGTTACCCGTTAAAATGCATGGTCGTTTGTTATTTTCTCTTTGTCGATCTTGTTGCGAAGAAATGCGAGGAAGCGACTGTAATCACGAAAATGCTGGAGAACGAGAATTTACGGGTACTTGGGTAGCCGACGAATTACGTAAAGCTGTCGAACTTGGCTACCGTATAACGAAAATATACGTTATATGGAAATACGAAATGACACGCTTTAACGGTATTAACGGGGGTCTTTTTGCTAGATACGTAAATACGTTTTTGAAAATAAAACAAGAAGTAGGCGGATGGCCCGCCTGGTGTGTAAATGACGACGATGCGAAATTGCGGTACTTGGATGAGTATGAAAAAAACGAAGGTATTCGATTAGATCGCGAGAAAATAGAAAAAAATGCTGGTCTAAGAGCTGTAGCAAAACTTTGTTTGAATTCTTTTTGGGGAAAGTTTGGACAACGCAGCAACTTAAAACAAACGGAAATCGTGAAATCGCGCGAAAATCTCTTGCGATTATTAACCTTTCCTGACAAAGAAGTTCTAAGTATTTTACCTGTAAACGATGATATTTTATATGTTCATTGGCAGCTTAGAGAAGAAGCCGTTGAAGCATCATCCAGTACAAATATGGTAATAGCAGCATTCACAACTGCGCAAGCCAGGCTAGAATTGTACAAACACATGAAAAAGCTTGATAGACGTACTCTGTACTGTGATACCGATTCGTGTATTTTTGAAAAACAGGACGATTCAGATGAATACGAGCCAGCCTTGGGAAACTTATTGGGTGATATGACGGATAAATTAAGATCTTACGGTCCTGGTACTTACATAGATACCATGATGTCTGCAGCACCAAAGTTTCACGCTTATCGTGCTGCGACACCGTCAGGAAATACTTATGAATGTTGCAAGGTTAGGGAAATAACTCTAAATTTCAAAAATTCATTAAAAATAAATTTTGATAGTATTAAAACGCTCATAGACGAAGTATTTGCGAGAAAGCTTAGAGAAGAGAATGAGAAAGAGACGAATGAAAACGAAATACGATTGAATTTTAAATCTATACGACGCACACCTTACCACGAGGTCATAACAAGAGAAGAATTCAAAACCTGTAGCGTTGTTTTGAAAAAAAGACGATATGTTTCCTTATCGCTTTCTCTTTCTTTTGGTTACAAGAGTGAATGAACAATATGAATGATAAAAAATGATAAAAAAATTCCATGAAATCTATTTCATTTTAGAAAACAATTATCAATAATTCATAGACGCTAACAATACGCTAACACCCCGCGCGGTGATAAGCTTATATACCTCTCTTATTTAGCTGATTAACGCGGAAAATAAGCTTATCCCCGCACACGTGTTGAATAAGCTAATAAGAAACACGTGAACCGCGCCGCCGCCCACCCCCCTTTCTACATCACAACCACTTAACTTGAAAAAAAAAAAAAATAAAATAAAGAGGGGTTTCAACATAAAAGTATAAAACTTATACCTCCTGTATTCAGTATTCGAAATGGATATACGATGGAAACATCACATTCCGTGTATAATTTCGGGGCCTACTATGTGTGGGAAAACTGTTTTTGTAAAGCGATTTTTCTCTAATTTGCCACAAATGTGCGATGTGAATTTTGATCGTATTCTTTTTTATTACGCCGAGTGGCAAGAAGCATACCGTAGCGAGTTTAAGGTAAGTGGTAATCAACGCATCGAATTTCGAGAAGGCTTACCGCAAGCTACAAACTATTCCAATGACAATGATAAGAGAAAATTACTCATACTTGACGATCTGATGCGCGAATCATCGAATAATACAGTACTTGATTTATTCACAAAAGGTTGTCATCATAAAAATATCAGTGTAATTTTCATCACGCAAAATATTTTTCATAGGGGACCAAATCAGCGCGATTTATCGTTGAATTCAAATTATATTGTGTCGTTCAAAAATCCGAGAGATCGCGCGCAAATACAATTTTTCGCTCGACAAGTTTACCCTGAGGATCCAAAGTTCTTGCAAGAAGCCTACATCGATGCCTGTAGTAGGCCATTTAGCTATCTTTTATTGGATTTGAAACAAGATACTCCAGATGAGTTTCGTTTTCGCACCGACATATTTCCCGATGACAAGTTGCACTATGCTTACGTGCCTAAATTTTCATCGAGATTCAGGTGAGCATGAAGAAATAAAAAGAAAGAAGCATCCGTAGTGGAGAAGCAGTCTTCAAATAGCGATGGCTGCGACAACATCAATGGCCCCATCTGTAACAAAAAGAAAACCAGGAGGAGGAAAGAGAAAAAGTTCCATCAAGTCTAGCACCTGCTGTACGCCTGGGAAATTATATTCAAAAAAGCACGTTGCACTTTTAAATGCTCTGAGCCACGCTGATAGTCAACAGTGCTCAGCTTTGATTCGTACAGCCGATAAAAATCTCATAAAGTGTATTTGCGAGTGTGCACTGAATGTATTGAAAGGTGTTGTAAAATTAAAAACTCATGAACAAAACCGTTTAAAAAAACACAAAACTATATTAAGAAAATTAGTAAAAAGTGGAAGAAAAACAGCTGGTGGTGCTGGTGCTTGGAAAGCTAAAAAACGTACTATAATTCAGAGTGGTGGTTCTTTTTTACCACTTCTATTGGCTCCACTGATAAGTACAATTTTTTCCAAATTTTTAGGAAACAAAAATTAATTTTCTTTCAAGGCAAAACAAAAAATTATGGAACGCGCTCGAAAAATGGTCATTGTCCCCGAAAAAACTCTGGAACAAATACAAGGTTTTTCGCAGCAGCAGCAGCAGGGAGGAGCTGTGCCTATATTGGAAAAACTATACAGACACCTGGTGATAATTTAACACGGCTTGATTCGGAAATGTATAAAATTATTAATTCTAAAAGTTTTAGCAGTGAGCGAGAAAAGTGTAAAAATTATTTGCAAGTTTTGAGGCGTTATTTATTTTTCAAAGATAACGAACGTATTGGTGATGGTGAAATGGGTCGAGATATTGACGAAATCGAAGCTACACTGACACCTCTAACAGAAGAAAAAATACTCGATAACGTGCCTAAAATTTATGCTAGAAAAGCACGACTTTTACTAAAACATTGGCACCTTTTGAGCCAGATCGATTAAAATGGGATAGTACTGGAAGCGTTATCGTAGATGGAAAACTTATACCACGGTCTAACATAGCAGAATTGCTTAACGATGTTTTGTAGAAGAAAAAGAAAAAGATCGAGGATGATGACGAAGCGCCTATTGGTAGATTTAAATTTGCAAAGTTTATCGGGAGTTCAGAAACGCCTAATGATCTGATCGGAAACACGGAAATTCTAAAAATTGCTAATAGGCTAACGTCTCCTTTAAAAACTGCTAAACGAAAAATGTTATCACCAGTATTTACTCCACCCGTAACGAGACATGCTGCTAAGAAAAAGTCGCTCAAAGCGAACCTATGAAGAGAATGTCTTTGGAAAATCAGTATTACGACCCTTCGCACGAAGCAGGTTATGCAGGAGCGCGAAATTTAATACGTGTAAATATAAAGGGTAAATCATTGAAAAACAGAGAAAAAGAACAAAAACGAATACACGACTGGTTGAATAATCAAGATGCTTATACTCTTCACCGTCCTGTAAGAAAAAAATTTCCTAGATTACACTATAACGTAACTAACGTGGATGACGTTTGGGAAGCAGATTTGTGTCAGCTAACAAGTCTTAAAAAAGAAAATGACGGTTATTCGTATTTACTAGTAGTCATTGACGTGCTCAGTAAGTATGCATGGGTAGAACCACTGAGGGATAAAACAGCGCATACTGTATCAGCTTCATTAGAGAAGATTCTTAAGCGAGCCAATGGTCGTACACCTATTTACTTACAAACTGACAAAGGTAAAGAATTTGTTGGTGCAGGTTTGCAAAATACTCTTAAAAAATATGACATACAGTTTAGAGCGGCAAGAAATCCGGACATTAAGGCGGCAGTGGTAGAACGTCTTAATCGAACTCTCAAAGAACGTGTTTGGAGATATTTCACACATCGCAATACACATAGGTACATCGATGTAATACAAAAGATAGCTAATGCATACAACAATACAGTACATTCAGGTATAAAGATGAAACCTTCAGAGGTTAATTTACATAACGCAGCTGAGGCACGAGCGAATTTACAGAGGCGCGCTCTTCAGCAAAGAAAAAATCAAAGGCAAATAAAAGACCGTAAATACGAGGTTGGTGAGTACGTGAGGATTAGTCGCTCTAAGGGAACCTTTGCGAAAGGATTCGAGAAGAATTATAGCGAGGAAGTATTTAAAGTTAAACGCTTTTCTATCAGGCAAAATCTTTATACCTACGAGTTACAAGATTTACAAGGAGAGGACATTGACGGTTTCTTTTATACAGAAGGATTGGCTCCTGTAGGATCACAACGACTATTGGAAGATCAAAATTTTAAGATTGAACGAGTTCTTCGGACCAGAGGAAGCGGAAATAAAAAACAGCTATTTGTAAAGTGGAAAGGATATCCGGATAAATTTAATTCTTGGATAAAAGCATCAGACGTTGAAAGAATTTAAAAATAATGGATAATCTAGATGATTTTTATTTAGTACTACCGAGTAACAGTAGTATGCGCTATTTTCCCGACAATACGACTACTTGTTTCACCACTTATTTATGTCGTGGAATTAGATTAATTGGTAACTGGCAGGTCGGTTTAGCCAAAATACACATACCCTGTACTATTATGCATATTCAAGAACCTGAAGCTTATTATACTTTCAAATTAGGAAGCGCTAAGCCCAAAGTTTCGAAAAATAATGGGTTTTGTAATTTTCCTCATGGCGTATACAGTAGCATTAAACAACTTGCGGAAGAAATAAATAAAGTACACGAGGCGCGTGAACATCAGAAGCTTTAACTGACTGAGTTTCAAAAAGGTTATTACACCTTAAAAAGGATTTGCATTTGCGAAGAGCCGCACTACGCGACTTTCAACGAAAAAATTCGTCGAATTTTTGGTTTTGAAGATATTGTCTACAGAGAAACAGGAACTTTTGTCACTTCCAACTCAGGAACAAGTATAAATGTGGGCAATAGACCAGCTAGTTTAGCACGGTCCATACCCGATCAGCTCTATGTTTACACAGATATATGCGAACCTTATGCAGTTGGTGATACGGAAACGGCACTTTTACGCATTGTAGCCCTAGAAAATTCAAAGTACGAATTCGGATCAACCGTTATCAAACAGTTTGCACCGATTCAATACATACCTCTAATACATCATACCTTTCGAAATATTGTTATCGATATAAGAGATCAGCATGGGCGTGAAATACCATTTGAGTATGGAACGCTGACGGTTACGCTTCATTTCAAGCGTAGTCGTTAAATACGTAGCGATATGAGTTATTATATTCATTACTACGACGAGCAGGCTGGTGGTGGTGGAAGCGGTATTAAAAACGTTTACTCTGGTTCAACGTTTCAAAGAGGCTCTGGAATTGGTAGCTTTCTCGGAGGATTATTTAGAAAAATTGTGCCATATCTTGCCAGTGGGGCCAAGGCAGTAGGCAAGGAAGCCGTCCGAACAGGCTTGAACGTGCTAGACGACGTGACGAATAAGAGAGCGAATTTTAAAGAGTCTCTCAACACGCGTGCTCGAGAGTCGGGTCGAAATTTAAAAAGAAAAGCAGCTAATAAAATTTTTGATATTATGAAAGGTAGTGGATATAAAGCTGTTACTGCTAAGCGCAAACGACAGTCAACGTGAGCTCGTGTTCCCGCACACAACGCATCGAGCAAGAAAAGAAAGGCAAAGAGAAAGACAAATAAGCGTGGTATAGGCAAGAAAAAGAAAACATCAAGGCGAAAGAAGAAGAAAGTATTGAGAAGTGTATCTGACATTTTTGGACCTAAATAAATCATTAAAAAAAAAATGGCTTTCCTACACGCGTGCAGTGGTGAAGGTATGAAGAGCGAACTAGATATTTTTACTCTTCCCCCGACGCAAACATCGATTGAAAGCAGTTCTTTTCTGTACTACAAACCTGTATCATCTCTCAGCAATGAAAGCGATTCACCTTTAGAATTTTTGGTTCCTCGTTCGACCAAGCATTACATCGATCTAGCGCATACAATGTTGCAAGTAAGCGTGGAAATTACACCCGTGGGAACCAACGCCGAGAATGCAAAAGTTGCTCCTATGAACAATTTTTTACATTCGTTGTTCGAGCAAACGGACATCTTTTTCAATTCAAAATAAGTTTCACCCCCAAACAACGCCTATCCTTACAGAGCTCACATAGAAACGCTCTTAAATTACGCTTCTCCTGCCTTAACATCACACCTCACCTCTGCACGTTGGTATGCGGACACAGCAGGATGTATGGATGCATCACCAGCAATTGCTACCGGAACAGTTGGGGCCAATGTTGGTTCTCGGAATCGTCAATACTTTACAGCTGGCGGTAAAGTTGTCGATATGATTGGCCACCTCCATTGCGATGTATTTAATCAAGGTAAATTTTTGGTAAACGGTGTTGAGATGCGAGTGAGACTCGTTCGTAGCAAGGACGCGTTTTGTTTGATGGATTTCACCGATGACGGAAAATTTTCAGTACGCATCAGAGAAGCGACGCTAATTGTCCGTCGAGCTAAAATAAGTCCAGCCATACTATTGGCTCATGCTAATGCTTTGAACAAAACTACTGCAAAATACCCAATAACAAGAGTGGAAGTGAAATCATTCACTTTACATAGCGGAATTTTAGGAGATACTCTTGATAATGTTATATTGGGCCAGTTGCCAAAAAGGATCATCATAGGTTTTGTGAGTAACCGAGCCTTCAACGGCAATCGTCAATTGAATCCTTTGAACTTTCAACATTATTCTATCAATTTTCTCTCTCTTTACGTCGATGGAGTAGAAATACCAAGCAAACCCCTACAGCCAAAATACACAGGAAATAATAAACTCTATGTAGACGCTTATCACACGCTATTCTCCGGTACTGGTATACATTTTCTCAACGAGGGTATCGATGTTAGCCGAACCTCTTATCCGGAAGGTTACTGTCTCTTTGCATTCGACTTGACGCCTGATTTGTCGGCTCATTTTTCATCACGTTGGAATCTCGTGCGCTCGGGTGCTCTGTGCATTGAAGTTCGCTTTGAGCAGGCTCTTAGGGAAACAATCAATTGCATTGTTTACGCCGAATTCGATAACGTGCTAGAAATCGATTCAAACAGACAAATTATTACGGATTTTAATGCCTAAGGTGGAAGGGGTGGAGAAAATGGTGGGAGAAACATTATAAGACCATTCGTTTCATTTCTCATTGCTCTAGTTGCTTCTTACACTCAGTCGTAGTAGTACACACGAGCTCGCGTTTTCACCGCGATGGATTACGTAATAGATATTCAAGGCTTAAGAGATAAAGATAATAAATTTTTACCCAAAGAAGTGGCAGTAGTTTCTCTGCAAGAACAAGTAATCGATCATTGGATAATAGCACCACCCTCCGAATTCGATAATTTATCAGAAGATATAAAAACTAGTAACGATTACGTGTCGTCACGTCTACACGGTTTACAGTGCTTCGATGGTGACGTTATTCTACGCAAATTACGGTATTATTTTTACAATATAGCGAGAAATGCTGTAAGAATTTACGTCAGAGGTGCTGAAAAGAATAGATACATAGAATCTATTATGGCACGTAACGTTATAAATATAGAGGATTACACCACCACAGGCTTTACCGACTTACAAAGACAGTTTCCTTCCCAGAAAGTATGCTGTTTTCACGCTTGCCAAGAAAACCTCTATAAAGAGGAGTACTGTGCCATGCAGAGATCACATCTGTTGAGAGAGTGGCTTTATTCACTACTCCCTCAAGAATCTCAACAAAATCTGCCTAAAAGAAGTTGTGAACTATTCTATGACTCTCTTCAAAAACTTGCTTACAAGAAAAATAGCATCGTAAGATTTGGATCAAGTGTGACTTTTACGGGAATCGACGAAGTAGACGATGACGAGGACGACGATAAAACCATAGAATACGCGAGTGATGATGATCAGAATTGTAGTTTAACACAGGAAAATAATACAAATGAACACCAGTCAGATAATGAATAAGAATAATGGAAGGGCTGAAAGCCAAAACAATTGGCGTATACGCAGCAGATCGAATTCCGAATGTAATGATAACACCGGTCGCTGTTGTGTGTAATACCAATGATCATACCAAACCTGGTACGCATTGGGTGGCCATGCATATCGATAAAAATGGATACGGAACGTATTTCGATAGTTACGGTTTCCCACCAGCCTCAAAATACCATCTTGAAAGACTCAGAAGAAACTGTAAAGTTTTTCGATGGAGCACCAAGAAACTTCAAAGCATCGATTCGACGTCACGGTGTTCAAATACAAGATTTGAATCGAATTTTCAATTACCAAATATTTTTCTCATCTAAATGGTTGTTGGATTTATATAATGATGATTAGAACAAATTTCAAAATCATTCCTGAAGCACTCATTGAGAAAAGTTGAAAAAACTTCAAAAATCTAATTTTACTTATCTAGTATCAATTTGTTAGTTAGAACAAATTTTTTATACTTTTCAAAATAGTGTTTTTTTACATGAAATGTGTTTTAAATTATATGTGTACAAGGAAATGAACTTATAATTATCTTATGAAAATTTTTTCGCAATAGGTAAAATAATTGAGCCAGAATTGAATATATTTTTGTAGACATAGGATTTATTGAAGACATTATTTTCAATACGTTACAATTAATTAATGACAAACTTAATATTTAATTAAAAATATGTTAATAAGGCATATTGAACAACTAAATACGTAAAGAATAATAACTAAACTGTTAAGGTGAATTCAAATGTGATGACTATTATATTCTATAATAGCTTTCAATAGTCTATGGGAATATTGTGGATGACTTTTTACAACTTTATATTTTTTCCATGTTTCTTCGAAGTCGTGATGTACAGCTTCAAATGCCTGCTCACTAAAGAAACCAAGTGCTTTGCCAGTTTTATCGCAGAACTCAGGAACATGAAAAAATATTGCATGAATTTTTGGAGTTATTGTAATATTTAAATTACAATAACTTTTTCGAAAGTTATTTATGCTTTGTTTGTAGTTCTGTCTTAATATATTGCCAAAACAATCATGAACTACAGCGTTCAAATGTTGTAACGCATCAACATATTTCAAGCAAGCTAAAGAGCACATTGCTCGCAAATCATCGACTTTATTTAATAAAGTTTTGCACGCATTTCCTGCAAAAGAAGTACCACTATGTTTAACATCTCGGTCAACGTGACATTTGTTTATATAATTTGTGGCATCTTGCTCGTATTCTTTTAGCATGTAGTTCATGATTGTATGAACAGCTCCTAGCATCAAATGCAATTGTGGAGGAGGCACTAAATCTAAAATTTTCATTTCCGTCAATGTATATAAAACTGGAGCATGAATAGAACTTTTGAATCTTTTGGCATTTTTTCTATCAGCTCCTGAATCTTTCCAATCTTCATAATTTTTTTGTAAATTGTGAGTCGTTCGGTCTGGTCCACGTTTATCAAGCTCATATTTATTTGAATGACACCAAGCACATGGATTCATGCATGAGTGCGCTATTATACCTAATATTATATTTATTAGTTTCAAATCAGCCGCAATAGTACCGTTAAATTTATTTATTTCTAAAAGATTTCATATTATCGCGACGTTATAGTGATTCTCTTGAGTTGCTGCAGCTATAGCAAGAATAAATAATTTTTTTACTTTTCTATCTTTGAAAATATTTTTTGATAATCTATTATTAGATTTTGCAATAGATTTTTGAGTATCTACGATTGCATTGCTTGAAAGAGTTTGTATGGAAAGGCAAAGCTTTAAAAAATTACCTCCTCCATCGATTCCAAAGTTATAGTGGACCTCTTTACTATTTCTTTCTTTTTCAACAAAATCAATTAAACCTTTTACATCGTTGCAGTATACAATTTCTGTTAGAATATTTTTCATAATAGTACCCTTAATATTTACAAAATCAACATTTTTTGATTCAAAAAATTCTTTTAAAGTATGGTTTTGAGTTAAAAGTTTTTCTTCCAATCTCGGTTCGATAATATTTCGATTTCCTGTTGCAGAACGTAAAGATGAAGCAATCGTTTTAACTTTTCTAAAACTTAGATTTAATTCCGTTTGTATTTTCAACATATCATCAACAGAAATTAATTGTTTTTTTGTCAGTTACAAGCTCGCTCATCTCTGGTCTCAACCCATCGTCGCATGATGAAAGATCACACACTGAGGAAGGCATATTGCGAATTCATGGATGAGTATCTTCGTCTAGGCCATATGCGGCCTCTTACCACTCAAGAAAAAATGGATTAAAATTTCACATACCATTATATACCGCATCATGGTATTTGGCAACGTGGGGACGAAGAAAATAAACTACGCGTTGTGTTTAATGCCTCCCGCCCCACTTTAACTGGAAAAAGTCTTAACGACATATTATACTCTGGTCCAAAACTCCAGAATGACCTTCCTGGGGTCATCTCTCGATGGAGATGGTATCGAATTGCTTTTTGTGCGGACATCCAAAAGATGTTTCGTCAAATTCAAACAGATCCACGTCACGCTCATCTACAACGCATACTATGGAGTCCATCATCAGACGTACCCGAGACTCATAACGTGTTGACAACCGTCACCTATGGAACCACCTGTGCTCCGTGCTTGGCTCTCAAAACATTGATGCAGCTGTGCGAAGACGAAGGTGATCCGTTCCCCGAAGTATTATCCGTTAATATGGATAATTTCCTGAGCGGAGCCGACGACCTCGAATCCACCCGCCGCCACCAAGTTCAGCTACGTCAGCTGCTTGCTACTGGAGGATTCGATCTCAAAAAGTGGGTTTCGACTCATCCTGATCTTTTAGCCAATATATCTCCTGCTGATTGTCTAAGACTAAGTTGAGTACATCTTACCACCAACGGTCCAGTCAACGAGCTGGGACTAGCCTGGGATCCAGTGAAGGACGTTTTCAGATTTCAGACCTCTCAATATGAAGCTACCGCTCCATTGACAAAACGAAGAGCCCTGTCAGAGCTCGCGAAATTCTTCGATCCTGTAGGTTGGCTCACACCCTTAACTGTCATCGCCGAAATGACCATCCAGGATATGTGGCTGATTAAACCAGTATGGGATGGAAGACTTCCTAAGACTCTGCAAAGAAAATGACACGAGTATCGACATTCTTCAAGTACGGTACACGCTATTTCTATCCCTAGATGGATTGGAAGCTATCAGAAGAGTTCGATACAGCTACATGCATTTGCTGATGTCAGCTATCGAGCAATGGCGGCAGCGGTTTATTCTAGAGTTGAATTAAATGATCAAGTTCATTGCACCTTGATTCAGGCTAAGACCAAGTAAGCTCCGATGAGGGGACTGAAAACTTCCTATAAAATGCGTCCTACCATCCCTCGCTTAGAACTTCGAGCAATATTGTTGGCCGCTCACCTTCTAAAATCAATAATAAATCAGCTCGAGATACCTCAATCCAATCAGCATCTCTGGAGCGATTCTAAAGTAGCCCTTCAATGGGCAAGCTCCAACGATCCAGTCGGACACAATGTGATCGATAATTATGTCGCTCACATACAGGAAATTGTTCCAAAAGTTATCTGGCATTACGTTCCGACATCTTACAACCCAGCAGATATTGCCTCAAGGGGAGCAGACGTTTCTCATCTTCTTCAATCTCGATTGTGGTGGAAGGGCCCTAAATGGCTTGGAGCTTCTTCGGACACTTGGCCTCAGCACCCGTCCTCATTTCACTCTGGTTTAACCGACAGCAGACTTACGCCCATTCTGATCAATACCACAAGTCAAGTTTTAAGGGATGATGGCCATCCAATAAGAAATTTCTCTGATCTGGGTCGACTATTACGAGCGATCGTCCGGTGCCGACGTTTACTGCTGTCCAGGAGTCCCGATGCCACTCTTCCTATGGTTTCAATGACCGCCTCTGAACTCTATCAGGCGTTCTTAACATGCACACGCATCAGTCAACAACTGGACTTTGGACCAGAACTGACTTCACCAAACAGAGCCCGTGCGAATAAAGAGCAAGCTTCGACGACTGGATCCTTTCCTGTACGATTCCAGAGTGCTGCGCGTTAGTGGGCGGCTGACTAATTCCAATCTTTCCTTCGAAGCAAAACACCGGGTTAACCTTAACTGAAAGTGTCACCTGGCCCGACTTATCATCGCCTAGGCTTATGCAAAAAGTCTTCATGGGGGATTCAGAGCAACATATTGCTGTGTGCTTCAGCATGCTTGGATTATTGGAGGAAGAGTCACCGTTAAGGCCTACCTCCGAAGTTGTCCTGTCTACGCAAGATTATCTGCCAAATTCATGACCCAACGCATGGCGTCTCTTCCATGCATTCGGTTAACTCCAAGCCGACCCTTTGAACGTTGTGGACTGGATTATGCAGGACTCTTTTCAATTCTGCGCTCAAAGGGCCGTGGAATCACTTCTTCCAAAGGCTATATAGCCCTCTTCATCTGTCTCAGCACTAAAGCTATTCATTTGGAATTAGCAGGAGATTTAACCACGGAAAGTTTCCTGGGAGCACTCAGTCGATTTTTCGGTCGACGAGGTCGTCCAAGTGAGATCTGGAGCGACAATGGCTCAAACTTTCAAGGAGCAAACCTGGAGCTCACTTGACTTTTGCGAGCAGCTGAATTAGATTGGAGGCTAGTAAAAGGACATCTAGCCTCTGAAGGAATCAATTGGAAATTTATTCCTCCCTCAGCTCCCCATTTCGGTGGAATATGGGAGGCTGGTGTAAAATAAGCCAAAACTCATTTAAAAAGAATTCTCGGACCGAGGAAGCTTACGCACGAAGAATTCAACACTCTCTTAGTGGAGGTAGGAATGATTCTGAACTGTTGCCCTTTGACTCCCTTGTCGGGAGACCTCGACGACATTGACGCGTTCACCCCTGCGCACTTTTTGATTGGATCATCCTTGACGTCCATTCCTCGGCCATCCTACGATGATCGCAACATCAATCACTATGCTCACTGGAAATGAGTACGGTGCCTCCAAGATCAATTTTGGTGTCGCTGAAGCAAAGAGTACCTCAACACGCTTCAGCAGAGGGTGAAGTGGACGAGGCCCCGCTCCAATGTCCTTCAAGGAGACCTTGTGATTCTTTTGAATCCCTCTCTCTTTCAAGTGTCAACCATAATACAAGTAATAAACGGCATTCAACGAGCCATTATCAAAAAGCGTCACCAACAAAGGAAAAAGAAGCCACAATTCTCTCTCTCGCTGGTACTTCAATAAAGGAAGAGTAAGAACAATATTTTTATTAATAAACATTAATTTTAAAATTACAAATCTTTTCTTCAATTATAATTCGACACAACTACTTATTTCTATAAATTTACAATATTTTTATTTTATTATAATTGTTTTATCATATAACCTATTTAGATTTTACGGTTATTTTTGTTTTATCACTTATTCTTTTTTATTTTAAAATAAACTCAAATTCTAAATATATATATTTCTTTCTTATTATTTTAAATAAAATTCTTTATTCATATTTTGATTTTAACGTAGACTAAAAATCTTATTACATATAATTTTATGATTGCTTACCATTTTATATTAGTTGCTTTCTCATAGAGAAAGCATTGTATCGGTAAAAAAAATTTTTTTCTATTTTTTCATTAATTTGTACATATTTGAAATCGGTGAGTCGAAAAAAGTGGTTTCCAGAAAATGTCTGTATGTATGTGTGTGTATGTGTGTGTGTGTGTGTGTGTGGATGTATGAATTCAGTTAGTAAACTGTATCTCGAGAACTACTCGATGGATTTGCTTCTAATTTTGCATGGAATTTAGTTTTGTGACTAACTTGCTGGGAAGCTATTGATAATTTGGTTCTGCCAGCGTAGTTTTCATTTTAAAGTTTTTAAAAAAAAAAAAAAAAATTTCGATTTTTCGTTTTTTGGTTTTTTTTTTTGTTTACTACTCGATGAATTTGCTTCAAAATTTGCATAGAATTTATTTCTGATTTCCCGGATAAAATAAATTTTTAAAAACTGATTTTCTTAGCTCAGTTTTAATTTTAGAGCATTTTGAAATTTTTGAAAAAAATGTTTCTATTTATTAAGCCAATAAAATCTTAAAAACTACTCGATGGATTTACTTCAAATTTTCCATACAATTCAATTTTTTGATGAACTGGCGCGGAAGCTATTGGGAATTGGTTTTCTTGGCACAGTTTTTTTTTAAGAATCATTTTAAGAATTTTTAAAAAATTTCGATTTTTTATTTTTTTTGTATTTTACGTAAACTACTCGAAGAATTTGTTCGAAAATTTGTATGGAACTTTATTTCGACTGCCAAAATTATTAAAAATTTTGTAAACTAATTTTCTTAGCACACTTTTAATTTTAGAGCATTTTTAAAATTTTTAAAAAAATTTTTATTTTTAATTTTTTTCTATTTTACGAAAACCATTCGATTGATTTGCTCCAAAATTTGTATACAATTAATTCGCTACTATCTGAAGAAAACAAGCTTTGTAATACTAATTTTCTCAGCGCAGTTTTAATTTTAGAGCACTTTGAAAATTTTCTAAAAAATTTTTATTTTTCATTTATTTTCTTTTTTGCGTTAACCATACTATAAATTTTCTCCAAAATTTTCATACAATTAATTCGCTATTGTTTAAAAAAAATAAGCTTTTGGAAACTAATTTTCTTAGTGTGGTTACAATTTTAGAGAATTTTAAAGATTTGAAAAAAAATTTTGATTCTTTTTTTCTTATTTTTTTTTATTTTACGTAAAGTACTCGATAGATTTGTTCTAAAAATTACAGGGAAATTATTTGTGACTGCCAAAAGAAGGGAAATTTTCAAAAATTGATTTTCATAGCGTAGTTTTAATTTTAGAGCATTTTTAAAATTTTGAAAAAGAAATTTTGAAAAGGAAATGTTATTTATTTAACCACTTAGATCTCGAAAATTACTCGATGGATTTGCTTCAAATTTTGTATACCATCTATGTTTTTGTATAACTAGACGGGAAGCTATTGAAAATTGGTATTCATAGAGTAGTTTTTCTTATAGAGCCATAAACATGAACTGTATTTATATATAAATATGATTGCATTTTATAAAGATTAGAAATTTTGTTGTCATCATTCTTTTTATTACTACATTATATCATTTTTTCAATAGAACAAATTTTTTTGTATTACTTGATGATTTAAAATAAATTATAAATGTTGAAAAAGCAAACAGCTAGCATATGGACAAATCTTTAAAACTTTTAATTTTCTCGTGATGCTTTTGAAAAGTCCTTTCACGACTGCTAGTGGTTTACCGCATGATGCACACTATCTAAACTGGGCTCACACCTTTCGGGCAATCCTGTGACTCTATTTCTGATAGATTTGGTAAGTGTGCCATCAACGGCACAGTAGATATTTCTATAAAACGTAAATTTTTACATACATAAAATTATGTAATTTTTCATACATAAAAATTTACGTTTTATAGAAATATCTACTGCACCGTTGGTGGCACACTGATTAAATCCATTAGGAATAGAGTCACATGATTGCACAGAAGGTGTAAACTCAGTTTAGATATTGTGCATCATGCGGAAACTCAGTAACAGCTACAAAATGACTCACCACTAGTACATAAAAAGTTTTGAAGATTTGCCCATATATGTTCGAAATTTATAAAGTACAATATGAGTAAATATTAATGTTAGACAATTTTTTAATATCAAAATCACATTTAAATAAATATAAAAAAATTAATGAAACTCAAAGAGTTCTATGAGAAAGCATTCAGCCAAAGCACTTGGCAGCTTTTTTTATAATAATTATTTCTTTTATTAATTTTAAACATTTATTCTTAAAAATTTATTTTATATTTATCGTACAATTTTAATTATTTTTTTTCGACCTATTTTTAATTTTAGTGTTTTATATTTAGTTTTAAACAAAATTTTATCATTTTATTATAAATGTAATTCCTACCTTCTTCGCCGAGGTTCACCAAATTGGATAGAATCTCGACGGTACTAGTAATTAGGGTTCTCAAGCAAAACAATTCGCTGGTGTTTCCTATGCTTATATAAAAAAAATCCTTTCATTTTTCTGACTGTCCCGACCACGACTGACTGACGCCCGCGCAAGAAAAAGAAAATTGAATATTAATTTATTGAGGAACTAATAATCATTCGTCAAATAACCAAGGCAAGAAGGGAACCTCTCGCCCTTACTCTTGAGCGACGACGCAACTTATGTACATTCGAATCCCGGACGTCACACTATCATAAAATTTTATGATTGAAAAAACGATAATTTTTTATATTTAGTGAGTAAACACACCACACAATCTGATATAAATTATCAAAAATCGCATATTGTTTTTCTTTGGAAAATTGTAACACAGCGAATTGGCTATGTTACTTATCTACATCATTTATAATAAATATCATATGCGACAGAAGGAAATTATTCAATGCCACGTGCGTTGAAAAGAAAGACGACGCAAGTCAGTTGAAGCCAACCCATAAGCCATCTAGCATTCATGCGCAGATGTATATACATATATATACTTAAAGTATAAGATCATGACTATAACAGTCACGCTTAAACCTATAACTACATTACCAAGTCTTATATAGCTGCGTGCGCACCACGCTGCTCTAAAAAAAGCTCAAAGAAGGAAAAACGATCATGTTCGTTTACTCCTTCTGTCACTAGTGTCTGGTATGGTCCAGCTTTAGAATCAGTGCTACGTCACGGAGATATTATTCTCGATTGGTTCTGATTGGACGTGTTTGTCAAATACATGTACGCGTGTATATGATAGGTGACCCCATGCGTGAGTTTAGATTTGTGCTTTTTCCCAGTTTTAGTGAAAGTGTTTGTGCTTGCCTTTCCGTAAAACTTAATCGCATAATAAAAGAGGCAATTTACCCATTTTTTCTTAGGCCTTGCAGATGTGTGTATACGGCCGTGAAGCATTGGCCTGGGTTTTAGACCGCATTTGCAAGTGTTTCAATTATACGTATAGATTCACGCAATAAAAGCGATATAAGAGCTATCAAATTTCTGTACCCTATGTCCTCTCTATCTTTATGCTTTTACTATTTCAGATAATTATGAGTTGCTTAACATAAAAACCTAACTCTATTGGGCATGACGCCCTGATGGTGTACGGTTTAGAAAAAAAAACTCTATAAAAAGCCTTATAAAAATATAATATAGAAGCACTCGTTAAACTTGGTATCAAACGGCCGTTTTGCATACTCGCAAGAAGATGCTTTCGTTTGGAAGCATCTTTTCAATATATACATATATATATATATATATATATATATATATATATATATACTGGGGGTACCCCCTGCTCGCTCTGCTCGCCAATTCCCGTGTATATTTACATTAATGAAATCATTAGTCAGTAATTAAAATTATAATAATGAAATTTGTACTGATAAAAATTATTTATAAAATTATTTATTAAATTAATATTAATTATATATTTGTTTAGACGGATTTACACACCACCCAGAGAGGTACACTCAATAATACCTTACAATTAATAATTTATATGATGTTAAGTCCTGGCTTGCAACAGGACTAAATAAAATGAATGATTTGAAAGTAAGTATATTGGAAATGTATGTAAATATATATAGTTAATTTTATTAAGCTTTTAATAGTTAGATAAAAGTTAAACAATATATTTTTAAAGAGTGTATAAAATATAATGGAGGATGAGCTCCACCAGTATTTGATTGAACGAAATCGCTCTCACTATTGGAAATTATTAAAGGATAAATTCGATACTTCGAAATAAAGAGTTTATTAAATAATTATATGATCTTACCTTGTAGTACTTGTTAAGTAGATTGGTGCTGGGTACGGGCAGACAAATGAATAGGCACGATATGTAATATATAGATCCTCGAGGTTTTTTAATATCTTTTTAACACTTTACAGTAGATTTTTATACGCGTATATATTTTAATAATAGATATATGTATATGTAGTATTAGCAATTGCTTTTGAAATATAGACCTTGACGGGCAGTGTAAAGTTGTTACCAATAAGAAACCCGGGGTAATGTCCTGAATGTCATTTGTTTCATTTGGCTTTTATACTCATATTTGTTTATATATAAGATTTATTATTTTTTACATTAATTTTTATTTATAAATTTTCTTGAAGTTTGATTATATGTTTTGTAATCGTTTTTAGGATTCGTTTGGTAATTTCGAAATATACATTTGGATTCTTTTCTTATGATCTACTTAATTTCGCTTAATAATGAAATAATGCAGCTGTTCAATAACTGAGGAATTTCGATTTACAAATGTTAATAAGAAAGATACGTTTATGACGTAACAATGAATTAAATAATAAATAATGTATGGTATTATGGCGCGTTGGTTTTTTTTGTTTTAGTTGAAAATATTAAAATAAAATTAGAGCTGCGCTTGGTTGGCTGCGCACTGATATAAGGAGACACTATTATATGGCTGTACTTATATACAAAATCGTGCGCATGAATACTCCCGAGTATCTAGTGAGTCTCTTCACTAGATATATTCCTAGGGTAGCCACTAGGGGAGAGATTAAGGATTTTGCGGTGTCCTTCATGCGTACTGAGACTGGAAGAGATTCCTTTCAAGTTCAAGGTGCACATTTTTGGAACTCCCTGCCTGCTGACATAACAAATATTCCATCACTCGGCAGGTTCAAGTCGGCTTCGAGGAGGTATTTACTCGGCCTCAAATGAACTTAATTCTAAGTATTTTAATTTTTTATGTTAATATTTTTTGTTTTGTCTTATATATATATTTAAGGTGTGAATGTATTTATTAGATTGAATGATGGATGAATGAATGCAGAAAGAATGAGTGGTTCTGTTTTGTATTAAAAGTCATGACATCTTCGGTATCAAGTTTTTATTCTTTGAATGTTATGATTATTTTATTTTTTTTTAATTATTTATTATTACTTTGTTGTTGTATTGTCCAATTTTATTTTTATAGTATTGTCCAATTTTATTTTTATAGTATTGTCCAATTTTATTTTCATTTGATGTCATGACAGTAATTCATCTTTTATATTACGTTTTTGGATATTAATTATATGACTGATAGATATTTAAGACTGCTTTTTATTGTAATTTATGTTTTCTTGTTTTTTGCGTGTATTAAGAATAGTCTGTGATATCGCTTTTATATGGTGACTTACTGATACAGTATTATATATTAATTTTAATATTTGACTATAATATCTTATCTTATTATGTGCAATACTTTATATAGAGTTTGTGAGCGCCCGAGTATGTACGGCCCTGAAACCGTACGATACTGGAAGATGCGCGCGCAAACACCCAAAAAGACCAAAGTGGTTGAACAAGCAAGCGCGCGTATATACGTACACGCGCTTGCATGTATAAGTACCGCTGAAAGTATACGGCGGCTCTCCCTCTCTTCTACTAAGTTAGAAGAGTGGGAGAAAGACCGAAGAGAGCTGAAGCAAGCAGTGCGAGGAGCTCGTGACTCTCGTCACTCTTGGATCAGCTCTCTCACGGGATAGTCATACTTTGCTTAAGGCAGCAACGGGCGATAGGCCAACGCATTGTCTTAAGCAAAGCAGACTTTACACGTGTTAACGTGCCTTATTGTAACTCGTACAATTATAATTTTGTATGTTTTTTAAATAAAGAGCTTATCCAGGCAAAACTATTCCTCTCCTATTAACCCAGTGTTAAGCCCTGAATGTTAAGGCATTTGGTCCTTAACAACAACGGGCTTTTCACTTAATACTCTAAAAAATTACTAATAATTTTTCAATAAAAATGTCTGCTATAGCTAGGCAAGGTGTCCTAGCTATAAACGACTTTAACAAAACAACAAAGACACACAAAGAGTCTACACAAGCTAGGCATGGCGCGCTAGCTTGTAACGACTCTATAATCATTAGACGACGTTGAAATAATTATTTAAATAAATAATAATTGAATCAAAGTAATAGGTAGGAATGTTACAAGTTATGACTTACTGTTTGATGTATTACACGCCTTTTTGTACCATTTTTATAAAATAAATCAATATCTATCTATCTATATAGTTATTAATTGCGTCATTTAATCGCGATAAATTTGTATTTTCATTCAAATTTTCTATATATTCTTCGTACTGTTCTTAAAATCTTTCAAATTCGTTTATTTGGTTATTTAAATAATTTAATTCTTCTTGATGTTGTAAGTTTTCTACAATAATATATTTGTTTAAAATTGGATCCCATTCTATTTTTTAATAATTTAATTATTATTAATATTAACTAAATTGTACTCTAAATAGTTTTGTTAATAATATTTTTATAGAAAATTTGAAGTTTGTTTTTATTTTTTTTTTTATTATTTTATATCTGAAAAAATAAATGTTTTATTGGTATGTATGTTTTAATATTAAAAAAATTAAAGTTATTTTTTTTTGTTATTTCTCTAGTACTTCTTTCCATACTATATTGGTTCATTCACTTTTAGTTTTTAATTCTTTTTGAATATATATTTTAAAAGGATTTTTACTTTTTGAAAGAGCAGCATATAATTGTTCATGTGAAAATAATGGTTTTCTTATCAATATTCCTACGTTTTCAAAACTTTGACCTCGTGATTTATGTGTAGTTATAACAAAAGCTAATACAATAGGAAATTATTTTCTATATAAAATAAGAAGTAAAGGCTATGATACATTTGTGCTTAATGTAATGCGCAGTATAAAATAGTATATTACGCACTAACGGAGGAAAGGGGGACATTCTAACCCGCGCGGGTTAAGATGTCCCCCTTCATTCCGGTGGCGCGTATATAATTTTTTACCATAGCCAAGTCGAAAGTTGGCAACTAAAATTACGTATAACGTAAACGTTATGCTATATTGTTCTACTAGATACACTACACGATATCACACTACACGGTAACACTCGTAATGATAACACAGCCACACAAAAAAAAAAAATGTCAAAACCCACGGACCAGACCATATATACCTAATGTTTTTGAGGTCACTGATTCCGAATCCGTGGTCCATTTGACCCCATCACCTCAGGGTCAAGGTCAGGTCAAGGTCAAATTTACAAAATTAACGGCAACCAAGGTTTAACAGTATACATATATGTTTTTGAGGTCGCTGATTCCGAATCCGTGGTCCATTTGACCCCATCACCTCAGGGTCAAGGTCAGGTCAAGGTCAAATTTACAAAATTAACGGCAACCAAGGTTTAACAGTATACATATATGTTTTTGAGGTCGCTGATTCCGAATCCGTGGTCCATTTGACCCCATCACCTTAGGGTCAAGGTCAGGTTAAGGTCAAATTTACAAAATTAACGACAACCAAGGTTTAACAGTATACATATATGTTTTTGGGGCCGCCGAATCATAATCCGTGGTCCGTTTGACTCCATCACCTCATAGTGAAGGTTATTTGAAGGTAAAATCGACAAAATTCTTGTAAAACAAACCAAACTTCATGCCATTTTTTTTCTTACTATACCTTACACGTTTCTCATCAAATGATCGGTGCAAAGGTTTCCTTTTACGTTTTTTCCCAGTAGTTTTACAATCTCTTTTCAACATCCAGCAGTAGTCGGCCAGCATACTAGCATCCCATCTACCTTGATAACGCTTCTCCATTACTTTAATGTCTTGGTGAAAACGCTCTCCCTATTCTTCGCTATAATCGCCACAGTTTTCAGGAAAACTATCAAGTGATTGTGCAGAAAATGTTGTTTGTAATTCATTAGGCAACCCATATTCCCATAGTTCTCAACCATTTTAGATACAATTACTTTGTAATTTGGGCTTCTGCGATTACCCAAAAAGTTTTCAGTAACTTCCTTAAAGCTAAGCCATGCAGCTTTCTCAATGTTTGTCATGGAACTAATGAACTGGTCATCAGCGATCATTTTTCTAATTTCAGGACCGTCAAAAATACCTTCCTTCAATTTTGCATCTGATTTACTTGGAAATTTACTTTCCAAGTATTTGAAGCACTGGCTATCTTTATCTAAAGCTTTAACGAATTGTTTCATCACACCAAGTTTTATGTGTAATGGAGGAATGAGAACTCTTTTCGGATCAACCAATGGAGTAGCTACAACGTTACTCTTTCCGACTTCGAGAGATTTTCTTTCAGGCCATTTATGATTTGTATAGTGCTTTGCACGGTCTCTACTATCCCATAAGCACAAGAAACATGGCGTCTTTGTAAATCCAGACTGCTGTCCTAACAATATTCCAGAAACTTTCAAATCACCACATATCCGCCATTTATGCTCATCACACTGAATATTTTGTATTATAATTTTGAGATTATCGTATGTTTCCTTCATTGTAGTGGAGTGCGCTATAGGAACTGAGGCATAGTGGTTGCTATTGTGTAGTAATACGGCTTTTAAACTTCTTTTTGATGAATCTATGAACAATCTCCATTCTTCGTCTTTTTACACATTAGTTTTAATTTCATTCATTAAACCTTTTACGTCTTTACAATATACTATTTTATCACTATTATGATTCATTTCTTCAAAGTATGGTTCGAAACTTTTGCTTCTTGTTCTGTAAAAAGATACTTTAGTAGATTTTGCCAACTGATTCATGCCTTTTAAAGCTGAAGCTAAATGTTCTGCTCCATCTTTAGGTAAGTTAAGCTCTCTAACTAGGTCGTTTAGTTTATCTTGAGTCCATAACTTTACGCTTATGTCTTTTTGGCCCGCTGGAAGGAAAATATCGTCATCGTCATCATCATCATCATTTTCAATTTCTTCGTCACTATAGCTTTCATACGATTCATCTTTTAAGTCATTATTATCAATTCCACCCCCATCAATGCCGCCACTGACTTCGTTATCTTCTTCATCATTTTTTTCATCGTTGGTATCTGATTCAATAGATAGCCTCTCAAGAAGATCGAGCTCTTCATCGCTTCCCGATTTTTCGATAGGTCTTTCTACAGAAATAACATCAGCATAATTCACTGTTGCTTTAATTTTACTATTAATTCCAATAATTTCGGTATTACAGAAGTAACAATCCTCTCTTCTATCTGGTTGATACCATTCCATTGGCCTATTAAATTTAACTTTGTCATCTTCTTTTGTTTTATTCCACTTACAAAGCATTTGACGACATTGTTCGCAGATACTACATGGAGTCCATTTTTCTATAACTACATCAGTTTCTAATTTGAAGCAAGTTTTGTAAATTTTTCTAAGATTCTCATTGAAATGTCTTTGAGATTTTTGCGGAGTGAATACTCCGCAGACAAAACAAAAAAGATTAGAATTTTTTGTGCAAATATGCCCTTGAGATGTAGAAGGTAAATTTTCCATGATTTTCAGTATAACCCCGCACGTTAGGGATCCTGGTCTGATCGCAGGTGAGTCCACTGTCCCGGAGGTGATAACTCTTATACCTCTCCGGGGCTAAGTATAAGAGCTTTCCGACTTTGACGAGGACAGTGTCAACTCGTCGTCGGACACACTACAGCTTCATCCTCACACACTAACGTCCCCCTGCAAGGCAGTGCGCTTCCACTGGCATCGTTACCCCGACAAACTTATGAGCGGATCATTCCACACATCCCCGTTTGGGGCAGTGTCACCGTCACAGTTTTTGTCGAGGAAGCAGGTGAAGGCTACGTTGACGAAAAAAATTCATGTTTAATTTTTTCTTATTCATTTAACCGTACACTTGTACAATTAGAAAATACATGCTTACTTTCTACACAATTCTTCACGTATATCACAGAACACTCTTATGCAATTTGAAATTGTATAATGTACGATCTCACAAATAAGAGAAAATTAAATATGATCTTTTGTTCTTCAAAGTAGCCTTGTATTAAAATGAAATTAATCAATATTGTACTAAAATTCGCAGATACCGTGGTTTAGGTTTGTTTTGCATGAATCTAGTACATTTCACCTTGAAATTACCGTTACTCAATGTAGCGAGTCCTATGAAAGTGATAGTAATGAAGAAACTGCAGATGATGATGATGATGACGATGACGATATTTTCCTTCCAGCGGGCCAAAAAGACAAAAGCGTAAAGTTATGGACTCAAGATAAACTAAACGACCTAGTTAGAGAGCTTAACTTACCTAAAGATGGAGCAGAACATTTAGCTTCAGCTTTAAAAGGCATGAATCAGTTGGCAAAATCTACTAAAGTATCTTTTTACAGAACAAGAAGCAAAAGTTTCGAACCATACTTTGAAGAAATGAATCATAATGGTGATAAAATAGTATATTGTAAAGACGTAAAAGGTTTAATGAATGAAATTAAAACTAATGTGTATAAAGACGAAGAATGGAGATTGTTCATAGATTCATCAAAAAGAAGTTTAAAAGCCATATTACTACACAATAGCAACCACTATGCCTCAGTTCCTATAGCGCACTCCACTACAATGAAGGAAACATACGATAATCTCAAAATTATAATACAAAATATTCAGTGTGATGAGCATAAATGGCGGATATGTGGTGATTTGAAAGTTTCTGGAATATTGTTAGGACAGCAGTCTGGATTTACAAAGACGCCATGTTTCTTGTGCTTATGGGATAGTAGAGACCGTGCAAAGCACTATACAAATCATAAATGGCCTGAAAGAAAATCTCTCGAAGTCGGAAAGAGTAACGTTGTAGCTACTCCATTGGTTGATCCGAAAAGAGTTCTCATTCCTCCATTACACATAAAACTTGGTGTGATGAAACAATTCGTTAAAGCTTTAGATAAAGATAGCCAGTGCTTCAAATACTTGAAAAGTAAATTTCCAAGTAAATCAGATGCAAAATTGAAGGAAGGTATTTTTGACGGTCCTGAAATTAGAAAAATGATGGCTGATGACCAGTTCATTAGTTCCATGACAAACATTGAGAAAGCTGCATGGCTTAGCTTTAAGAAAGTTACTGAAAACTTTTTGGGTAATCGCAAAAGCCCAAATTACAAAGTAATTGTATCTAAAATGGTTGAGAACTATGGGAATATGGGTTGCCTAATGAATTACAAACAACATTTCCTGCACAATCACTTGATAGTTTTCCTGAAAACTGTGGCGATTATAGCGAAGAATAGGGAGAGCGTTTTCACCAAGACATTAAAGTAATGGAGAAGCGTTATCAAGGAAGATGGGATGCTAGTATGCTGGCCGACTACTGCTGGATGTTGAAAAGAGATTGTAAAACTACTGGGAAAAAACGTAAAAGGAAACCTTTGCACCGATCATTTGATGAGAAACGTGTAAGGTATAGTAAGAAAAAATAAATGGCATGAAGTTTGGTTTGTTTTACAAGAATTTTGTCGATTTTACCTTCAAATAACTTTCACTATGAGGTGATGGAGTCAAATGGACCACGGATTCGGATTCGGCGACCCCAAAAACATATATGTATACTGTTAAACCTTGGTTGCCGTTAATTTTGTAAATTTGACCTTGACCTGACCTTGACCTTAGGTGATGGGGTCAAATGGACCACGGATTCGGAATCAGCGATCTCAAAAACATATATGTATACTGTTAAACCTTGGTTGCCGTTAATTTTGTAAATTTGACCTTGACCTGACCTTGACCCTGAGGTGATGGGGTCAAATGGACCACGGATTCGGAATCAGCGACCTCAACAACATATATGTATACTGTTAAACCTTGGTTGCCGTTAATTTTGTAAATTTGACCTTGACCTGACCTTGACCCTGAGGTGATGGGGTCAAATGGACCACGGATTCGGAATCAGCGACCTCAAAAACATAAGGTATATATGGTCTGGTCCGTGGGTTTTGACATTTTTTTTTTGTGTGGCTGTGTAATTCATTAATAAGAAAAGATGTTATGAATTATTCTAATTTTTCAGCACACACATTTTTGAAGATTCTATGCTTTGTTCTACTATATACACTACACGGTAACACTCGTAATATATATATATAGATAGTTCATTAATAAAAAAAAAATTTACCATTCAATCTGATAGAGTTATTCTTCGATACACTAAAAGAGAGCGCGGTGGCGTAAGGGATAGAGCCCTTGCTTTCAACGCGGTGGGCATGGGTTCGAATCCTGGCCAGGTACCTTTGACTTTTTTTTCTAAAGAAAAATTAGTGTATGTACTAAAAATATCGCGCGGCTCTTACAAAATCCGATCTCATTGGGTATCGATTGATTGTTGGTCACAAAAATGTGACTGACCATCGATCGACAGTCAAAGATTCCGGTATGCAATGTGTTAAACGGTTCCGGGCTAGAATCTATCTGATTTTATCATATAAAAGAAATTAATTATATAGAGGATGACAATGTCCTCTATATAACTAACTTTAAAGAAAAAAAAAAAAAAATTCTTCGATACACTCTGTTTTAATGCACACATTTTTCATCACAAACATTTTTAACTAAATAATAATATACATTATAATGTATACATTTTTTTTTTTTTTTTAAATTTAAGAGATTATGAAAAAGAAATAGAAAAAGATTTTGATATCTGCCTTTGTTTTGTTCTTACTATGACTTTTGATGAAGAGCAAAAAGGCTAGGTACATTAGACATTATATGGGGAAATGAAAGGGACGGAGAGATATAAGGTATGCTATACTCTGTCGTTAGCGCCTGCGCAAAACGTTCTTTTTGCTTCCTGCCCCGACAAGAAAGTGAGACTTTCGGTGAAAGTAGTGGGGATGAAAGTAGAAACTTTCGGGTTGGATATGGTAAAAACTTTATTTTCTTTATTTTTTCCTGTAATTACTTCAGCTTTTATATTATATTTAAATAATCTTGTTATCTTTAATCATGTTTCATTGCATAATCCATTTTTATACTTAAATTTCAAATCAACATTATTACTGCATTCATTTTTAAATTGAGTTCATGTGGAGGTAATCCTTCTCTTATATTAATTAACATTTCTATTGGATAATTTCAATGAATATTATCATCTGTTTGATCAACACTCTTATATGTTGCATAATCAATACTATAATATGTCATTGTTTCATTATTGATTAAATTTAATATTTTATTATTTAAAATATGCACATCTTCATTATGTGTACATAAAATAACATTTTTTGAAAAACAATAAGTTTCGTTAATGTTTTCATAAATTTTAATATAAACATTATTAGTTTTCCATTTTTCTAGTATAATAAATGTATCAACTTATCCTTCTCTAATATCTAATAAAAATGAAGAAAAATTTTCATCATTAGATCTTAAATTTTTGAAAAATTTAAATATATTAAACATGGGCCAAAGGGTTGAATATTTTATAGTTTGTTCTATAATTGTATTTTTCCGTCCGTGTTGTAATATAGGTAAAATTTGAAAAAAATCTCCACCTAAAATAATTATTTTTCCTCCGGAAATTTCATTATTTTGACAGACATCTTTTAATGTTTTGTCGACTATTTCTAAACAAAATCATCTTTTTTATTCAATGTAAACCATGCGGTCAATGTTGTTTCGTACTTTTTTAATGCTGAATGTATAGCGTTTTCATCAAAAATATTTTTTGTTGATTTTCTGTATGAATATCTAATCTTATTACTGTATGACTTTTACCACATAGTGGAAATGCTTGTAATCTTCATGATCCTTTCATTGGATTCAAATATCTTCCATCTATGTATTGAGTTATTTCATCATAAACATCGTCTTTATTATTTTCTTCAATTTTATCTTGTTTTATTTTACAGTAAGCTTCATCTATACCTTTTTAAATATAATCATAAATATATTCTATACTTTGTATTGACATAAAAAGTTCAGTATTGATATAAGTATTATATTTTGCCAACAAAAAATTGTTCTAAGGGACTACCATAGAATTATCAACTTGTATAATTTTATTATTATTTTTTAAATTATACGTGTGATTATCTAAAATATTATTTCTTTTTTTGTATTGTGGATATTTGTTTTCTTTAACTATTGCAATTTCATTGAATGATTTTGGAATTTTTTTTTACATATAGTTTTATTTTTATCGTAACAAGGTGATTTATCTGTATGTGGTCCATGTAACATGTGTTTAATTGCTAATTTTTGTAAATATTTATTTTCGGATGAAGATATTTCTGCTGAAATATATTCATCAATTTCGTCTGAAGTTAATATCTTATGATCATGATGTGATGTTATAATAACATGTGCATGAGGTAACCCTCTTTTTTGAAATTCAATCGAAAATACATAAGCTATAACAGGACCAAAAATTTTATTTTTTACAATATTCTATAACATTTTGAATTTTGTATAAAATAATCTCACTGTGATATTTGGTATGTCATTGTAAGTTGTTCTTTCTGGAAAATTTTTTTAAATTCCTTCTAATTTTTTTCATTTAGGATAACATGTAATTGTTATAAATAAGTCTGGTGTTCCTATTGTTCTCATTATTGCCATGGCATCTTGATAATATTGCTGCATATATCTTGGACTAACAATATATGACGAAGGTAAAATAAAAAGATTTCCAATTCTTTCTTTGTTTTCAAAATTTGTTGAAACATTTGAAGCACTATTTATTACATGATCTAATAGACTTTGATAACATTCTATGCGTAATTGTTTTTGATTATTTTGAAAAAAATTCATTCCATTACTTTCGACTATTACATATGCATGTATTATGTATTCTTGTATTAATCTTCCACAATATAAAATAAAGTGGAAATTTTTTAAATTTGGTCTCCAATGGATTCTATATAAATAATATTGTAGTATTGTACGACAATCATTATTTTCGGTATTTTCATTTTTTTTATTTCCTATACTCCAACCTTAATATCCTGCTAGAAACATTAAAAGAAAAACCATTGGATTCACGTGATGAGATAATTTATTTAAATAAGTATGAGTAATTTCTTCTCCAGAAGATAATTTCGGATATACACAAAGATCATAATTGTCTGGAATTTCTGAATTAAACACTATGATAGCACCACATTCTAAAGTTAGTGGCTTATTATAACGATGTTGTTGTTTATCATTTTTTCGTATAAAATATAATTTATAATTTGAAATATTTTGTATGTTTGAAAATTTAATTTAATTTGATAAGCTTCTGTAATTCTTAGCCATTGGATTATCATTGATAATTTCTTTCAAAATTAACATATGTTTTTTTGTTAATTTTTCATTAGTTTTTAATCATTTCTCAATTGCTACTGTATTATCGTAAATATATAACTGTCCACATGTAGGTTTAATGTCGTTAGTAGAAATTAATGTATTGGGTGCTGCATGACAAATTTGTCCTTGAATTTTTAAATTATATATAGCTTTTCCTTCGTTTTGAATGAAATTTGCATTAAAAGTTGCAAAACTAAATAAATTATTATAATATCTAATTTCTAAAAACATTATCATGCAATAATAAAGATTGTAATTTTTCATTATATTTAGTTAATGATGATAAAACAACTTTTCCTTGTTGACAACAATTGAACTTTTTTATTTCTTCTTTTTAAAATAAAGCACTTCAATATTTACATTCGTAACTCATTCTGCCGAAATAATTCTTTAAATTTTTATTTATGTTATTTTTATTTTTTAAATTCAATTTTTAATTAGATTTTTTGTGGTCAATTTTTTATTTAATTTATTATAAATCTTATTTTCTCCACATGTAATTTTTTTTACTTCTGTTTTTAATTTTTTTATCATATTTGTTTCATTTAATTCTTCATGTTTTCATTTTCTTTTAAGATTGTATTTATTATCATTATTATTTTTATAACTTAAAATATCATAATAACCTGCATCATATGATCCAGTAAAAATTAACGATAATTGAAAATGATTTGAAGAGTTTTCAAATGATTGTATCTTGTTTTGAATATGTACGTTAACATATACATTATAAATTTCTACAAAACTTTGAATTTCTATTTTTGTTCCAAAAGTACCATTATTGGACATGTACTCAAAATAATTATCACTATTCATTATATTCATTTGATATTTATTTCTTATTATATATATTTTTTATATTTATTTCAATTATTAATAACATTTCTAATCATATGTTTTCTTATGATCATATGTTAATTTTCACTTTTAAATAAAAAATATGAAAAACATATAAATAAACAATTACCGTCACCAATACCCTGGTAGAAAAAAGCCTGGATTTACGGTGTCATTATGGTGTATTTTATGGTTTGCAACCATAATATGACCACAAACTCAGTCTTATTTCGACGGAATATGGCTTATGGATTTGACAAGGCCACAAACCCAGTCTTATTTTGACGGAATATGGTCAGCTTATGGACTTGACAAGAAATACAAATTTATAATTTTGAAAAGATAATTAAAATTTTGGAATAATAATTGAGGAAATTATTACTTAGGATTATCAGAAAATGATTTATTTTAATAAATTATAATCATATATTATTTATTTTTATAACTAACAATAACACATTTGAGTTTCATTTACAAAGTTAGAGTTAATGGTCTGACATTATTTACAATTAATAACAATTACTTGTTAGTATATCACTTAAATAGACAAAGGTTATAATGAACAATACAAATTTTATAGGTTATGATTCATTTTAAATATTGACTAACAGAAAATTTTTGTTCTCCAAGAAACCACAGTTTGAACGCAATTTTTCAGTAATTACGTCGTTTGACGCTCTAACGGACCCGTATTCGGATCCAACGACACGCAAAATTTGTAGCTGTCCTCGTCTTATCAAATAATAAAAGATATTTGCGATTTGACCTTCAAATGACCTTGATGGAGACTTGGTAGCGTTAAGCGGACATCAGATTTGGATTCAGTGACTCGAGTTACCTACCAGTATCTTCATTTCCTTACTAATCAACATTGATCAATGAGTGATTCGAGAAATAACTATTATTTCCCGATATGACCATCCGATGACATTGTAAATTTTTTTTACCTCGAGTGCAATACTATATTCCTATGTGAAATTGAACGCTGAATTGATTTCTAATATAAAAAAATACGTATAATCAAATTTGAATGAATTAAAATCAATTTTCGAAAATTTTTAATGAAATCTCTAAGTTCGAGCCGCCATATTGGAGCCGCCATTTCTAATTTTCAAAATCGCCACATCGCAAAAGAAAGTAGAGTATAAGACGAAAATTTTGAGCCCATACATAATTTTTTTGGTGATCTACAATTTTAGGCAGAGCCATTATCCGTTTGACGTGGATTGACACATATATATTTCCATGTACATTTTTATATATACATGTCACATAAACACATACACTCATACACATAAATGCATAAACGCATACACACATACACATACACATATGCACATACACATACAGAACATTTGCCTCTTCATCTTTATCTTTTTGTCTCCGTCACTCCGTCTCTCTGTCTCTGTTTTATTCTCTCCATATCCGTTTTTTCATCTCCGTCTCATCGTCTTCGTCTCTCCATCTCTCTATCTCCGCCCCTATGTGTATGCCGCTCCATCTCTGCCTCTCTCTCTCTCTTTCTCTTCGTCTCCGTTACTTTAGCTATGTCTCTCTGTCTATGTCCCTCTGTCTCCGTTCCGAAAACTCTTTTTTTTGTCTATGTTTCTCTGTCTCTGTCTGTCCGTTTTCGTCTCTCCGTCCCTCTCTCTATGTCTCTTCGTCTCCATCTCTTTGTTTTCGTTTTTTCGTCTGTCTTCTTCTTTCTGTCTCTCCGTCTCCGTCTCTGTGTCTTCGTCTCTGATTCTCTGTTCCTACGTTTCCGTTTTTTCATCTTTGTGCCTCTGTCTAAAATACATGATTAAAAAGCATAAATTCCTATGATATTTTTTTATTAATTTAATTAAGGGGAGACACAAGTAAAACACACAAAAAATAAGGTTTTTTAGTTTTAACTTTTGATCCGTAGCACCTACAATATTATCCATGCGTAATGTTGTTCAAAACCATCTAAAGAATCTATAAAAAAATTTTCAACTCGAAATATTAAAAACTGTGGGACTAGTTCCATTTTAACGACTGCTCGATTCAGTGATAAGTGAGGAAGCGTTAAAATGGAACTAGTCCCACAGTTTTTAATATTTCGAGCTGAAAATTTTTTTATAGATTCTTTAGATGATTTTGAACAACATTACGCATGGATAATATTGTAGGTGCTACGGATCAAAAGTTAAAACTAAAAGACCATATTTTTTGTGTGTTTTACTTGTGTCTCCCCTTAAAATTGAGTAAGACAAATTTTTAATTTATTGTGAAGATATGATTTGTATTTAAACAATTTTGATGCATATTGGAACTTTAATTAATTCCTTTTTTGAAATATATAAAAACCAAATTTTAAAAAGAACTGCAATATAAAAATTTATAAATTAAGGCAATTTTTTTTACTTTAAAATTGGCGAATTTATACATATTAACATAATACATGAAAATTTAACCAAGCGACGTTAGGAGCGAGCTAAATTAAGCTCGTATAAATTGAAATCAGAATAAAATTTCAGAGAAAAAAAAATTTTGGTCAGATGTTTTTTCATTAATTGATTCTATACATATTAAATTTTATGAAAAATGGTTTTTAGAAGAAATAATTATATATGAACAAAAAAACTTCAAATGAACACTGTTCATTGAAGAACATTGAACTTTGTTTTTACGATGTTTACGTTTTTTCATGTTTATGAATATAATTAATGGTAATTTATTAAATTTCAAGAATAATTATTAATCAGAATTTTTACTTATCGATATAAATAACATTTAAAATTTTTATTTCAGGATTTTTTACAGTCCTTTAGAAGTCTTTAAAATTCTTATATTAAATGATTTCAATTCAGAAGTACACATGAATCTATTATTTTCATAGAATGAATTCAACCAAACAAGAAAAATTATTTATAATAGGTGAAAATGGACATGCTTGGCAATTGAGTATGTTAAATGATAAACACATTAGAAAATTTAATTAAATTTTGAATAATCATACAAATTTTTCAACGCAACCAACAATATTTTTACAAAGGCCCGAAAATATTAATCTAGTTCAATTAAGTCAAGATTACATACAAATCCTTTTCTCCAAAAATTGGCATTTTGGTCACTGGATTTGTATCTATTATTCACAGAATGTAATTCGTGTTTATGATAATTTAAATAGTAATGGATTAAATAATAAACAAAAAATTTAAATTCATAAACTATTTCCAATTTGTGAAAACTTACAAACATGTTTTGAAAAAGTTCAATTTCAGATTAATCCTTTTGATCGTGGCATTTTTTTAATTGCGTTTGCAAAAGCAATTGTTAATGATTTCTGTCTTTGTGGAATAGAATTTGACATAAAAAAAATGCGTGGACAATTTCTAACTATGTATGAAACGAATTCAATTGTCATGTTTCTATTAGTAAAGAACAATTTAACTAATATCAATTATAAAACGATATCCAGAAATCAGCGAATTGTACATCGCAAGGAATCGTCAACGATGAAATTAAATTTTAAAAATAAAAATTTTAAATATCTCAAAGAAAAAAAGTTACAAGAATTGGCACTACAACAATTACATTTATTAGATAACATAAAATGTTTAGAGGCAACAAATTATAAACCAAAAACTTATCTACAGAAAATTCACCAAAATAGTAATAAAATAAAATCCAAACAAACTAAGGAAAAAATTTCAAAAAGTAATTGTAAAAAAATTAAATACAATAACATTGAAGAATCTGTAAATGATATTGAACAAGAACCAATTTTGACATTAAGGAATAAATAAAATGATAAAAAATTATAAAAATTAACAAAAGTTTCGATTGAGAAATTGAAAAATTTAAATATAACGCAACATGAAAATCAAATTAATTCTCAAAACATTAATTTAATTACGAAACTTGAAAATAATTTTAAGCGGGATAAAAATAAAAAAAAATTATAAAAGTTGCAACCAAAATTAAAAATTATTAATATATCGCAACAAAAAAGTTAAATTTCTAACCAAAATGAATTCATAAAAAACAATTAAGAATCCTCAAACAAAAATAAGAATTTAAAATGTCAACAAAATCACAACTATGATAGACGCATTCATGACAAATCGTATTATAAATATAATAAGGATAAAGTTTAAGAAAAATCATATAATAACGCCTTAGCATTTGCTAGTTTTTGTGCCACATTTGATAAATTATTTAATAAAGGTCCTCAAGTTATACGTATTTGTGGACAAATATATCATAGTACATATGCATTACATGCAAATGAAAATGAATCCAGAAAGTATGGACAATTATACATATTTGATTACGAAGAAGGAAATAAATGTCGCACAGAAAACGATCTGAATTGTTCTATTGAATTATTAAATACATAAGATTCTATAATTGGAAGAAACAATTTTTACGCAGCAGCTTATAAAATGATGCACAAAGTAGAAATTGAAGAAAATAATCGTGTTATTAAAAATTTACCTAGAGATGTTAAAATGTTTATAAGACGAAACGATATCTTTGATAAGCATCTATATTATAAATCTCAATATAATGAAGTAGCAGTAGTTTTTGTAGGAAATGAATTACCTATTGAAAGAGACATATGTATGTATTTGAAAGCAGAAAAACCAATAAGAATTCTGTATATAAATAAACACGTGGATCTTATAATTATACATCCACTTATATTCATGGATTCAAATAAAAAATTCTAAATTATACTTTATAAAGAAGAATCAAGATTCTTTAAGAACAAAACTTTATCAAGGCGTAATGGATTTCTTAAAAAATAAAAAAAAACGAAATCACGGATAATTTAAAAATTGGAAAAATGTTTTATATTACAATCAACTTTTACAGGAAGTCTACGTTCCTTACATCAAAATTTTCTCAATTCCATGATATTAGTACAAAGAATTGAAAAACCAAATTCTTTCATTACTGTGACATACAATCCGAAATGGAAAGAAATCACAAATAATATAGGAAAAAGTGAAGTAGTAATAGATAGACCAGATATTGTTAGTAAAGTATTCTATTGAAAGTTAAAAAAATTAATGGAGCAAATTACTAAAAAACATATTTTTGGAAAATGCATTGCATATTCATACGTAGTAAAATTTTCAAAAAGAGGATTACCGCATGCACATATGCTAATATTTTAAACTGGAGATAATAAAATTTACAATCGTGATGACGTTAATAAATTTATAGTAGCTGAAATTTCAAATGATAATGAGGATCCCAGATTATATGAAATAGTTAAACAATTTATGATCCATGGCCCTTGTGGAGATCAGAATAAAAACTCACCTTGTGTGAATAAAGAATCAGGAAAGTGTACGAAAAATTTTCCGAAACGATTTAATGAAAATACAATAATGACAAATGGTTATCCTATTCATCGACGACCAAATGATAAAAATGAGATATACACAAAAAACAAGTGAGCAGACAATATATTTGTCGTTTCTTATAACCGGTATTTATTACTAAAGTTTAATTTTCATATTAAACCCAAAATCGTTGGCACACACGTGCAAATCTCTAAAGCACGTATAATGTGCACTGATATAGCTAGCGAGCAGCTTGACTCGAGTAGCTGAGCTTGGGTCTGTTTAGGATCGTTTGTCTCTCTCTTGCTGCGCGCAGCGTACAGCAAGAGAGATGAAGCTGAGCATAGACAAGAAGGAATGCATTGAATTATTCCTTCTGTCGCCGGCGTCCGATAAAGAGCGTTTCGACTTGCGATATTGCGTAATACTTTTCTGTTTGTGTGTTACGATTATTGTAGTTAGTGTGAGCGAGAATAGATAAATTCAATATTCTCTAAGTTATTTTATTGTGCTTAAAATTGTAGCGAGTGCACGATTGCTAATTAAAATGATATCATTTCTTCCTGTCTATTACGACGTGTGTGCCGGGCGATCTCGTGCGCGTTGTATTGCATATATTCTCTTCGTGCTTTTCTAATTCTTTATTTTTTGTGTGTTTATTCCTCGTGTCCCTTTTAGCTTACGTTTTTGTTAATATCTGCTTTTCGTCGTGCTGATAGTTATTTAATTAGTGCAAGCGGCGTCGCGTACGCTATACGCGGCTGGCGTCCATTTTGAGCGAGCGTACGATTACTGTACAAATTTCTTAAATAAAGGTTCTCTTTTTTTTTTCGTTAATTAATTACAGCTTATATATTTTTATAAATTAGTGCAACCTCCTGATCCCCAAGGTTGTCACACTATCTTTTAATTTTCGAATGTAATAAAATTTCTTCAAAGCTTTTGAATATTAACGTCTATTACGCTGGCACAGCAACATTGAAACGCGACGATCTGATCGATACCATATTTTGTTGCTAATTTGTTGCTAATTTGTTACGCCAGAAACGATTTTTTTGCTCCAGCCGTTTCCGAGAAACCATGGCTGTGCTAGCGTAAGTCTTACGCTAGCACGACCACTGCTGTAACTTTTTTTCTAATTAAGATATTTAAACGATTCGAACGGGATAATTTGTTGCTAATTTGTTGCTGAAAGATACCATATCGCTGGAATTCAAAATATTAATATTTGACTAGATTACTAAAAGCAAACCTGGAAAAAATTTAATAATTCACTAAATTAAAAGGTGGTATAAAAATTAATGAAGGATATTTTGTTTCTAATTTGTTGATAAACGATGATATATTGCTAAATCTAATAATACTAACTTTTGAATAAGTTACCGATACCGAGACTAGAGAAAGTTTTAAATGGTAAGAGGCGGTCGGGACTATATGCCGCATGCGAGCGCTGCGGTCATGTGAGAGAAAAATGTAAAATAATTTTTACACAGCGATTTACAATTTACTGAAACAATAATATACCTCTAATTCTGTGAATAACTGTAGCCATATATATGTAGAATAATTATTGATGCTAATCTTATTTGAAAAGTCTAAAATATTGTTGTAAAGCGAAAAATGCAGCACGAGATAGAGCCGGCGTCAGCATATGTATTCATCATTCTTTAGTATTACTTTCTCTTCCGCACTAAAGAAAAATACACATGTTTACATCGGCTTTATCACGCGCAACATTTTTCGCTTTGCAAAAATATTTTCGACTTTTCAAACAAGATTAGCATTGATAGTTATTCTTGATATATCTGGCAAGAGTTATTGACAACGTTAGAAGTATATTATTGTCTTAATGAATTGTAAATCCGTGTATAAAAAATATTTTATATTCTTCTTTCACCTGCAGCGCCCCCATGCCGGAAATAGTCCCGACCGCCTCTTAAGTAAACGATGAGGTAGAAAGAAAATTAGTGATTGATATTTTTCTGCGTATTTTTTGCTGATATTTTTATCAATATTTTTTTTGCTCAAGCTATTCTCTAGTAACCATGGCTTTATTAGCGTAAATGTAACGTCAGTACGACTCCTAATGTAACTTTTTATCCAATTAAGATAATTCATTAATTGAAGCGGTATATTTTATTTGATATGTTTCTCTTATAATTTTTCTTTTAAATCACGAAAAATTGGTATTTGATCCAACGAGTGACATGGAGCTCGGAAATATTTTTCGATTTTTTTAACTATTTTCTCTGGGACTTGAGACGCGTACGCCAAGGCAAGTGTAATATAGAATTATTACTACGATTTTTAATTTCGATTATGGTATTCTACTAATAAAAAAGCCACATGATTGTTAATTTTTCTATTTAAGTGGATTTAAAATTGACACTGCACCTGTACTTTTAGATATTATCCATCCCTCGTTTTTTTACAAAATTTTAAGAAAGTAATTGCAGCTTGTCGTATATACCATGAAGATTATATAATTTTAGGAGGAGGGTCCATAAGTTTTGTGGCTACTCGTAGAAAAAGTATACCACTTTTTTCATCATTTTTGGTGTAAATAGATAAAGGAAACATTTTTAAGGTCAACTGCACTGGTTCGGAGCGTGCGCTGAACTTTGTCTGGATATGGAAGTCTCCATAAGTTTGAGAAATTGTGGTGGCATAGTGGGTGATTTTAAAAATTATACGATCCATCTATGCATGTATGCATGCATTGATGGACACACAGCAGTGGTCGTGCTAGCGTAAGACTTACGCTAGCGCAGCCATGGTTTCTCGGAAACGGCTGGAGCAACAAAATCGTTTCCGGGTGGAAATGTCAGCAACAAATTAGAAACAAAATATCCTTCATTAATTTTTATTGCACCTTTTAATTCAGTGAATTTTCAAATTTTTTCAATGTATGGTGTTAATTATCTGGGCAAATATTAATATTTTGAAATCCAGCGATATGCCATCTTTCAGCAACAAATTAGCAACAAATTATCCCGTTCGAATCGTTAAAATATCTTAATTAGAAAAAAAGTTACAGCAGTGGTCGTGCTAGCGTAAGACTTACGCTAGCACAGCCATGGTTTCTCGGAAACGGCTGGAGCAACAAAATCGTTTCTGGCGTAACAAATTAGCAACAAATTAGCAACAAAATATGGTATAGATCAGATCGTCGCGTTTCAATGTTGCTGTGCCAGCGTAATAGACGTTGAATATTATGTCTGTTATTATTTGTTTTAAGCCATTATTCAAACTGATGAATACTATTTTATTATGTTATTATTACTTTTGAAAAAGTATATTTTAAGCGGGTTTAGTTATTAAACAATATAGTATTCTTTAGAACATTTTTTCTAAATATTTTTTTTTTTTTACTACATACATCATATTTTTTTTTAATTTCAGTTCTGGAGAATACTGAAACGAATTGAGTAATTATTATTAAGTTTATACCTTTTACTAGATTTATCTATAGTTTTTGCTTAAGAAAGTTTTGAAATCAATCAAGCAATCGTCGAGTACTTCTGTATTCAATTCATTCTTTTTAATAATATAAAATTCATAAAATATTTACAGTTTCGGCTAAAGAAAGTTTTTAAATCAATGAAGCAATCGACGAGTACTTCTGTATTCAAATCTTACTTTTTAATAATATAATATCCATAAAATGTTCAATTTATATTCTTTTTAATAGACGAATATTTGGAAAAACTTTGTCAAATAATTTTTGAAAAAAAGGGATTATTGAGATGAAGATAGCGATGATAGTACACATCAAAATTGAAAAAAAAAATGATATATCAGATCAACTTATTATTCCATTTATGAATACTACTTAAACATTGATGAACTATACTTGATCTTAGTGATATCTATTTTATTTTATTTCTGATGAAAGATTTACTTAATAAACAATTTCCGAAACGGGTAACATTAAAGTTTCGGAATAATTTTCTATTTAATATGCTATGGTTGAAGACCAAAATTGTGCAATTTTATTTCTAAAAACTTGGCAGAAGAGCCATTAGCTTCTAACAACTTATATTTGAGAATTTGCTGCCATCAACTTCAAAATTATTTATGCCTTTTTAAAACTTTCAGGGAACCATTTAAATTGTAATACTTTTAATAAAATAAAATTATGCATTCTCTATCTCATTACATTATCTTTTTATTTTCAAGTGCTGTAAAATATATTAAATTTTACTAAATATCTACAAAATAACTTGTCAGGCCCGTGGTTTAATATTTTATGGTGTAGTTAAAAATTGGAAGGTTTATATAGTAAAGATAATTGAGAGAAAATTAAGAATTTTTTTCCGTATTACATCGCATGCATTACAAAAAATAATTTTCGAGCTTAAAATAGAATTTTGTTCATTGTGTTAGGATGTATCTTTGTTCTTTATCGTTGAATATTGGATAAAATATTTTCTATTAATATAATACATGAAAAAATCACATGCACCGTGATGTAAAAATATATTGTACAATATTTTGAGCGGAATGTTAATGTTCTTAATAATATTCTTTGAATATAGAAAACTACTATCCATCGGATGTAAATAACCATTGAAAGGTATATATATGTATATACATATATATATATATATATATATATATATATATATATATATATATATATGGAAAATACAAAAATTAGTAAATCATGTTAACCATTACATAATAATAAATACGGGTTGATTCTTAACGTTTGAGCTTTACTATATACGAGTTAGTATTTATCCTCTTTCATTTAAAAAAGCTAGAACATAGAAAATTGGAAAAGCATATTCTATAAGAATGAATTTTTTTACTTTACATTGACAATATATTGTGACAGATAAAAATTGCACGTGTACACAATTGGTTTATAGATCCATATTTTTAATTATTATTCAACACACTTGAATTAGCTAACAATTCAATTATAAAGCAGTACTCACATACATTAAGCATTTCACCAACAAAATATTCAACGGGCCTGGCAAGTTATTTTGTAGATATTTAGTAAAATTTAATATATTTTACAGCACTTGAAAATAAAAAGATAATGTAATGAGATAGAGAATGCATAATTTTATTTTATTAAAAGTATTACAATTTAAATGGGTATCTTCCCTGAAAGTTTTAGAAAGGCATAAATAATTTTGAAGTTGATGGCAGCAAATTCTCAAATATAAGTTGTTAGAAGCTAATGGCTCTTCTGCCAAGTTTTTAGAAATAAAATTGCACAATTTTGGTCTTCAACCATAGCATATTAAATAGAAAATTATTTCAAAACTTTAAAGTTACCCGTTTCGGAAATTGTTTATTAAGTAAATCTTTCATCAGGAATAAAATAAAATAGATATCACTAAGATCAAGTATAGTTCATCAATGTTTAAGTAGTAATATTCATTCATAAATGAAATAATAAGTTGATCTGATATATCATTTTTTTTTTCAATTTTGATGTGTACTATCATCGCTATCTTCATCTCAATAATCCCTTTTTTTCAAAAATTATTTGGCAAAGTTTTTCCAAATATTCGTCTATTAAAAAGAATATAAATTGAACATTTTATGGATTTTATATTATTAAAAAGTAAGACTTGAATACAGAAGTACTCGACGATTGCTTCATTGATTTAAAAACTTCCTTTAGCCGAAACTGTAAATATTTCCTGAATTTTATATTATCAAAAAGAATGAATTGAATACAGAAGTACTCGACGATTGCTTGATTGAATTCAAAACTTTCTTAAGCAAAAACTATAGATAAATCTAGTAAAAGGTATAAACTTAATAATAATTACTTAATTCGTTTCAGTACTCTCCAGAACTGAAATTAAAAAAAAAATATGATGTATGTAGTAAAAAAAAAGAAATATTTAGAAAAAATGTTCTAAAGAATACTATACTGTTATTAATAACTGAACTCGCTTAAAATATACTTTTTTAAAAGTAATAATAACATAATAAAATAGTATTCATCAGTTTGAATAATGGCTTAAAACAAAAAATAACAGACATAATATTCAAAAGCTTTGAAGAAATTTTATTACATTTGAAAATTAAAAGATAGTGTGACAACCTTGGGGATCAGGAGGTTGCACTAATTTATAAAAATATATAAGCTGTAATTAATTAACGAGAAAAAAAGAGAAACTTTATTTAAGAAATTTGTACAGTAATCGTACGCTCGCTCAAAATGGACGCCAGCCGCGTATAGCGTACGCGACGCCGCTTGCACTAATTAAATAACTATCAGCACGACGAAAAGCAGATATTAACAAAAACGTAAGCTAAAAGGGACACGAGGAATAAACACACAAAAAATTAAGAATTAGAAAACCACGAAGGGAATATATGCAATACAACGCGCACGAGATCGCCTGGCATACACGTCGTAATAGACAGGAAGAAATAATATCATTTTAATTAGCAATCGTGCACTCGCTACAATTTTAAGCACAGTAAAATAACTAAGAGAATATTGAATTTATCTATTCTCGCTCACACTAACTACAATAATTGTAACACACAAACAGAAAAGTATTACGCAATATCGCAAGTCGAAACGCTCTTTATCGGACGCCAGCGACAGAAGGAATAATTCAATGCATTCCTTCTTGTCTATGCTCAGCTTCATCTCTTTTGCTGTACGCTTTGCGTGCCGCAAGAGAGAGACAAACGATCCTAAAGCTAGCTATATCAGTGCACATTATACGTGCTTTAGAGATTCGCACGTGCGTGCCAACGATTTTGGGTAATGCTTTAAACATTTAACTCGCGTAGACTGCTTTTCGTCTTGCCCGTAGTTAGATGCTCCCTTCTGTCGGCTATATGCGCCACAAATATACATATAAGTAATATGGCCAATCTGCCATGTTACAATAGTGTAATGATATTTTTATGAATTTAATATTATTTTAAAAAGAATGAATTGAATACAGAAGTATTCGACGATTGCTTGATTGATTTCAAAATTTTCTTAATAAATATTAATATACATGGGAAAAATTGTTATAAAACGTCCTATATATATATATATATATATATATATATATATATATATATATATATATATATATATATATGGGACGTTTCACGTCAACTCACCTAACAAAAAAATAGAATTCGTCGAAAATCTGTGAAAATGTTCTATTTGATACTCAAAATATACAAAAAAAATTTCAGAGGTCCAGGTCAAAGGGATCAGGATTTAAACGTGATGGAATTTTTCCAATTTTCCAAATTTTTTGCTAAATAAATATTTTAATGAATTTTTTCCTCAAAAACTATCGATTTTTCGTTAAAACTTAATAGAATACTTTTTCTTGGAAATTAGATGTAGAATTCACCTGAATTTTTGCAAAGTATAATATACTGATTTTTATGCTTACTTGATCGATTTAAACATACTATTTAGTATATCTAAAAGTCGAGCAGGTTAAATTGGCTTTTTAAAGTCTTATTTTTTTTGTTTTTTTATGAGGAAAAAATTTACGAAGCCTCCAGTTGGGCAGCATTCTCAAAGTTACTTAATTGTGCAAAAATTTCTGTAAAAATCGTTATTTTGGATCAATGATGAGATTCGTGATTGTTTTTCTGAAAAAGTATTGACTTTTGGGACAAATGTATGAAAATGTTTTTTATTGGAAATTGTATGTAAAATGTATGTAAATTTTTGTAAACCATTATTCGCTAAACATCACAAATTATAAACGAAATTTTGAAATTTTAAAATTTATTTTTTGTTAAATTTTTAGTATATATGGTTCATAATGTCTTAAATTATAATTTGTAAAAATATGTTCATATTCTACACATGATTTCCAATCAAAAACATTTTTATACATTTGTCCCAAAAATCAATACTTTTTCAGAAAAACAATCACGAATCTCATCATTGATCCAAAATAACGATTTTTACAGACATTTTTGCACGATTAAGTAACTTTTAGAAGGCTGCCCAACTGGAGGCTTCGTATATTTTTTCCTCATAAAAAAACAAGAAAAATAAGACTTTAAAAAGCCAATTTAACCTGCTCGAATTTTAGATATACTGAATAGTATGTTTAAATCGATCAAGTAAGCATAAAAATCAGTATATTATAATTTGTGAAAATTCAGGTGAATTCTACATCTAATTTCCAAGAAAAAATATTCTATCAAGTTTTAACGAAGAATTGATAGTTTTTGAGGAAAAAATTCATTAAAATATTTATTTAGCAAAAAATTTGGAAAATTCGAAAAATTCCATCACGTTTAAATCCTGACCCCTTTGACCTCGACCTCTAAAATTTTTTTTGTATATTTTGGGTATCAAATAAAACATTTTCACAGATTTTCGACAAATTCTATTTTTTTGTTAGGTGAGTTGACGTGAAACGTCCCATATATATATATATATATATATCCCTATATTATATAGTTAAAAAAATAAAAAAAACCTCCTCAGCTACCCCTCATTTTTCCTCCCCCTCTTTTTTATGCTTAAAACATCACAATCCACCCCTCAAAATAACGTAAAAATCTGTCTAGAAATGATCTTTTTTGAGAAAAAAAAACAGACACCCCTCTACTGCCCAAGTCACCCCTCTGCTACCCAAGTCACCCCTTTTGCTACCCCTCGTACGTCACTCACCCCCCCCCCTCAGATAATTTAGCTAAATTAACCTTATTTTATCGATGTACATTTGTTACTCGTTCTTTACACCACTACTATCACCCTTCCAATTACTACCCCTCCTCCTACCCCTCCTTCTACCCCTCATTTTTTCCCCCTCCAAAAAAATTAAAAGTTCCCCCTCAAAATAACGTAAAAATGTCTCTAAAAATGCCTTTTTTTAAAAAAAAAAAAAAAAAAGATTTCCCCTCAACCTCAGTCACCCCTCTCCTTCCCAAGTCCACCCTTCAGTCCACAAATCACCCCCTTACTAAACAAGTCACCCCTCTTGCTACCCCTCATGTCCCTAATACACTATTCATAATCATTTAGTGCTTATTTTTATATCGTTAATTAAATATTTAAATTTTACCAATATTTTTTTAAAAAACCTCCTTGTTTGATGACTCTAATACTTTAGAGACCAAATTTGGTTATGAAAAATATTGGTATTTAATTATCTTAAATATATTGATTCTTTATTTTATTTTTAAACGTCAATTATTTATTTGAAATATAAACTATTAAGAAAAAAGTTTTTTAATAATATATTTATGAAATACTTGCTTAAGGCTATATAATGGAATATATATTTAATACATAGTTAATAATATTATAGATTATTGATATAATTTTTTTCAACTATCAAATAATAACTACGTTCGTTAGACAACTTTCCACACCACCCATACTGAGACAAAAATAAAAAACTTCTACTTTCAACATTTAAGCTTACTTTTTTTTGGGTTCAAGCTGTATTTGCCTAAAAGTAAAGCACATTTTACTTTGTCTTGATTGTCTTGGTCAGAAAAACTTATTAAAAAATTTCCTACATCTAAAAGATTCTTCTTTCAGGTTAGCTTAAATTTGTTTTCTTGTTGTCTTGAGTTTATCTTGTGAAAGTTTTAAGTAGAAATTTTTATTTTTTTTATCAGTTTAACGAGGTATTTTCAATGGCGCGTTGGGTTTTTTTTGTTGTTTTCAAAGAAAAATTAAACAATAAAAGTGGTACCCATCGCCAGTAGCCCTACATAACCACTTTTAAAATAATATAAATTTAAAAAATTTTTTCACTTTTCTTTAAATGTCAAAAGTAAAAATGTTATTGTAAGTTTTTTATTAATTAAAAAAATAAAAATTATAATAATTATTAATTCATTTAGTTATAAAAAAGTAAAAATGAAAATTATATTGTTAATGGAAAATTTTATCTTTTATACTCTCAATTATTTATAATTATTACATTATGAATACATAATGTAATAGATCAATAATGAATAAGTAAATCACTATAAAAAAGTGATATCACAGATACAAAATAAAAAAGTAAAAGTCATGTAATCCTATAAATTAAGAGTCAGTCACAGGATATTTATCAGTAATAATATTTAAAAGATTTTATAAAAATACAAAATCAAAATCAATTTTTCATTTTAATATGTGAAGAACAACACAAAGTATCTCCCTATGTAAAGAACAGCATAAAGTATATGGTGTAAAGGGACAATAAGTACATATGACAGAAATATATTTTATGATAATTTTTTTCCTATATTTAAAAATTAACAAATAAAAATGAACAGACTAATAAAATTATCCAGTAATATCATGTTATTTTAAAATTGTTACATCCCATGGAACTACCCTTAAATTTAATTAGAAATTATTAAAACATTTTTTTTTCTCTTTAAAACAACGATAGTAAATTATAAAAACTAAGTTTCAACTATTTCAAAGCTTTGATTCAAAATCAGTTCCATGCGATGTACCGAGTCAGCACTTATCAACATTTTTATTGCGAAAACTCTCAATTGTACGAAAGTGTGAAGGAGAGACAGAGAAGGAAATAAATTAGGAATTTCATTAGCAAGCAGGCTAACGAACTTCTTGACGATTTTCTTGATGAATTCAAATACACGTCGAAGTTTGATTGGACGAACCATCTCCAGTTGCCCGGACACAAGGTTATAAAAACAACCTGAAGGTCTAGCAAGTCGCCTTTTGTCATAATAAGACAGTACCCGCAATAGTCGGCTCTGCTGGTCCACTGAGAAATTAGAATCAGTGTTAGAAAAATAAGTTATAAATTTTTAAGGTTTAGAAATTTAAACCATATTAATAATTAGCCTAGAAGCCTAATTTATTAATAATATTAAAATAATTAATCTTGTGTGATATCAGAATCTGTGGAACCTTACCTTGAAGGAAAAAGGAAAAATTCGTTCAACACAAATTCTATAAATAAATTATCTTGAGAGACAATTGTGCCGCTGACCAGAATAGAACCTGTGTTCAAGCAATAGAGGAAGGAACCAATCATTCTTGCCACGGACTTTCTCACCGTGTAATTTAAGGAGTCTGAGTATAGAAACGTCAGGACTATCGAATTGGAGTCAATTTCTTCTCTTTCTCTCCTAATTTTGTGAGTTATTCATACCAACGAAATTTATAAATTAACCTAATGAAAATTAAAGCATAAATCAGCAAGTAAGAATAGAAAAATTATATAAATAATCTTAGTTAATACTTAGAAATTGATATAAGATCATATAACTATTTTCCTTCATAAAAATTAAAGATAATTGTTGTGAGACTATTATTTAGAATAAGAACCTAACAGTAAGATACAAGACAATTATTTAATTAAATAAAAACTAATTAAAATAAAGTTTGTGAATCATTTAATTTATGAAAATATATATAATCCCTTTTCTCTTATAACTTAAATGTCTGTCTATATATATATATATATATATATATATATATATATATATGCATAACAAATATTCAAAAAAATAATAACTCGTGAATATGCACAAGTATTGTTAATATTATTATTGAGGCATTGATCATAACATTTAATTAAATACGAATTTTGGGGGGTAATTATCGTTATATTATCATTTCATCTATTTTAGAAATTCGAAGTTTTGGTTACGCTTGAAGTGTCACTTTGGTTACGTTCTTAAGTGTCACTTTGGTTACGTTCTTGAGTGTCACTTGGGTTACGTTTTTAAGCGTCACTTTGGTTACGTTCTTAGGTGTCACTTGGGTTACGTTTTGGGCGTCACTTTGGTTACGCTCTGGAGTGTCACTTGAGTTACGTTTTTGGGTGTCACTTGGGTTACGTTTTGAGCGTCACTTTGGTTACGCTCTGGAGTGTCACTTTGGTTACGCTATTAAGCGTCACTTTGGTTACGATCTTAGGCATCACTTCGGTTACGTTTCAGGAATACGTGATTCCTGTTGTGCTAAGGAAACGTGACCATCAGTTACGCTCAAGTGAAAGTTACGTTAATTATTATACAGATAAATAAATGTTGAGAAACATAAATTCTGATCAAAATTAGATCCAATTTAATTTCTACAATCAATAAAGATCAAGAAAAATCAATTTAAGAATTATACTTGTGAGTATTCCAACGAGTTATTTATTAAAATCAATACATCAGCAAAGGACAAGGTAAGTCCTGGGACGGTAGACTGGTTCCCAGCGAAAATAAATAATTTTTGTTAAGAACTCAACGACCGAACCTAGTCCGGTCGTAACAAATGGCATCCCTTGTGGGGAACCAGTAACACTTGTCACTTGCTTAAATAAATTTTATAAATCATAAATTACTTGATTAATTTAAAATAAAATTAATACCTTATAAAACTTTATATTGGCGACATATATAATTGTCATACAGTGAAGTAACAAGTTATATATATTTATAAAATTTTAATCTATACACCATAATTTAATAAAGATTGCACTACACTCAGGTAGTTAGATTCATAAGCGCTTAATCAGCTGACTGATTTAATATTAAGGTAATTTAAACTTATTTTACATCAAAAGAGAATAATCCCAATAACTAGACAAAATGGCTACTTTACAAGAAATAATGCAAATAAAAGATGCTACGGAGCGTAACAACGCTTTAGCTGAATTTCAAGCACGAGAACAAGCGGATAGAAGCATCCAAATTTTAGAACATCTGAATACTTCACATGATGCTTTGACCTCGTTAGCTACTAGTTTCACTATTCAGGCAGCAACTGTCCATATTCCATATTTTGACGGTACGAATCCGCCGTTGAAGGATTTTATACAAGACATTGAAAACGGAAGACAATTAATTCCTCCTGCACAGGAGAGATTACTTCTAAGATCTATAATAGCTAAATTGAAGGGTAAAGCACGGCATTCCATATTAGGACAAACTTTTAATACGATAAACGAATTAAAAGAACATTTGAAGAGTAGATTTGCCCCAAGCAGATCATACAGCTATTATATACAAACTCTGGCTAATGCGTGTATGGGTCAAAACGAAAACGTACGGGAATATCATGGCCGTCTAACTTATTTAGTAAACCTTGCTCAAGCCGCAGTAAGAGAAGATTTAGGAGAGGCTGAACGAAGGATCGATCAAACGCCTCAGCTACAAGTATTAGCATTAGAAGCCTTTTTAAGAGGACTACCGGACGAGTGGAGAACGTCTGTTATTATAGCCAACCCCCAAACCTTAGATGAAGCCCTAGAAGTCGCAAAAAACCTTGAAAAATACACAACAACTTCGAACATCATTCGCCCTCAAATCAGAATGATACAACAAGTGGACGAAACGAAGAAAGGTACCAGATTTTCAAACAAAAATGATCCGGAAATATTCAACAGAAATATACCCTATTATTATAATCATAATGACGTAGAATTTCCACACACCACAATAGAGGGAGGCCGCATCATTGCTCCTCCGCAACTAAGTTATAGGCCAAATTTACAACAGAATAAAACAGAACCCCATCCTGTGAGTATCTTGAAGAATCCTCGACCACAAACTCCTACAGGAACTACCTCTCCTGATTCTTCAATACCACCTAACTTCTATAATTATGGCCCTCAACAATTTCCTATGTATCCTCCTCCATTCTATCCACCTATGTATCCTAACTACTATAACCCTTATGCTTATCATCCAATGAACCCTGGATTAACTCCGGAACAAACATTTAACACCAAGCAATTCGAACCATCAAACTCTCAAAGTTTTCAACCAAGACCTTATTACCCACCACGGAATGGTGACTCACGGGATAAGACGAATAATGGATCTAGACCGACTTCGCCCTTCAGATCTAATGCTAACACCAATAACGCTTCTTTAAACTACCAGGGTGTTCGCCGAATGGACGTACCGGCGAACAAGACCCAATTTACTCGTCCCGTTCAAATCAATATAATAAGAGCGGAAGAATCCAACGATGTGCAAGGAGCAGAGGAAAGTGTCCCACAGTACGATTAAACGTCACAACTTTAAAGAACGAAGAAGGTGTCTTCATACTAGACACAGCCGCTGATATTAACGCGGTAAAACGAAATGCTCTCAAAGGTGACACACTGATTAACGCAGATGAAGCCATAACAGTAACAGGAATATCACCCTTACCCTTAGATACTGTAGGAACTGTGAACATGGAAATCTTAGGTTCAACACACGTGTTTCATGTTTTACCGTCAACTTCACCACTTGATCACGAAGCAATTTTAGGGTCCTCATATTTTCAATATGAGGCAGCCAAGGTCGATTATGAGCTAAAAGCCCTGGTCATAAAAAGTAGACCAATTGATCCAATACCGTTTTTGGATAGAAAAATCACACTATATGATCAGGAGTGTGGACTAAATTTCAATGACGAAAAAGGGGGTACAAAAGCTGCAAGCAAAAACCTTCAGCCGTCATCAGCTGAAAATAAGAGAAAGAAAAACCAGAGACCCAAAGGCGAGTCTGAAGAAGTCAACGTCCTTCAAGAACTACCGTTCCAATTTTTTAAAAGCGAAGTACCCAATAAGTCCATTAGTAAAATTAATCACCAAGGTAAAAAGGTAGGCTGCAACATCATCCACCGACTACCACCACGTAGTAAAGTAGCACTTAAAGTACCCACTACCAAACAATCAATTAATGGTGAGGCCTATTTACCTAGAGTCAATACGGCTCCTGGGGTATTCCTAGGGGAAGCCGCTGTGAATAACAAATCAAGAACGTGTTATGTAATGGCCATCAACACTCGAGAGGATGAAGTCGAGATTGAAATACCACCTCAAGACTTAGTGCCTTTTGAACTCGATGGATCTGAGGAAATGTTCGATGATGAAGAAGAAGAATTCGACGTTGACCTCAAACGAGATCGAATAGAGTATATCATGAACAAAATGACACGGGACCATCACTCAAAAGAAAAACTAAACCAAATGAGAGAAATCATAGAGACATTTCCCCATTTGTTTTATCTAGCAGGAGACATGGTGTCTCGCACGACTTATATACGACACCGAATAAACACAAGGGACGAAATACCAGTCTACACCAAACCCTATCGTTATCCACCAGCCCTACACGAGGAAGTACGCAAGCAAGTAAATAAACTTTTACAGGACGGATCGATACAAAATTCAAATTCTCCATATAACTCATCATTATGGATAGTCCCAAAGAAACCAGATTCCCAAGGGAACAAACGCTATAGACTAGTAATTGATTATCGGAAATTAAACGAGAAGACCATTCCAGATGCATATCCACTCCCTAATATTAATGAAATATTAGAACAATCGGGCGGAGCAAAATACTTCTCAGTTTTCGATCTAGCTAACGGTTTTCACCAGGTCGAAGTTTGTCCGGAAGACCGAAAGAAGACGGCTTTTACTACTCCCTACGGCCATTATGAATTCACAGTTATGCCGTTCGGCCTTTCTAACGCACCTCCGACCTTCCAAAGGCTCCTAGATCAAGTAATGCTGGGAATGCAAGGCACAGAAATTTTTGTTGACCTAGATGACATAATAGTTTATGCTAAAGACCTAAACGAACACAAACAAAAGATATTAAAAGTTTTCAATCGATTGTCAGACGCAGGATTAAGACTACAAATCGACAAATGCGAATTCCTAAAACCAGAAGTGGCTTATTTGGGTCACAAGATCGGCAGTTATGGAATAAAACCAGACCCAGGGAAGATAAACGCAGTTAAGAATTTTCCCAAACCCAAATCTACCACTAATGTTCGACAATTCTTGGGCTTAGCAGGGTATTACGGAAGGTTTATTAAAGACTTTGCATTTAAGTCAAAAGCACTAAATACGTTGTTAAAAAAGGGAAACAAATTCGAATGGACAGAGGAGCAACAGAAAAGTTTTGATACACTTAAACGAGCCTTATGTAAAGCTCCCATCTTAATAAATGCAGATTTCAACGAACCTTTTATTTTAACAGTAGACGCCTCAGATTATGCATTAGGCGCTGTCCTTAGTCAGGGCAGTCCAGGACAAGACCGCCCTGTGGCCTATATGTCACGATCTCTTAATAAAAGTGAGAAAAATTATTCTACAACCGGGAAAGAATGTCTTGCAGTAATATCTGCAATACTGTATTTTAAACACTACCTTTACGGTCGACATTTCACTGTATATGGCGACCACGAACCCCTGACCTGGATAGAAAGCATAAAGGACCCTATGAGTAGGCTTAATCGCTGGAGAGCCAGACTGAGAGGTAACGAATATACATTTATATATAAGCCAGGCCGTCTAAACACCAATGCTGACGCACTTTCTAGAAACCCTGTGGATGTTAAAGTGAACGAGGATTCATCAGATAACGAATCGATAACTGATAAAGAATCAATCCCAGACCCACTAAAAATTATGGCCTTTCCACTCAAGGCAGGAGAACCTAAACCAACTAAAGCATCACTGGCCAGACAGGCAGCAACAACCACCAAGGTAAATACTTCAGACCAAGGAAACCCAAAACCTACCCGAGGACGTAAGAAAGGAGGTAAAAATGCACCATTGTTACCACCTCTTGGATGCACTAGTAATCAGGCCGATTTAGAAGGAAGCACTATAGCAAAAAGGGTTCGCTTTAGAAAACAGAACGAACCCGTTATTAATGCTCCAACGTCCGCCTCAATAGATACAGAAGAATCTAACACTATTCCTAGCCTTGGACAAGAAAGTGAGAACACAGAACTTGAATTCCGAGTCGTGTCAGAGGAAGAAATAATACCTATACCCTTGAAGGATCTATCAATTATGCCTTCTCTTTTAACCAAAGAGGCTGAACCTTCTGATACAGAAACAGAATCAGAAATGGATCAAGGAAGTAAACCCTCGGAATTACCATTACAGCAAGATAACGTGGATGAGCACAGACCGGCCGAACCCACGGCCTCAAATTATCTTCCTACGAAAACAGTAATATGTCAAAAACGTCAATCTATAGATTCATCTTCCTCATCGGAAGATGAAATGCCTAACCCTCGCTTTCAATCTACTATGAGGAAATCCTTAGCAACTGAAGAAGAACAGGAAAGTTATAAAGATATAACGAAAGAACTAGAAGCCACCAAATTTACACCGGAAGAAACTAAACAATTTCTGGAAGAATTTGACGGTGGATCCTATTTCTCCATGAATACTTACCTTCGTAATCCCGACGAAGAACCCGAGGGGGAAGGAGAGATGGAAATTGAACAATGTAGTGACTCTAGTGATGATGGCACCATAGATTGGGAGGGCGGACAAGGAAGAGTATTTCCTGAAACAAGAGAAACAAAATCTTTACCAAATTCACCAAGTAATAAAAACCAAAAGGAGGAGAGAGAGATAGACACAGCAGCCTGGGTGAAGGACCAAATAAGGGAAAATGCAACTCCATTCCCAGCATATAAAGAACCTGCAGCTCTAACACATAAGTCACCAATCCGAGGTCCCATAGGACGCTCTACTCCGTTCACCTCACGACTCCACCAGCCGTCAGAATTGTGTCATTTATCAACTATAAACCAAAGCGACGACGACGAAGGAAACGAAAGTAACAAAAATGTCAATCAATTACCAACTCCTGCGAGAAAATCTGAACCTCTTCCCAAACGTCTCGATATCAATACTCAACCTACCGAAATGTGTGGAAACTCTAAGACGAACACATCTTTAAAGCCACAATCTAAAGATAACAAAGTACGTTCAACACCCTTCGCAACACATTTTAAGCCCTTGACAGATTGGAGTAAACTATCTGTAATACATGAACCTAATCAAGAGGAATCAGGACTTGAACCTGATATAATGACTACGATAACTCCAGAAGTTTCTGAACCTGCAGAACCTATACCAAGACAACCCACGAGTAACAATCTTGATACCCAGGAAGAGAATTGCTCAATTGAAATACCAGAATCCTTAACTGACAAAGAAAGAAACGATATTCATGCACCAAGCATCTACAACGAGAAAGAATCTAACGAAATATTACAACCTCATTTCAACAAAAATAAGAAAATAAGAGTCCTTACTACCAGAGAATGCCTGACATTCACGAAGGACAACCTAGTTCATTTTGTATCAGCAGACATGCAGATGATAGCTGAAAACAATCAACTTTTATACGACATTCAGGCAATAAACAAAGATCATTTAGCGAATTTACAACCTACCGTTGGAGAAGCAATGGTCACTAAATTTCGGAAACGGTACATATTCAGCTTAGTAGTCACGGAAAGTTATAAAGATAAAATAAAACCATCTAATATAAAAAAATGTTTTGAAGCATTAAGGGAATTCCTAGTAGAAAAACAAGTGAAGTCTTTCAGAATAGCAAAAAGGGGCGAAATCACTGATAAACTCCCGCAGAACGAACTTCTCTTACTTCTAATAAAATACCTGCAACATTTAGATATTACAATGGAAGTATGCATGGGCATTTGTAAAGTTCCACCACCAGAAGCAATAGAAAACATCTTAATTAAAAGTCATACCAGTCTATTTGGCGGTCACAGAGGCATGGGAAAAACTTACCGAAGAATAAGAGAACGTTATTATTGGAAGGGAATGAAAAAAGAAATAGAAGAATTTGTGAGGAAATGCGACGTTTGTCAAGAACAAAAGTTAACTCGAATCCGAACTAGAGAGCCGATGATCATAACAGATACACCCTCTGAACCTTTTTATAAGATAGCCATAGACACAGTAGGACCATTACCTATTACTACTTCCGGTAACAAACACATATTAACCATTCAATGCGTTTTTACAAAATATTGCATAGCCGTCCCTATACCGAATCTGACAGCTATAACTATAGCTGATACTTTGGCTAGACACTTCATCGCCCAATTCGGAGTACCAAGAATAATATTGTCGGATAATCATAGGAGTTTTAAGAGCCAATTACTACAAGAATTGTCAAAGATTTTTGAGATCGAACTTAAAAATACTACAAGATTCCACCCTGCTTCCAATGGCTCTTTAGAACGTAGTCATGCTATGCTTGCTGATTATCTACGTACACGAGGATCTGGCAAACAAGATTGGGATAAAATAATCCCTTTTGCCATGTTCGAATACAATACCTCAGTTCACTCATCCATCGGTTGCACTCCATTTGAGCTGATATTTGGAAGAATCGCACGAACTCCAAATGTAACACTCGACGAATTCAACATAGAAACCTACAATGATTATTTATGTGAACTTATTAGATGTTTAAGAGACCTACGAGAAACGGCTAGAGATGATCTCATACAATCAAAATATAAAAGTAAACAACAGTATGATAAAAAGGCACGACCCCAAAACCTAGAAGTAGGAATGGAAGTATTTGTTCTAAGAGAACCTCGAAAAGGGAAATTAGACAGATTTTATAATGGAAGATTCATAGTGAGAGAAATCTATAAATCCAATAATGTCCTCATCGAATCCACTAATGGAAAACGATTAATCAAACATATGGATAAAGTCAAAAGGGCTTACGGATAATTACAAAAAAAAAAAAAATAATTTTTTTTGTAAAATTACATTAATTACGTTTGAAATTTTTATATGTTACAGGAAATAAAACAAGCTCAAGATAACGAATAAAATGGCTATAAGCTACTTAACCAACATCCTTATAGTATGGACCACAATCACGTCGGTAGCAAATTCTAGAGAACCAATTTATCGCATCACACCCTTACAGAAAAATCCAGGAATCTTCTATGAGGCTCAAGGCGAAATAAAACTCATACGCAGCCACTGCCGAATAACCATAATTTTGGACTTGCAAAACTTAAGGGACCCAATTCCTTGGAAGAAGACCCAACTACAGAAAACTTACAACGACTGCTTAAAGGTATTCGAAAATAAATGTGACGAATATATTCCCATTAATTACTATCAAAAGAAACTCGACGATCTTCAATCGCGATTCGACGAACTTACTAACATCCTTGTTCCCACCACCCCGACCACCATAGGAAATAATTTATCTCCCACGCTAGCAAAGAGAGGAGCTCCTATAGAATTCATAGGATGGGCAAGCAAAAAACTGTTCGGTACCATGGACGCGGAAGACAGAGAACAAATCAATCAACAAATAAATACTCTATACCAGAGTCAAGAGTCACTTTCTAACCTAGCAGCAAATCAAACACACATAATTAGTTCGGACCTAAATCACATTCATCAAACCCTTAACAACTACAAAGAAGAACTTAACAAATTGCATAATGGTGTGTTAAATATACTCAACACTGCCTCTACGGTACAATCAGTAGAAAATAAAAGCCTCGCAGCTCAGTCCATGATAATTTGGTCAGCACAATTCGCACAATCGTTAGATTCCCATTTAGACTCTCTTAAAACCTTACTTAACACTATCGAAAGCACCAAACATGGACATCTACACCCCTTAATTTTGAGTCAAAATCAATTTCAAACCTTACTTACGGTAATAAATAAACAAAATAACGACCATACCCTTCCGCTCGATCATTCGAAAATAACGCTGGATAAATTATTGGCACTTTCTCAAACGAACATCTTTCTAATCCAAGGAAGATTGAACATGATAATAGATTTTCCCCTCACAGATCACACAAAATTTCTAAATTATAAAATCCACACCTTACCAATACCCAAAGAAATTTATAATAACCTTACAGGTTACGCAAGTATAAAACCAGCATACAGTAACCTAGTAGTTACTCCCGATTCACAAAAATATTTTCTCACCGACGCCAGTTACGTAAAAGATTGTTTGAGGAATAAAGAGACCTATTTTTGCCTACCAAAATATCCAATACTCTCTCCCTCAAGCCCGCATAGTTGCGAATATTCACTATATTCACAACCGACCACACAATCTCTAAAAACTTGTAATCTACTAATCACAACTGACCCTAAACCCTACTGGAAAAAGTTGGACTCAACAGACGAATGGCTTTACTCAACTTTGAAACCAATGCCCTTACACATCACATGTCAAGGAAACTCAGGTACAAACGTACAGTTACAGGAAACAGGACTATTCACGTTACACGGCCAATGCACCGCCCATAATCAAGACATAACTATCTATGGAGTAAATACTATAAACGTAAATGACACTTACATGTACAACCCTAATATAACCTACGACCTACCCCCACTATTATCTCTCCAACAACCTCCAACCTTTTTCACCCTACCAGGAACCCTAAAAACCGAAACCACAGCACAATTAAGAAAATGGACACAAAACAATAATATTATCTCATTGCAAGAGATAGAGTCAAAATTCCGAGAAATAGCCAATAACCACCACGAGCGCAACCGCAGTTACACTATTGTTGCAGCTGGCTTTACCACCAATCTGATAATAGTGACAATCACAATTTTTTTGGTTTGGAAATGTCAAACCTCAAATTGCAAAAAAAACCCCATCCGTTACGAAAACCCAAATCCAATAAACCTACAAGAATATAACAAGAAACAAGCAGAAACAATATCCGATACTACCTACCTCACAGTTCAACCCTTACAACAAGTCCCCACGAATCATAGTACCCTCGTAATATCTACACTACCTAATCCTGGAAATAGTAACCATGAAGGACAAAACCATACTAATAGAAACTTTGAAAGATCACTGTCAATCTGCTCCCTGAACGCGGAGTTACCCCCACAAAGTATAACATACGCCTAAACTAGACCATCACGTTATTATTTAAAAATTTTTTTTTATGTACAATAAATTAAGGAAGGACTAAATATGGAAATACCTTGACACCCAATTAACAACGTTCACCAGTATAATAATCCTTACCGTTCGAGTTTTTATAAAAATTTCATCGAAAATTATAAAATATAAATCATTGCCATTCATTCGTATTAATAAACCATAAATAATAAAGGGGTCAGAGAAATTAAATAGTGGCATATGAAAGATAGTAACCAGGTAACACACGTCTATTTATGTTAAGGAGTACCTTAGCTTTATTATACTCATTTTTATATTACAAAATATATAATGTTATAAAAATAATAAATTTTACTTCGCATATAAAAAAAGAAAAAAAATTTTTATTATGAATATAATAGATTTTACTATTTCAAATAGTAATGTCGAGTCGATGATCTCAAAATTTTTCTATCAAATTGAAAATATAGTGTGTAACATATGTAGACGATTCGAAATTTTATAAGTAACATATAATAGTAATGATATAATTTAAATTTATATTAAATCATAAATTAAATAAAAAAATTAAAAAAAAAAAAAAAAAAATTCAATGTCAAACTACGGGTACAATATGGTGGTTTTTGTTACAATCTATAGTTGTATTTACTATAGGATTTCTCTCAGCGTATGAAACAATAGTAACGTATTAATCAAAGCTAAACCCTAGTACCCTATATAATGCAAATAAACTAACCTAACCTTAAATGTAACTTACAAAGGCAATCAACTCGTAGACTTTTGGCCGGGTCAGTCGGTTCTCCGTTGGCGACCTTTTCCTGTAACAAGAAGATAAAGAAACCAAAAGATTAATTACCGTTCTAATTGAATGTTTAAACAAACGCGCAACGCTTAAATAATAAATTAACACGCTATACTGAACTACAGTAAATATGGACGACACCTTTAAATCTAATATAATTTATAACCAGAAATAACGGTCAGGCGAGAAGTCTGAATGCGTGAGTTAAAGTCGTCTTAAAATTTTATTATCTTTCATGAAATGCATGCAACCAAAAATTACATTAAAGAAAGTTCTTAATAAATAACCATCTTACCAGATCAACTTTCTTTTTGATGACACACCCTACAACGATGAGGAGAAGTCGTCACACATGCGGCATGAGAAAACACCCCACATGTGCATCGTACCGAAGGTTCCGAGTATACGATTGTCTTCAGGCATTCGGAACAAACACCTACACTGGGAACGCTAGGAATTTCCCCATCGTCCAACTTAAGTGGATCAGCTTCCGATTTCGCCGAACGCTTCTTCTCACGGTGCCTGCGCATCCTAATTTTAGCACCCTCTCTTCTTTTCACCTTCTCCTCTTCCGTCTCAATTACCGGACGCTTTATATTCCTTTTCCCCTTTCCCTTGGGCTGAACCTTAGTATCCGACACCGAGCCCGTTGGATCCCCTAACGGAAGACCCGCATCAATCCTAACCGGACCTTCTTGGTTTTCGCCCGCCTCAGTACTACCACCAGCATTCACAATGTTCTCCAACACTCCCATCGAATCCTGAACCGACATCTGCATATATGCGGCCCCCGTCGGATTAAGTGGTGACACCGGTGAAACCATAGGTCGATAAAATCTACGGTCGTCCTGCGCCCTAGTAGCCTCATCGACTTCACCGTCCCCATTTAGACTCTCAGCACTATAACTGGCCTCTGAGCCGCCACTCATAGCGTATTCACCGTCCACACCACTAAGGTATAATACCTTCACCCCAGAAACACCTTCACCCACACACTGAACGCCTTGACTCACTAATTCTCGGAAACCCACGCCGCACTGCACCCCAACATGATTACTAATGTTTTCCTTCTGTCCACCCACACTCTTACTCATCAACTCCACTTGCACTCCCACACTTATCATCTCCGGCCGAACTGCCCCCTCAACCCTAGAGACACTAGGTTGATTGGCATAAAACCTTAGGGCATCAAGGAGCCCGTTTACAACCGTCCGATTTTGACCGCTAGCAGAGGCACTAGGTTGATTGGCATACACCTTTACGACATCAAGGAGGCTGTTCACAACCTCCCGAACTTGACCATTAGCAGACATAATGAAGAACAACCTATAAAATCAAAATCGTCCTTTTTTTTTATTCTAAAAACAAACAATCTTGACTTAATAACATCATCAAGTCCCTATGATAACAACCAAAAGAAGTTACACACGAATTTTGCTAATGTATTCGATTTTTAAAATATATTTTAAGAAACCCCATTATGGTAACTACACTGTTAAAAACGTATTATTAAAATTTAGATGAAAGTGAGGGAAGATCATTTCATAAACTTCTATTGAATAATATTCGGTAATAATTTTTCCCTTCAACAACAAAAAATCCATGCGCGCAAGCGCACCCTATATCTAATCAATGTATATAAATTTTAATGATTGACTGTTAATATAGTGTTATTATTTTCTGTTCATTATTAAATAATAGTAATTTCATATCTACTAATAGTAAAGAAATTGATGTTATATACTAATGTATCAGAGCAGTTTACGCAGCATCAGTGAATTTATAGACACGGAAAACTTCGAGAAAAATAAATCTCATTTAAAAGATATATTATCACGATATTCATTTTCTTACTATTATTTAAAAAAAAAAAAAAAATTGAAGAAATAGTAAGCTTTTAAATTATTTTTTTTTAAATTTCTTAAATCTTTCAAAATTTAAATAACATAAACTATTCTGTTTTTCAATACAATGTAATGTAGCTTATAAAAACGACTTTTCCAATTTTATCATCACTTCAAATTTCACATTTTTAAGGAGACATAAAACGGACATTATACCTACACATAAATATTGACTATCTCCACGTTTTAGTGCAAAATTTCAGGAAAAGAAATGCATTAGATGGTATAATTTTTAAAATAGTTCAAATCAATTCTTAACGATATGTATATCGTTCCTATTTTTAAAATGCAAATACAAATAAAAATTCTAAATTTTATTTTCTTAATTATAGTAATTATATCATTCTTCCAAACAAAAGATTTTTAATTTTATTTTACAGATAAACTGTTTACTCTAAGCGTGATTCAATTGAATTTTTAAATTAAATAAACAAACTTTTAAAATTTGTACATTTTAGGCAAATATTATACTATATTTTTGAAAAAAAAAATTTTTTTTTTAAGCTGTCAATCTAGAAATAATTTATATACTAAATTATACTATCGAAATTTAATTTCTTATCGTTTTTTTTATTATTTATTTAAAAATATTCCGAAATATTTAAAATCTTATTTACCAAATTACTTGCCAGGCTCATATTAGATAAATATTTTATGATATTGATATAAGCTAAAAAGTTCATGACATCTGTATTTTCTAAATTTATTCCTTTTTAAAAGAGAGAGAATTCAGAAGTAAGTGGCATTAAATTGTTACCAAATTCCAATTTGAAATATACAATAACAAATGAATATAGAGCGGTACTTCGCACTCCCGACAACTTTACACAAAGGGAATTTTTGTGAGCGGAAGTAAGCGATGGTTATACTAATAATTATAGTAAATCAAATCTCGTTTTTCGATAATCATATAATTCAATTCAACGCACCAATCACGTTCTTGGTATAAAATGTTTCACAACATCCGGTCATCGTTTTTTTAAGAGGATATTAATTAATATTAAATTTATAATAATAAATTAAAGTCTTGATAAATTTCAGTTCTATATATATCATAATCAATATATTAAATTTAATACAAATGACTTAAGTAATTATTAAGTTAATAACATTTTCATTTGTGTCGAATATTAATACATTTTCGATTATAATACTGAATTTTAATAATCATATTATTAATTTCAATAACCATTATCTTAATCTTAAAATTTCCTGAATTAATTTAAATAATTTTTCATTAATTTCAACAATTTTTTTTTGTTAAATAAGTTTAAGTGACATTATTCTTGAATTTAAGATACGTTTTATCTTAAATGCGTACTAAATTTAAGAATATCTTTAACAGTGAATATAAAAAAAAAAATTTTTTTTCCCTCCCTCTTTCAAACAAAAGATTTAAACTTTATTTTCTTTCAAAATTCTCCTACTGTCGTTATATGTGACAATGCTAAGACGCGCGGACAGCGTAACTTAGCACGAGCGCACGTAACACAGCACAGAACATAACAAATATATTTGCCTTGCTTATGTCCCTTTCTTAGACAGAACGATATATATATATATATATATATATATATAACCTAACATGTGTAAATCAAACTTAAAACCAACTATTAACGAACCAAACGTGGTTATTAATTGTAGAACAAACATGGAATTCAATCCTTTTTTTTATATAACCAATAAAAGTACCTATTGCAACATATTATTGTTTCAAGGTATTTCTATCGAGATGAGAGAAAGCGCTGTATTTGTGCAAGTGAGATAGAAATTTGAGATTTGTACGAGTAAAACGAGACAACGGTATAGCATTCGATAATACACATTAAATGTCACATTGCTTTGAACTCTCGGTTATGATTGAAATTAATGATTATTAAATTATATCTCTAATCCATGAATCTATGTATTATTAGGTTGTCATTTTTTTTTGTAGCAAAATTGTTAAAATATTTTAAAGTATTATTCTACAACTAATAAATATAAAATAAAATATTTAAATATGTTCCCTTCTCACAGTTAAAGATAACATTAAATTTAATATAAAATATGAAACCGGCTCCCAAACATTTTATTAAAACTAATAATTTTATTGAAATTTTTAATATAAAATTGAATAAAAATTAAACAAAATTGAAATTTCAATAACAGTATCAGAAGTGAGTTTCATAATTTTTAACAGTGTATATAAAATAATTCTTGAAGTTTATTAATTAACCTTAATTTTACTAACTTTTATTAGTGCTTTCAACAGTTATATAAATTAAATACAAGATTTTTAAATTTTATAAAGTTCGCACTCTTCTCACGAACCCAACCATGCATTTTTCTTTTTTTCCAATTGAGAAATCCGATTTTTCATTATAAACAAACTATTAAGAAAAATTATATTGCTCACCTCTGCAAACTTATAAAAAAGAAAAACCCAAACTACAACGCCACAAAAAAAAAAAAATTTTTTTTTTGAATCACAAATACAGTTATTCTGTTCATTCACAATACAGTTCAATTAAAGTTGACTGTAAACACTGTACATTCACTAATCATAACTAAAATACGCTTTTCTTCTCTCTACGAAATATCTATTCACAAATAATTAGTCCTTATAAATAAACCACGAATAATTTTTTATGGAATGCAACAATCAACAGGTGCTCGCGATTATACATACAACCACACTGCATAATTAATTTTAATAACGAACGTCAACATAATGAGCGCAGCACTTGACGGACAGCTTCATAACGAGCGCCACTTAGAAGTTACATCGGGCAACGAACATAATTTTTTCCCCACGCGCACTACTACACCCGCGCGTAGTAACACTAGAGGCCTATTCTACTACAGATAAGACGGCGTACGACGCTTGAATCAAGTCACCGATGACGACGTTATGACGTAACACGTACACATATCGCGAGCTGCATACATATTATTGTATCATGTATTGTTATACTACACATATATATGAATATTGTACTAAATATGCAATGTGCGTATATGTATGTATAGATTGTCTCCGGAATTTTTCATTTATAACAAACTACAAGACAATATATAGTAAATAACGATATTATAGCAACCTATGAGTTAAACTATAAACCCACATTCTACTTTAAATATTACATTGAAAAAGAAAATTTTTTTTTCTCGATATTTAACAATGAAAGCTCATCAGAAGCCAAAAATACCAAAATTTTTTTTTCCACGTTTTTAAACTCTGATTTTTTTTTGAACAAGCATTATAATTCAAAATCCCTTCGAATATAATTATATACATAAGGAAACATCAATTAAAATTTTAGCCATAAGTGCTACTTTTATAAATATGTTTTAATTAAAAACTTATTTTAAATTAATAAAAGGAACACTGTAAACAGTAATCAATATATAAAGAAATTTACAATCATGGTGTTCAAGCGATATATCAATGAAATTACTCTTAAAAATCATTTCACAAAACAGTACGAGGAAAACGAAGGGATTCCAGAGACGGACCCATATATATATGTATATATGTATATATATAAAACCTTACCTCACAAATTTCCTTCTTGAAATTTTATTAACTTTTATTAATAAACCATTAAGTTTTGCTTATGTCACTCCGCCTAGGATCACAGCTTCTATCGGCCAATTCCTACGGCTGCCCCACCTAAATTTCAATTTTTTTTTTCTTCTCTTCCTTTTCTCTTCCTCCATTTATTATTAATTATTTTAATTTTTAATGTTTCTGGTAGGCAAGATAACGAAAAGAGACTTCTTATAAAAAAAAAAAAAAAATTTTTCTTTTTATCTCTATTTTTATTTATAAATATATACATAATAACTTACAATGCTAAAACATACAACCTCACAAACCCCGCATATACTACCATCACATCTCGCGTAATTTCAATCCTTAATAACTTTCCACTAACCACTAATTCTAGCACCTCATAAAAAAAACATACAATACAAATTAAAGTCACTATCACCAAGATAAAAAACATCACTCGCCGACCGATTCATTCTTCTAAAAATACGAGTAATGGCCCAAAACCCAAACTGAAACAAACAAATTTTATTATTTTTTTTTTCTCCTTTTCCTACGACTAGTATCATAAAAAAACGAAAAAGAACTTACATCCACATTTCTCAAACAATAGTACGGAGTTGGCGGAACGAAGTCCTGATAGTCCAGGGGCAAGAAAAGAGACTCCTGCAGAGCCTCGTTCCTGCACCTCAGATAGCGCCTCAGCAGCCTCAGATCACGCCACCGATAAAACTAGAAGAAAATTTTTTTTATATATATATAACTTACCATCCCTTAAACCCAAATAAAAACAAAAAAAGAGGGAGATATTACAATCCTACCTGTGCATAAACCATGACCCTTTTTCTCTTAATTAACTTTCTATGATTCCAGCAGCACAATTCACTCTGGACGACAGATTGTTACTGCTGCTTATATACAAAAAAAAAATTCATTGATTTAAAACAGCTCCCCCCCCCTTTCCTCTCCGGTTTAGATTTCACTTAAGATACACACTAAACCATAGCTGCTATATCAGCGAATTCCTCGCCTTATAACGACGAAATCGCCTAACTAACAATTTGAAAAAAAAATTTTATGACTATACTATGATCGAACACTTCAGTGCAAACGCAACCTTAACCACGATAACAATAATTCCTCTAATACCGACTAATTTTCTTACGGCATAATCTATTACCAATAATAACTAATAATTAACAATCCCCTTTTCTATTAATTATCTCAATAATATTTACTGCTAAACTTCACTCTAAATCAAAATTTTCATACTAGTTGTGTTGTGCATTAGTGTTGTATATAAAAAAAAAAAGAGAAAAAGAAAGGAAAATAAACCCAAAAAGCTTAACTCTATTCTCTATTATCAACATCGTACGCTACATAAACGACACCTTCAGAAAATATAAAATTCAATTGAGGCAAATCTACGAAGATATAAGGAGGATGGAAGATTTACCTGCTTACCAGAACATAAACAACTGTTACCAACACGTAACAAGATATCTCTTCGAAAGAGCAAGTTGGAACCTCGCAACTCAGATATTTCCATACGGATGTACCAACAAAGAATGTAACACTCGGTTCTTAGAGGAAGTAAGAAACACCAAATGGCAAAAGATAGCAGAGATGATCGAAAACCTAAATATGAACTACAATCAAGAAATAAAAACATACATATCACGAGTAACCTGTACAGCTAATTACGAAATAACATATAGCTACAGAAAGATGCAACACCCAACCGTTCAGTGGCGTGTAAAATATCGCAGAGTACGAACATCAATAAAGGAATTACTGACAACATTAACGAAACCCGACTGTTGGGATTTTGAGCTCAATATCGAGTCCTTCGAATAAAGCTAAACATTGGTGGTCAATCTATAACATCTAGAAGAAACAATAATTTCACGGCTACTTCAAGAACAACAAAACAAGACAACTTTAGCTAAGTTCAATAAAAATAATTCAATTCAAGAAATCTAACTTCCAATTAAGTAAACAATTATCTTACATTCTGCATAACGTTAATATATATGTTAAAACGAATTATTTATAATCTAAGCACTTCAAATTTTATTCAATATACCGTACATTTTTTTTTAGATTTAAGAAAATTTTTTTATTACTTCAAAACTTCTAGTAGGTAACCACATTTACTATAATTCATTAAGAAAATTTTTTTTCTCTTTCTTTCTCTTAGAAACAATATATATATATTTAGTTCAAACCATAAATTCAAAATTAGTTTATCAAAGAATAACAAAACTAATGTTACAATAAAAGTCAAAGTGTCGAAGGTAATTAAACATCTTATAACCAATTACATTATCTAACACCTTACCTATAAACCAGTTGCCTGATTCAGCCCATTCTGCGACTCTTACGCTGATTGTCGGGACGACAATCGACCTGAGGGGGAAGGTGTTACATCCCATGGAACTACCCTTAAATTTAATTAGAAATTATTAAAACATTTTTTTTTCTCTTTAAAACAACGATAGTAAATTATAAAAACTAAGTTTCAACTATTTCAAAGCTTTGATTCAAAATCAGTTCCATGCGATGTACCGAGTCAGCACTTATCAACATTTTTATTGCGAAAACTCTCAATTGAACGAAAGTGTGAAGGAGAGACAGAGAAGGAAATAAATTAGGAATTTCATTAGCAAGCAGGCTAACGAACTTCTTGACGATTTTCTTGATGAATTCAAATACACGTCGAAGTTTGATTGGACGAACCATCTCCAGTTGCCCGGACACAAGGTTATAAAAACAACCTGAAGGTCTAGCAAGTCGCCTTTTGTCATAATAAGACAGTACCCGCAATAGTCGGCTCTGCTGGTCCACTGAGAAATTAGAATCAGTGTTAGAAAAATAAGTTATAAATTTTTAAGGTTTAGAAATTTAAACCATATTAATAATTAGCCTAGAAGCCTAATTTATTAATAATATTAAAATAATTAATCTTGTGTGATATCAGAATCTGTGGAACCTTACCTTGAAGGAAAAAGGAAAAATTCGTTCAACACAAATTCTATAAATAAATTATCTTGAGAGACAATTGTGCCGCTGACCAGAATAGAACCTGTGTTCAAGCAATAGTGGAAGGAACCAATCATTCTTGCCACGGACTTTCTCACCGTGTAATTTAAGGAGTCTGAGTATAGAAACGTCAGGACTATCGAATTGGAGTCAATTTCTTCTCTTTCTCTCCTAATTTTGTGAGTTATTCATACCAACGAAATTTATAAATTAACCTAATAAAAATTAAAGCATAAATCAGCAAGTAAGAATAGAAAAATTATATAAATAATCTTAGTTAATACTTAGAAATTGATATAAGATCATATAACTATTTTCCTTCATAAAAATTAAAGATAATTGTTGTGAGACTATTATTTAGAATAAGAACCTAACAGTAAGATACAAGACAATTATTTAATTAAATAAAAACTAATTAAAATAAAGTTTGTGAATCATTTAATTTATGAAAATATATATAATCCCTTTTCTCTTATAACTTAAATGTCTGTCTATATATATATATATATATATATATATATATATATATATAACAAATATTCAAAAAAAATAATAACTCGTGAATATGCACAAGTATTGTTAATATTATTATTGAGGCATTGATCATAACATTTAATTAAATACGAATTTTGGGGGTAATTATCGTTATATTATCATTTCATCTATTTTAGAAATTCGAAGTTTTGGTTACGCTTGAAGTGTCACTTTGGTTACGTTCTTAAGTGTCACTTTGGTTACGTTCTTGAGTGTCACTTGGGTTACGTTTTTAAGCGTCACTTTGGTTACGTTCTTAGGTGTCACTTGGGTTACGTTTTGGGCGTCACTTTGGTTACGCTCTGGAGTGTCACTTGAGTTACGTTTTTGGGTGTCACTTGGGTTACGTTTTGAGCGTCACTTTGGTTACGCTCTGGAGTGTCACTTTGGTTACGCTATTAAGCGTCACTTTGGTTACGATCTTAGGCGTCACTTCGGTTACGTTTCAGGAATACGTGATTCCTGTTGTGCTAAAGAAACGTGACCATCAGTTACGCTCAAGTGAAAGTTACGTTAATTATTATACAGATAAATAAATGTTGAGAAACATAAATTCTGATCAAAATTAGATCCAATTTAATTTCTACAATCAATAAAGATCAAGAAAAATCAATTTAAGAATTATACTTGTGAGTATTCCAACGAGTTATTTATTAAAATCAATACATCAGCAAGGGACAAGGTAAGTCCTGGGACGGTAGACTGGTTCCCAGCGAAAATAAATAATTTTTGTTAAGAACTCAACGACCGAACCTAGTCCGGTCGTAACAAAATCAAAGAAAAAGAATAATCATAAAATATGTTTCCGTTGACTCCCATATGGAAACAATTTTTAGATATAATTGTAAATAACTGTTAATAACTGTAAATAAATGTAAATAAATATAAGCAACTGTAAATAGCTGTAAAAAAGGGTTAAAAAAAGTGGGAATTGAGACATAAATAACAGTTATTTACAATTATTTACAATTATTACATTATGAATACATAATGTAATAGATCAATAATGAATAAGTAAGTCACTATAAAAAAATGATATCACAGATACAAAATTAAAAAGTAAAAGTCATGTAATCCTATAAATTAAGAGTCAGTCACAGGATATTTATCAGTAATAATATTTAAAAGATTTTATAAAAATACAAAATCAAAACAAATAATGTAGTCAATTACTAACCATTCAGACAATAAATACAATCACACCTTAACCTATATAGGACATCACATTATAATAAATTACATATAAATAGAAAATAAAAATAAAATCATTTGAGGCCAAGCAAATATTTTCCGACTTAAAGTAGACTATAACATGGTTAATTTTCATCTTAGTGTTATTATTTCATAAATATACTTCGTATATTGTTAAAAGTCGTTATGTATGTGGTTCAAATATGTAAATTTGGATTTCAAATAAACAGATAATAATAAATGGGATCACGCAGACGAAAGTCGAATTTTATTACTAAAGTTCAGCTTTTGTCGACGCCATTTTTCCTCCATCATCTTACCATTTTAAATACCAATAGCAGTGCAACATTAACTCAGTGGTAAGATCTCGAGGAACGAAATCTACGTTCGATATCCGCTTATTTTCTAATTTAAAAAGTTTCAAAACTTATAAATAGATACAAAATAATAATTTTTATTTATAATTTTTTTAATTGAAAAATATTAAATTTTTCAATTATTTTAATTGTAACATAAAAGGATCACGTGAAATATATATAAAAATAATAAAAATATTTTATATTTCAGATAAATAATTGAAGTTTAAAAATAAAATAAAGAATCAATATATTTAAGGTAATTAAAATATATATATTTTATAATATAATTTGATATAATAAATATAATAAATTAATATAATATATATAAATATTAATTTGTATATTAAATAAAAGAAAATATGAATAAAAAAATTAAAGTTATTGGTGACGGTAATTGTTTATTTAGATGTTTTTCGTATTTTTTATATAAAAATAAAAATCAACATATGATTATAAGAAAACATATAATTAGAAATGTTGTTAATAATTGGAATAAATATAAACAACATATAATAGGAAATAAATATTATATGAATATAATAAATAGTGATAATTATTTTGAGTATATGTCAAATAATGGTACTTTTGGAACAGAAATAGAAATTCAAAGTTTTGTAGAATTTTATAATGTATATGTTAAAGTATATATTAAAAATAAAATACTAACGTTTGGGAACTTTTCTGATCATTTTCAATTATCATTAATTTTTACTGGATCATATGATGCAGGTCATTATGATATTTTAAATTATAAAAATAATAATAATAATTATAATCTTAAAAGAAAATTAAAACATGAAGAATTTAATGAAACAAATATAATCAAAAAAATAAAGACAGAAACAAAAAAAAATAAAAATGAAAATAAGCTTTATAATAAAACAAATAAAAATGAAAAATTGACAAAAAAAAAATCAATTAAAAAATTAAATTTAAAAAATAATATAAACAATAAAAATAATATAAATAAAAATTTAAAAAATTATTTAGGTATAATGAGTTACGAATGTAAATATTGTAGTGCTTTATTTTGGAAAGAAGAAATAAAAATGTTCAATTGTTGTCAACAAGAAAAAATTATTTTATCGCCATTAACTAAATATAATGAAAAATTGAAATATTTATTATTACATGATAGTGTTTTTAGAAATTTAATTAGATATTATAATAATTTATTTAGTTTTGCAACTTTTAATGCAAATGTCATTCAAAACCAAGGAAAAGCTATATATAATTTAAAAATTCAAGGACAAATTTGTCATACAGCACCTAATACGTTAATTTCTACTAATGACATCAAACCTACATGTGGACAGTTAAATATTTACGATAATACAGTAGCAATTGAAAAACGATAAAAAACTAATGAAAAATTAACAAAGGAACATATGTTAATTTTAACAGAAATAATGAATGATAATCCCATGGCTAAGAATTACAAAAGCTTACATCAATTATCGAACATACAAAATATTCCAAATTATAAATTGTATTTTATGCGAAAAAATGATAAACAACAACATCGTTATAATAAGCCACTGACTTCTGAATGTGGTGCTATCATAGTATCTAATTCAGGAATTCCAGATAATTATGATCTTTGTGTATATCCGAAATTATCTTCTGAAGATAAAATTACTCATACTTATTTAAATAAATTATCTCATCACGTGGATCCAATGATTTTTCCTTTAATGTTTCCAGCAGGAGATTTAGGTTGGAGTATAGGATATAAAAAAAATGAAAATATTGAAAATAATGATTGTCTTACAATACTACTATATTATTTATATAGAATCCATTGGAGACCAAATTTAAAAAATTTCAACCCTATTTTATATTGTGGAAGATTAACACAACAATACATTATATACATTATACATGCATATGTGATGGTTGAAAGTAATAGAATGAATTTTTTTAGAAATAATCAAAAACAATTACGTATAGAATGTTATCAAGGTTTATTAGATCATGTAATAAACAGTGCTTCAAATGTTTCAACAAATTTTGAAAACAAAGAAAGAATTGGAAATCTTTTTATTTTACCCTCATCATATATTGGTAGTCCAAGATATATGCAGCAATATTATTAAGATGCCATGGCAATAATGAGAACAGTAGGAAAGCCAGACTTATTTATAACAATAACGTGTAATCCTAAATGGAAAGAATTGAAAGAAATTTTAAAAAATTTTCCAGAAGCAACAACTCCCAATGACATACCAAATATCACAGTAAGATTATTTTATATAAAATTTAAAATGTTATTGAATGATATTATAAAAAACGAAATTTTTGGTCCTGTCATAGCTTATGTATTTTCGATTGAATTTCAAAAAAGGGTTACCTCACGCGCATATTATTATAACATTACATCATAATCATAAAATATTAACTCCAGAAAATATTGATTAATATATTTCAGCAGAAATACCTTCATCAGAAAATAAATATTTTCAAAAATTAGTAATTAAACACATGTTACATGGACCACATACAGATAAATCACCTTGTTACGAAAAAAATAAAAGTAAATGTAAAAAAAAATTTCCGAAATCATTTAATGAAAGTATAATAGTTGAAGAAAACAAATATCCACAATACAAAAGAACAAATAATATTTTGGATAATCATACATATCATTTAAAACATAATAAAAAAATTATACAAGTTGATAATTCTATGGTAGTTCCTTACAACAGTTTTTTGTTAGCAAAATAAAATGCTAATATCAATACTGAACTTTGTATGTCAATACAAAGTATAAAATATATTTATGATTATATTTATTAAGGTGTAGATAAAGCTTACTGTAAAATAAAACAAGATAAAAATGAAGAAAATAATAATGATGATGTTTATGATGAAATAACTCAATACATAGATGGAAGATATTTAAGTCCAATGAAGGCTGCATGAAGATTACAAGCATTTCCTCTATGCGATAGAAGTCATACAGTAATAAGATTAAATATCCATACAGAAAATCAACAAAAAATAATTTTTGATGAAAATAATATACATTCAGCATTAAACAAATGCGAAACAACATTGACTGCATGGTTTAAATTGAATAAAAAAGATGATTTTGCTAAAAAAATTAAATATGTTAATATTCCACAATATTATATTTTTAATTCTAAGACTAAATCTTGGATTAAAAGATCACAACTTAGAAAAAATATAGCCATTGGTAGATTAAATGTAGTATCACCAAAAGATAGTGAACGTTTTTTTTTTAAATTAATATTAAACAGGGTAAAAGGTCCAACATCTTTTAAAGATTTACGAACTTATGAAAATGTAACTTACAATACTTATAAAGAAACTGCTCTTGCAATGAATTTAATAGAACACGAAAAACAAATTTATTATATTTTTGAAGAAGCATGTCAAGTTATGTTACCAGTACAATTACGTAAATTTTTTGCATGTTTTTTATTATGTGAAAATATTCAAGGTAACATTATTTGGGAAAAATATAAAAAATTTTTTATTGAAGATTTTAAAGAAAATAAAGAAAATAAAGCTGTATCCCAAATTAATCAAATATTAAATTCAGAACAAATGTCATGTGAAAATTTTGGTTTACCTGAACCAAATGAAAACTATATCGAGGAAAACGAAGAAATTAATGACGAAATTTTAATTTTTAGTAAAAAAAAATTTGATAAAATGTATAAACAATTGAATGACGATCAAAAACATATTTTTGAACAAATAATAAATAATAATCATAAAATTTTTTTCATAGATGGACCAGGAGGTTCTGGGAAAACATTTTTATATAAAACATTAATATATTATTTTATAACAATAAAAAAAAAATTCTTATCAATGGCTTGGACAGGTATTGCTTCAATTTTACTACCAAAAGGTTTAACCAGTCACCGAACTTTTAGATTACCATTAGACTTAAACAATATTGAAAGTGCATTTTTAAAATTTGATTCAGATAAGAAAAAATTAAGAGAAGCAAATGTAATTATATGGGACGAAGCATCAATGATTCCTAAAAAAGCTTTAGAAATAGTTGACAAAACAGTAAAAGATGTCTGTAATAATAATGAAATTTTTGGAGGAAAAATTATTATTTTAGGTGGAGATTTTCGTCAAATTTTACCTATATTAAAACATGAAAATAAAAATACAATTATAGAACAAACTATAAAATATTCAATCCTATGGCCCATGTTTCATATTTTTAAATTAAAAAAAAATATAAGATCTAATGATGAACATTTTTCATCATTTTTATTAGATATCGAAGAAGGAAAAGTTGATACATTTATTATACCAGAAAAATAGAAAGCTAATAATGTTTGCAATAAAATTTATCAAAACATTAACAATAATTATAGTTTTTCGAAAAATGTTATTTTAAGTACGCATAATGAAGATGTGAATATTTTAAATAATAAAATATTGAATTTAATTAATAATGAAACAATGACATATTATAGTATTGATTATGTAACATATAAAGGTGTTGATCAAACAGATGATAATATTCATTTAAATTATCCAATAGAAATTTTAAATAATATAAGAGAAGGATTACCTCCACATGAACTTAATTTAAAAATAAATGCCATAATAATGCTAATTAGAAATTTAAGTATAAAAGATGGATTATGCAATGGAACACGATTAAAGATAACGAGATTATTTAAATACAATATAGAAGCTGAAGTAATTACAGGCGAAAATAAAGGAAATAAAGTTTTTATACCGCGTATAACATTAGGCACAAATGAATCATCGTCTTTACCATTAATTTTATATAGAAAACAATTCCCTATTGTATTAGCTTTTGTTATAACTATAAATAAATCACAAGGTCAAAGTTTTGAAAACGTAGGAATATTCATAAAAAACCTTTATTTTCACATGGACAATTATATGTTGCTCTTTCTAGAAGTAAAAATCCTTCTAAAATACATGTTCAAAATGAATTAGAAAATAAAAATGAATTAACCAATATAGTATGGGAAGAAGTACTAGAAAAATAATTAAAAAAAAAAAAAAAATTTTTTTTAATATTAAAAATATATTTATATTTCTTACATACTAATAAAACATTTATTTTTTTCAGATATAACATAATAAAACAAAAAATAAAAACATACTTTAAATTTTCTATATAAAAAAATTAATTTAAAATAATAAAAAAGAAAATAAAAACAAACTTCAAATATTTTATAAAAAAAAATAATAACAAAGTTATTTAAAATATAATTTAATTAATGCTAATAATAATCGAATCATGATAAAATGGAATGGGATCCAGTTTCAAATGAATACATTGTTGTAGAAAACTTACAACATCAAGAAGAATTAGATGATTTAAATAACCAAATAAACGAATTTGTACGGTTTCAAGAGCAGTACGAAGAATATATGGAAAATTTGAATGAAAATACAGATTTATCTAGATTAAATAATGCAATTAATAACTATATCGGTATTGAAAATGAAAAATTTCATTTTGAAAATTGGAACAATGTAACATATTATTATAAATATATGACAAATAAGATCATTCAATATAAGTTAGAATTACATGATCCAATAATGGAATATTATATCACAACTCATAATACAATATATTATAAATATTTATTACGAATTGCTAATATAATTTTTTTTATATTATAAAATATAATATAAAATATATTTGAGTAATAAATTAATAAATATAATAAATATATCTTTTATAAAAACAAAAAATTAATCAAATATATTAAAACAGTAATTTAAAATATATTTCATACATCAAAAAGACTTAATTGCATTAAAATATATTTAAAAAAAAATAAATAAAATTTAATAAAATATTCACTTTATAATTTTATTTATAACGTACATGAATTAGTAATTAATTGTATTAATATTATTATAATTATGATACAGGCATTAAACGTTAAATAAATCAAATAAAATCTTATTATAACTTGAACATTTATAATTGAATTTAAATATAATAAAATGTTTAAAGGATAAATAAAAAATTATTTTATAAAACAAAAAAAAATTAATAAAATTCATATCATTATGTATCATATTATATTGATTTTTTTAATTAATAAATAATATTAAAAATTATTTATTAATAAATAAATAATCGATAATTTAAAAAAAAAAACAAACATGAAAATACATTCTATTAATTTTGTAAAAATTATTTTAATATATCTTTTTTAATCCTAGCAAAAAAGTCAAGGATATTAGAAAACAATATAGATATATATTTTATACATCTAAAAGACTTAAAAATAAAATTAAGATATATTAAAAATAAAATTAAAATAATTAATAAATAAGGGAAAATTATATTATTTAATTTTATCGTTTTATTTATGAAATATATTAATTAATAATATTATAATTATCATAATGATATTGAAATTTATTGTAAAATATATACTTTGAATAAAACTAATATTTAAAAAAAATGAAATATATTAATTTCAGGTATGTAAATTAAAGATACTAAATGTTATAAAAAAAAATAATAATAATTAATATTCAAATATAAGAAATAATTATAAAATTTTTAATAATAATAATATTAAAAAACATAGAATTCAATAAAATATTAAATTTTAAATTTAGAATAATTATAATAAAAAAAATTCCGGTTCTATATTATTGTAAGACATGTTACAATAATATTTAATTGAAAAATATCAAGTTATAATAATTATTCTAATAAACATACTTAAACAAAGATTTAAAAGAGATAAATATTAATTGAACAATTGTTATATAACAACAATTGTACAAATTATAACATGATTTTAAAACTTTGTTTAAATATGTAATACTGAAGGTGGAGGATGGATTGTAAATAGAGTCTATGGTATAAGGAGGAAGGAATATAGACTCTCATGGTTGTGTAGGGCTACAGGCGAAGGTAACCATGGTTTTATTTTGAATAATTTTATTAAAAAAAAGAATAAGTTTAATTAATTTTAACATGTCTTAAAATAACTTAAAATTATTATAATTGATTTTATATAATTATTAAAAATAAAACAAAAAAAAACCAACGTGCCGTAATACCATACATTTTTTATTTAATTTATATTGTAAACTATTAATTGTAAGGTATTATTGACAGTAGCTCTTTGGGTGGTATGGAAATCTGTCTGAGCAAATATATAATTAATATAAATTTTATAAATAATTTTTGTCAGTACAAATTTCATTACTGGCTGACATATTGTAAATATAAACGGGGGTTGGCGAGCAGCGCGAGCAGGGGGGGAACCCCCCCTAGTGTGTATATATATATATATATATATATATATATATATATATATACCTGTGTGTATGTGTGTGCGCGCATGTGAATTGACATAAAATATCCCATGTATATGTATATACATATATTCATAAGCTCATGTGAGTGCGTGCATGCGCTATAACAGGAACAGTCCCATATATATATAAAGAAAAATATATATAAACTCAAGTAAGTGTGTCATGCGTGTTAATTGACATGAAACGTCCCGTATATATAAACCGCGCACGTGTGATTTAAAATTAAATATCCCATGTTTATGTGTACACAGATATACACACACGTATATATACGTATATATATATATATTCATGAGCCCATGTGTGTGCCTGCATGCGAATTGACAAAACGGTCCCATATATATATATAAATACAAATCTTAAGTACATGTTTAGATGTGTTTGCGCGTTCGAGTTGACAAGAAATGTCAAATGTATGAAAACCAGTGCGTGCGTGTTGACATAATACGTCACATATGTGTAAACCTAAGAGCACTCGGATAGGTGTGTTAGAGTTGTCATGAAATGTCCCATATATATAAACCTGTATGGGCGTGGGTTATAATCCACGTGAAAAATCCTATGTATATTAACGTGTGTGCGGCAGTCGGACCGAGTCCTTTAGACTAATATGAAACAAGTAATGGGTGGACGACACCCTTAATATATTCTATAAATCACGTAGTGGCGGACGCGACAGCTGTGGGTGGACAAGACCCTTAATTAAGCCCGTTGCGATAATGAGATAGAATATAATATTTTGGGTGGACGTCACCCTTAAATTTAGCGGCGCGAGTTCGGCATTGCGGCGACGGCAAAAGGGTTGCGAGTGCGCTCTAGGTAACATAGATCTACGCCAGCGTGCTCACTCGGCGTAGCTCTATGCTGCCGGCATATGCATTAGAGTGTAGACCAGCGTACTTACTCGGTCTACCCTCATGTGCAAAAGAGAGAAGCTAGTGCTTCTACAAGAGAAGGCAACCAGCTACTATTTATCTTACTCTCCCTTAGCCTAGCGTGCTCACTCAGGTAAAGAGAGAGGGAAGACCGTAGTCTACACTGCTCTGCTCTGGTTTGCTTCTCGGCCTCTTATATACTCTGGCCTCATTTTTCCCGTGGCGTGACACGACATTCGGGGTCGCCACCTGGTGGCTGAGCTCAGAACTATTGTTCTATAGTAGCTTGGTCGTCAGGCGGGAAATTTGAATGCGCAAGTACGTATACTCGTCGCAATACATATATTCATAAACCCATGTGTGTGCGTGCATGCGCCTTGACAAGAACAATCCCATATATATATAAAAAAAAATATTTAAACTCAAGTACGTGTGTCATGCATGTTAATTGACATGAAACGTCTTGTATATATAAACCGCGCACGTGTGATTTAAAATTAAATATCCCATGTTTATGTGTACACAGATATACACACACGTATATATACGTATATATATATATATATATATTCATAAGCCCATGTGTGTGCCTACATGCGAATTGACAAAACGGTCCCATATATATATATAAATACACATCTCAAGTACATGTTTAGATGTGTTTGCGCGTTTGAGTTGACAAGAAATGTCAAATGTATGAAAACCAGTGCGTGCGTGTTGACATGATACGTCACATATGTGTAAACCTAAGAGCACTCTGATAGGTGTGTTAGAGTTGGCATGAAATGTCCCATATATATAAACCTGTATGTGCGTGGGTTATAATCCACGTGAAAAATCCTATGTATATTAACGTGTGTGCATGCATGCGAATTGATATGAAATGTCCCATATGTATAAACCTGTGTCTGTGCGTGCGTTCGAATTGACATGGAAAATTCCATTTTTATTAACGTGTGTGTGCATGCATGCGAATTGATATGAAATGTCCAATATATATAAACCTATGTGCTTGTATGCATTTGAATTGACATTAAAAATCTCATGTATATTAACGTGTGTGTGCATGCATGCGCAACGACATGGACTGTCCCATATATATATATATATATATATATATATATATATATATATATATATATATATGGGACGTTTCAGGTCAACTCACCGAACAAAAAAATAAAATTCGTTGTAAATCTGTGAAAATGTTCCATTTCATACCCAAAATATACAAAAAAATTTTCAGAGGTATAGATCCAATGGATTAAGAGTAATGAGTAATGAAATATTGTGATTTTTCAAAATTTTTGGTGAATTCATCAAATTAATAATTTTTTTACTCAAAAACTAAGGGTCCTAGAGATGTACTTATGAAGACATTTCTTGTTGCAAATTAAGCGTAGAATCAGCACAAATTTTTTTTAAATCTCAAGATTGCTATCTTCTGATTGGTCCACTTTGTTATTTCATATAATTTGCAATTACTTGAGTTCGAACAGGTTGATTTCACTCCTGTTGGAGTATGTTATGTCTTCTGATAACATATTGAAGTAAGCTTTTGCTCCACTTGGCTCGAGCCCTAGGAGAGGAGCTATAGAACTTTGAATATTGAAAAATTTTTAATTTTGAATTTAACACATACATCAACATTTTCTTCTTCGATGTTCATAGATCATACAATCTACGAATGCATGATTGTCTAAATATTTTAACATTTATCTATTTCTTTATGATGCAAGTGCTTTATTAAAATATTAATTATGCATTACGTACAATCATCAAGATACACTCATAAACAAGAAAATTTTATTCGTTTAACTAATTTGTCATTATAACTATTTTGCATACGTATTAAAAATTATTTAAATATACATATTTAGGAATTAAAATTAATACTATATATCTGGAAATAAAAAGGATAAAGTTAAATAAATTCTATACGGATAAAATTTATTCAATATAAAAATTTATTACAAAATGAAAGAATCTGTTATTTGTGTATTCTGTAACTTTTAACAAGTACTTCTTAATTTATCGCCACTCTAATGACATTATAATTTTAAAATACCATTTCAATTTAAAAAAAAATTTTGAGTAATTTATTTTCAGAAAAATGAGATAAATTAAGAAGTACTTGTTAAAAGTTACAGAATACACAAATAACAGATTCTTTCATTTTGTAATAAATTTTTATAATGAATAAATTTTATCCGTATAGAATTTATTTAACTTTATCCTTTTTATTTCCAGATATATAGTATTAATTTTAATTCCTAAATATGTATATTTAAATAATTTTTAATACGTATGCAAAATAGTTATAATGACAAATTAGTTAAACGAATAAAATTTTCTTGTTTATGAGTGTATCTTGATGATGTGTACGTAATGCATAATTAATATTTTAATAAAACACTTGCATCATAAAGAAATAGATAAATGTTAAAATATTTAGACAATCATGCATTCGTATATTGTATGATCTATGAACATCGAAGAAGAAAATGTTGATGTATGTGTTAAATTCAAAATTAAAAATTTTTCAATATTCAAAGTTCTATAGCTCCTCTCCTAGGGCTCGAGCCAAGTGGAGCAAAAGCTTACTTCAATATGTTATCAGAAGACATAACATACTCCAACAGGAGTGAAATCAACCTGTTCGAACTCAAGTAATTGCAAATTATATGAAATAACAAAGTGGACCAATCAGAAGATAGCAATCTTGAGATTTAAAAAAATTTGTGCTGATTCTACGCTTAATTTGCAACAAGAAATGTCTTCATAAGTACATCTCTAGGACCCTTAGTTTTTGAGTAAAAAAATTATTAATTTGATGAATTCACCAAAAATTTTGAAAAATCACAATATTTCATTACTTATTACTCTTAATCCATTGGATCTATACCTCTGAAAATTTTTTTGTATATTTTGGGTATGAAATGGAACATTTTCACAGATTTACAACGAATTTTATTTTTTTGTTCGATGAGTTGACCTGAAACGTCCCATATATATATATAAACCTGTGTGTGCGTGCGTGCCCATCGACATGAAATATCCCATATATATAAACCTGTATGTGCGACCGTTCCAATTGACGCGAAAAATCTCATGTTTATTAAAGTCTGTGTGCATGCGTGTGAATTGACATGAAAGGTCCCATATATATAAACCTAAGGGTACTCGGAGAGGTGTGTGCGCGTTGTCATGAAATGTACCACATATATAGAAAACCTGTACTTATGAGTGCGTGCTAGCCGACATGAAATGTCTCATACGTATGTATATATGTATGTATGTACATACATATATATAAACCAAAAAATATACGGGTCTACGGGTGCAAGTTGACATAAAACGGACCATGTATATATATATACATAACATATGTAGCAATGCGCATATACCATGAACATTAAAATATATTATAAAGCATCTATATTCGTTGATACTGCGCATTTCTGGTTGCGCAGTTTATGCTGGCTGAAAACGATGAAGAAGAAAAAAAATAACGAGAATACGATATTTCGAAATTTTAAATTGCATTTTCTCTTGATTGGGTGATCCGATTGTAATCAATTTTTTTTTTAAATTAAAGATAATGAAAATCTTTAAATTTTATTAATCGTATTTATGTGTATATATCGATGTATTTTTATGGGATTCGATTTTGAAATTTTTGAAACTCTATTTTAAAGTATAAGAGAAGCGCCTCGACGTTTTCGTATTCGTACCTTAACTCGCCGTCGAGGCGCTACCGCGCCTCTTGATATTAAATTATGTTCAACAATAGTAGTTATAAAATACGTACTTAAATACTGCTTGAAAGGACATGATTGTGCATTTATAGAAATGAAAGCAAGTGGAATAAATACTAAAAGTAATACTAATGATGAAACGGATGAAACGAATGATTTGGATATTTTTCATGATGAAATTAAAAAATATATAAAAACAAGATACGTTTTCCCGCCAGGAGCTATGCATCGCATATTGGAATATAATATTAGTGAACTTTTACATACAATTTATAAAAAGGCTGTTCATAATAAAAATGAACAATATGTGTATGTCAAAGAAGGATCTGAACACAAAATTGATAAGACAAATGTCAATACAACACTACACTGAAAAGGTGATGGAATATTTGTTGCTCTTCTTTAATTAAACTCGTTCTTCTTCAAATTTGGTAGAAAAATTATTCCAAAATTGAATGACTAACAAAACAGATACTTCAATGGCTGTTAATTTTTGTAATAGAATTAAAATTAGGTTATGCTAAGCTTATATACGTAGAAATTGTTATTATAAATGTGATAATGAATTGATAAATAGTAAAATGTATAATTAAGTTTCTGTATGTTACAAAAAAGCATCTATTTTAAATATTTATTTAAATTATCCATCAAAATATTATATAAAGCACTCGTGATGACGGTCTGTCACATAAAATATGCTTGTCTGCTTCATGTTGGCGCAACAGCTTTATGTTGTGGTACAAAAATTCTATCAAAACTGAAAAACTATTTACGCAAATTCTGAGTATAGCGCATCAGCTTTTCTAATGTGATTGGTTATGTTTTTTGACACAATCGTTCTACCATCGCCTTTCCAGTATAAATGTGTATTTTGAACGTAGTGAAAGTGACCCAGAGACACATAATTACTTTTATTCTGATATACCGCAACATTATGTTTTTCATCAAATACATAAAACATGGACGAAAAGAATAAAAACTATGAAACCTATTCTAACTAGAATGTACTGAGTTAATCCAAAACAAAGAGAAAGATTTTTTCAAGATTACTTCTGCTTCACGTTAAAGCTGCAACATCTTTTGAAAACTTAGAAACTTTTGATGGAATTCCATACCCAACATTCTTTAAAGCAGCAAAAGCAAGAAATTTAGTTGAAATAGATGATGAATGGGATAAATGTTCAGAAGAATCATGTAAATCTTGATTCCCAAAAGCTCTTTGTCAATTATTTCGTTACTTTTGTACATTTCACAATCCAATTAATGCTGGAGCATTATATGAAAAATATAAAATCTATTTTTATCATACTACCAAAAATGAATAAAAAAAAGGTGAATAATACACTGAGAGAAAAGTTTAATAACTGTTAAAATATCTGTATATTTGATTTAAGTTTTAAAATTTTTTAATATTTATTTTATTATATATTAATAATTAATATATATTTTTAAAGAATAAAATATCAAAATTCAATTTAAATATTGCGGTATGTTAAGATGTCGATTCTACATTTTAATAGTTAATATGTAACGATTAGATGCGAACATATGTTTATTAGATGGCATTACTGTAAGCGCTTACTCTAATGGCGGCTTTTTAAAAAAGCATTAGTCTCATCTTTTTTTTTTAAATGGAAAATTTATTTAAAAAATATCATCTTGAAAGTTGCCATTTGACTTTAGTAGGTAAATGCTATTAAAAAAATATTAATTTATATATAATTGAGTGAGTGGAATCTATTTATTTATAGATCTCAAAAAACCTAACCTAAAAATTTCGGAAATTTGAAGCATTCTACAAAAAATCTAAGAAGTACGCTAATGCTGTTTCATCAAGAATCAATATAATTTATACACTTGCTGTCAAACTTCAATTAGAATATTCTTTCCGATTGTTAACTCAAAAAGGCATAGAAGATGAGAGAGTATGGATATGTTATTGGTACAGTTGTAAAATCTAAAATACAAATTTAAAAAAAAACAAAAGTTACTGAAATATCGCATGTTAATGGAAATTTGTACAAGAAAGATTCAGTTTTATATCTTTCGAATCTTAAAGATGATCCAGTATTTGTGATAATTGAATGTATACTTGTAAATGATTCCAAAAATATTTATTTTATACATAATACGTATATAACATTAGTTTTTAATGTATACATTAAATCTTATAAAATAATCCTTCCAAAAAAGAATGATTTTCAATATTATAAGTATGATTCAAATATCTTACAAATTAGATATTAATAATTATAATTTATCTATGCACATTAAATATTTTCGATAATCTTATTATATTTAAGCTAATAACTTCATATATTCACTATAAAACTATACGTATCTTTAGAAAAAATATAATATTTTAACTAATAATATTTGTATATTTAATCAGAATCTGCAATATATACTTTAATAGTTAATATACTAAGTTAAGAGTAAGCTGTATAACGACACAGTTACCTGTTTTACCGAATCTATTTAAAATTTATTTTTTATAAAAACTAATAGCTTCAGGCAGAAATAAAGAGATGGTTTCGATTCGTGTAATAGAAAGCAATATTTTCTCTGATAAGAATAATTTAATTCCATTGCTTTATTTTCAAGAAAAGTTGGAATAACTTGAAAATCCCATCATTTGACACTAATTTCTAATTTTTTAAGTTATTCCAACTTTTCTTAAAAACGAAGCAATAAAATTAATTCATACTAATCAAAGAAAATATTACATTTTATTAAACACATCGAAACCATCTCTTTATTTTTGCCTCTTGTTGCTAATTTTGGAAAAAAAGTCAATTTTTTAATTAGAAAAGGACAGAGATACAGCGGACTCTTAACAGTTATGAAATCTTTCTCTCAGTGTATGCATTAAGTATAATTAATGATATTTTAACTGATAATGGATTCTAATTTAGTGATTTTAATTACTTTAGAATACTATAATAAAAATAACGAAATTGAATATAGTTCAGTAAATAATGTTAATAATATTCGGTCAATTATTGATAGTCTCACAAATCTCATAGCTCAAACGGCTATTTTTAATACAGTAATAAATTCATTAAATACAAACTGCACTGAAAAGTATATATATATATACTTTTCCAGGTCCAGGTGGAAGTGGTAAAAGCTACTTATTAAATATAATTATAACTTATCTGAAAATTCATGAAATTAACTATTTAGTTGTATCATAGACAGGTATAGCGGCTAATTTATTACAAGACGGTGTGACAGTATATACAGCATTTAAATAAACGTTGAACATATCTGAAGACACAATATATAATATTAGTGCAAACAGCAAAATAAGTAAAAAAATGAAAAATGTATCAATTGTTATCTGGGATGAAATCACAATGACATTAAAATACGCTTTTGAAGCCGTCGAGCGCATGTTAGATGTATGTGATAATAATTACTTGTTTGGAGGAAAAACATTCATCATATCAGGTGATTTTAGACGAACATTACCAATAGTAAAACATGGAAATAGAATGCAGATAGTAGAAAGTTGTGTCAAAAAAAACTATTTATGGGAACATTTTCAATGTGTCTTTGAAAGAAAATAAACGTTTATCGGAATCAGATGATAAATTTGAAACATGAGACTTTTTAGATTAAAAAACTAGTGGACACCGGGCGCGAACCCCGCTCCTCGAGATCTCCAGGCACGAGCTCTACCACTGAGCCAGTGCCGCACTGCTATATACAAGTTAAAATCCTACTTATAAGGCTCTTCGCCGGTATAGTAGGTATCTATATACAAATATAACATGTGGATGGAAAATCCACCATGTTACAATCCCCCCCCCCCCACCACACGAAAGTACTTCGGTGGAACCGATAATTTCGTCACACTTGCTCTGCTCGCTCTGCTCTGTCCCGCCCCACACGAAAGTACTTCAGTGGAACCGATAATTTCGTCATAACTGCTACTGTTACTTGCTCTGCTCGCTCTGCTTAATGCTAATAACTTAATACTAAATTTTAAAATGCTATATGGTTGCTCCAGTGGGCTATTTCGTTGGGCGCCATTGAAACATGAGACTTTTTAGATTAAAAAATAAGCGGACACCGGGCGCGAACCCCGCTCCTCGAGATCTCCAGGCACGAGCTCTACCACTGAGCCAGTGCTGCACTGCTATATACAAGTTAAAATCCTACTTATAAGGCTCTTCGCCGGTATAGTAGGTATCTATATACAAATATAACATCGGGATGGAAAATCCACCATGTTACAAACTATTCTCAAATCCTTTCAAAATAGCACTTGCACGATATAAAAATTTTTTTTTCAATGTATAGATTTGTCAATAAAATATTTTTCACATTTAAAAAAAGATTTTATTCTTCGGAAATTCTATGTATAGGGTAAGTGTATGAGTTATCGTGCTTTTAAGGTTAAGGCAGACACATTTCCGTCAATTAAAAAAATCTCATTATTTTTTAAAAGTTTTATAAACTGTTTATTTAAAGTGAAGCACATTATCCACGAATAAAACGAATTCCCTTAGTGAAAATTTAAAAACTATTATTTGCTGATTGAATTTACAAAGTTCATGCGATGTGTTAGTTTATCGTGTGTCGTCTGCTTACCATATAAATGCATACTTTTATTATCGTGCTTTGATTATCGATATCGCATGCTTTAATATAGGGCACGATAACCGGGGAGGGCACGTTAACTCCCACACTTACCCTACTTCTTAGTAAAATAATGATATACTTTATGTATAAATAATATTACTAATAAAGGTTACTATTCAATATACAGAAAAACTTAATGGGAAACTTGCCTGATTAATTTTCTCATTTTCAACAGGAAAATAACGAAAAACTTCTCGATTTGCAAAAGAGTCAGAAAAATATTTATTTTATAATCGATTATGAGATCTTTTTCCTCTCCTTAATTTTGAAGAAAATATACGAATACATTTTTTATCAGATATCATTTAGATATCGCTAGATAGGTATTCATTAGATTATATTAATTGATTAAGTCGACTTGGTAAATATTTTCATGTAAAATATTGATTAACTTCATTTTTATTATAAATAATTAATGAATATACTCAAACAAGATATCTAGTTTTTGAAATCCGAGTAAATATTAAAGTGTAACGGAACATTATTTAATTTAATAAACGTTTCATATAACATGTTAATAAATAAAATTTAATCTAAATAATATTAAAGAATTAAAACATCTACTTGTTTAGTAATCATATAAACACTTTTTGAATGAAAATTAAATTAACACATAATTTAAATTGACATAAAGTATTAATATCGACTTTTGCAGTACTAGAATCTAGAAAGTCGAAGTATACGAACTCGCAACGTTGTCTCTGTGCTTGATTTCGACTTGCGGCATGCGAGATGCCAATGAGTCGAAGCAAGCAACCACGCAACGCTAAAAATTGTGCCCGGTTTCGGCTGTCGGCATGGAAGATGCCGACGAGTTGAAGCGATTGACCCGGCAATGCAGTCACAGCGCTCTACTCGGATTCACGTTACTATCTTGTACAGACGGTCGCAATTATTGACTGCGGTATGATTAAGCATAAACCTACTACGATTTTATGTATTCTAATGCTTCGGATGTTGTTCGCATCCAGCTAATACGATCAACTTTGCAACGCTGGATTCAGGTTTTTTTTAGTGTGGTAAAAATATAAAATGTGCATTAAGGGACGTCCTCATACCGGCACAGAGATCTACCTTATCTACATTTAAATTATGCATTTTAATAAAAATTTAACTATTTTTGACTAAAATTCATAAAAAAGGCACATTCCTAACATTCTAAAGAATGTATTGCAACGTTAAAAGACAGAATAAAAGTGTAAATGAAGACAAAAACTGCATAATACGATTATTCATAACTACCTTGAAAAGTTAATCGTATTAAGCAGTTTTAGCCTTTATTTTTACCCTTATATTGTCTTTTAACGTTGCAATAAATTCTTTGGCATGTTAAAAATGTGCCTCTCCTACGAATTTCAGTCATGAATAGTTAAATTTTTATTAAAATTTATAATTTAAATGTAGATAAGGTAGAACTCTATGTCGGTATGAGGATTCCCCTTAATGTTTGATATAGTTTAAAATTATTCAAAACTGTTTAAGACTGTTTAAATCTGTTTAAAATAGTTAATGAGTGTGAAATTTGGGAGATTTAAAACAGTTATAAACAGTTTCGAACATTTTTAAACAGTTTTGAACAATACAGAAAAATTTGAAACTAAAGTGAACATTTTCTCATGTATATTATATAAATTTTAATATACATGAGAAAATTTTCACAAAAACAAAATCATGAAACACTGTTTGAAATCATTTCCAACTTTTCAAAACTGTTTAAAACTGTTGAAAACTGTCAAAAAGTGTTTAAAACTGTTTAAAACTGTTCAGAACTGTTCAAGATAGTAAAAAATAGTTTATATTGATTTAAAATTGTTTTAAAATATTTTGAATATTTAAAATAACTTTCAAACATAAAAAAATCAAAACTATTAAACACTATTTGAAATCATTTCGAACTTTTCAAAACTTTTTGGAAATGTTTAAAACTGCTTATGACGGTTTTATATGTCCCAAATTTCACACTTATAAACTGTTTTAAAACGTTTTGAACAGTTTTAAACATTATTAAACATTTTATTTTTTCACTAGGGATAACAAAAAATTCTGATATTTATTCATATGGAAAAAAACGAAATTTATTTTTAAGCTATTTTTGACCAATAGAGATTTTGACCAAGTAGATCAAAAGCAAATCCTTAAAGCATAAAAGACAAAAATAATTTGACATTAGTAAGTAATAAAATAATCACTGATTGTTAATCAAAGTCATGTATTATTTGTAAGATATTAACCTTTAGAGGACCGGTATTTGAGATTTGTGATCGCTCTAAGAAAGTGGTCCAAAAAGGTATCTGATATCACTAATTGACTTTGGGGTAAAGGTCGATCAGGGGTCACGCCACTATAGTGGTTTTCCGGTCCTCTTAAGGTTAAAAGAAAACCGTAATTTTATTTTTAACTGCAAAATGTTTAAAAAACAGAGAAACTTTATTTCTCACTATAAAAATGGTTATTATACATTGTTATGAAACGATACTAAATTAGTAAGTGAAAATGTTCCTTTTGTCACGGAATCTCACGCAAAATTTGTGACTACACAAAGAAAAAAAGTTTTTTTCAACTTTAAAAAAGGCGTTTTTGAATAAAAGAAATACGGTGCAAAGGAATGAATTTTTTTGAGTCAAAGAAAAATCATTTTTTAATTAATAAAATATTTTTTAAACTCAAAATAAAACCTTGGAATATTCTTAAAGAAAATATTATATTTAAAAAAAAAAATATTTGAATTTATAAAAATATCTTATTATTTTTAAGAAATTAGTCATTTCAGAAATAGTGTTAAAAATCAGTAAAACTTTCTTAAAAACAATGCTATAATATTTTTTAATTAAAAAAATGTAATATTTATTTGAAATAGTTTTTATATAAAAATGAAAAAAATATCTTACATCAAATAATTTTTTAACCCAAAGGCATCATTTTTAAATTAAACTAATTAGTTTATGACTTCGATACACTTATCTTTTTTCCACAATAGAATGTTTGTTGGTGCAAAAAAAGCGGTGTAATTAATTACATTTCTTTACATTAAAAAGAGGATTTTGAATTGAAAAAAAATAATTATTGAAATCAAGAAAATGTAGCTGAAAAACTTAAAAAATTTTCTTATTTTAATCAAGTAATTATTATTTTGATTAAAAATGTACATTTCAGTAAAAAAAATTTTTTTACAACAATTATTTATAAACATAATTACAAAAAATAAATTTAACGAAAATTAACATTAAGAGCAGGTCCTATATCTCTGTTCTTTTCTAATCAAAGAATTAATTTTTTTGCAAAAATTAATAATCGTAGCAAAAAATAAGGAGATAGCCCCATCTTGTATCATAAATCGCAATATTTTCTTTGATGAGGAAAAATTATTTTTACCGATTTTTTTTAAGGAAACCTTGAAAAACTTAAAAAATAGAGGTTAGAATGGACAATTAAGTTTTTCAAAGTTTTCTTAAAAACGAAGCGATAAAAATAATTTTTCCTTAAAAAAAAAATATTTCTTTTTATTATACAAGATGTGGCTTTCTTCTTATTTGTTGCTACAATTATTAAGTTTTGCAGAAAAATAAATTTTTTGGTTGAAGAAGGATAAAGATTTAAGAGAACTAATTAATAAGATTAATGAGAACTAATACTTTAA